>VWZN01009448.1:791863-814101 GCA_013396955.1 Regulus satrapa
GCTGCTGCCGCCGCCGCCGCCTTGTCCTCCTCTCCTCCGCCTCCTCCTCCGCCGCCTCTTCCGGCGGCCCCCGCGCGGCTGAGCGCGGGGAGCGGCCGGACAGTGCGGTAAAGCCGGGCAGGGGGACGGCAACTCCTGCGGGGACCGCGGGGGAGGGCTCGGGGGCTGCCGCTCCCGCGGAGCCCTGAGTGGGGAGCGCTCGGGCTGCCCCCCGGTAACGCCGGCGGGGCGGGGGCGGCCGCTAGCAGACCGCGTTCCCCGCGGCCTCTGTTTTTTGAGGTGTTTGTCGAGGCCCCCGGTGTTTGGCGTTGGAGGGGCGCTGTTGGGTAACGCCGGGTGTCCCCGAACCCGGCTGGGGTAGGCACCGCCGGTGTGTGGGCACATGGATGCAGGAAGAAGACCGGGCTGGGGAAAATTTAGAATTATAAAATATGCTGAGTTTCAAGGGACCTACAAAGACCACCGAAATGCGATTCCTGGCCCCGCACAGAACAGCCCTAAGGATCTCAGCACGTGTGTGAGAGAGCTGTCCAAAAGCTCCTCGAGCTTGTGGTGCTTGGGGCCGTGACCCCATCCATCCCTGGGGAGTCTGTTCCAGCCCTCTGGGTGGAGAGAGAGCCTTTAACGTGCAGCCCAAACTTCCCCTGGCACAGCTCCGTCCTGTTCCCTCGGGCGCTCTCCCTGGTCACCAGAGGGCAGAGATCAGCGCCAGAAAAAACTTCCATACTTGATAGTTCTCAGCAGAGTATCAGAGATAGAAAAACGAAAACAAACGAAAAAAAAAAAAGTTGATTAAAGAAATACCTCATGATTCACGCCCATGGCAAAAGAGTTAAAGGTAATTCTCTGTAGTGCATTCGTAAGTAAAAGTAAATTGTAAACGTACGCCGTTGCTTTTGGTCACAGTAAATAAATGTGCTTTATTTCTGCTCTTGATGAGCCGTGCTTTAAGATTCTGCGGCGTTTGGGGGTTCATTCCCAGCCGCTTCGTCCTCCGGGAGCCAGCAGTGCTGATAACCCCTCGTGTCCCGCTTCGCAGGGTTTCCGTCCCCCCGCGCACTCTCGCAGCGACTGGATCGGGCCTCCGGACGAGCTCTCCAACCTGCGCCCCGTCATCTTCTACGAGCCCCCCGAGGAGTCCCCGCTGGAGCGGCGCCTGCGGGAGGCGCGCCAGGAGGCGCAGGCCAGCAACCAGCGCTTCTGGGCGCGGCACAACCGCGCCTTCCGCCAGGTGAGCCCGGCCTCGCACCCGCGGCCGCCCCTCCCTCACGGCCGCCCCTCCCTCACGGCCGCCGCTCCCTCACGGCCGCCNGGATTAAAATGGTGCAAAGAACGGAAAAAAAATCCCACGTGTTTTATTGCTGCCTAAGGGCATAGAATTACCTGCGCCTTTTTCTTGTCTTGCACTGAAAGCGTAAAGTTGTAGCGGCCCTATATGCAAGACCTGCCTGTGACTAGAGCGGCTGTTGAAAATTATTTCATACCTGGTTTTTCTCTTGTCAAAAGTGAGAGAAATATGGTGTAATTATCGAGACTAAATGAGGTTAAATGATATGTCCCATTTCACTGGCACTGTATCCCAGCGACACTAAAGTGAGTCTGTCTTCTTTCCTGACTTTAGCATCTCCCAACCAATGTGGCATTTTTTGGAAGAACAGTAACAGTTTGGTTATTTATGATGTTGAACACTATATCCTCTTAAAACTTGCAAAGATCCCAGAGAAAAAAAATGAAGCTTGTTTTTATAAAATTCCACAGAACTGGTTTTTAAGTCTATAAAACCCACACACAAATGATTATTGTGCTTCCATCTAAATAATTTTAGTGTTTATAGGATGCATGTTTTTCTCTGTGCTCAAAATCTCAGTTATACAGTACAGCACATTTCAAAACAAACATTTCCATAGATTGTTTTATAACCTTAACGCTTGAATCCTGTCAGACAACACAGAAGTTCAGTTGTAGTTTTACTCTACAAATCAGTTTCATAAGTATCAGTAGGACATTGCATGAATTAACTGATGCATGTGAGTAGCATTCTAAGTGACCAGTTTAACTCACGGGATTAGGAAAGTCTTTAGTTGGCACTTCCAAGTATAATGAGTATTGCTAGTTATTTCAAAGGGTGTTGAATGCCACCTTGCCATGTAATTAAAAACAATGGTTAACTTCAAGGACTGACTATATCCCATTCTAATGTGGAAAAAATGTGTTTTAGGAAAAAGAAGAATTTATTTATTCAAGACTGAAAGCCAAGGGTCTGGAAGTGAGAGATGAATCAGGTTAGTGAGGTCTTTGCTAATAGTTTAGGATGCATTCTGAATTAAGTTTAAGTTTGAATTTTTTATTTTTTTTTAGTTTATGCTCTTTGTGTCCTGTCACAAAAATCTTAGGGGTATAATTTAGAAGTGTTTTCAGGAGTGTGATAAAAAAGGAGACGAGCTTTTCAGAGATGTGCATGTGGAGGTCTGTTGCACTGTTCTCCCCCCAGTTCCTTCCCTGCAGCCAGAGGGGATGTGCTGAAATCCTAGCCCAGTAATACAACAATCATGAAGCCTGAGGAGGAAGGGAGTTTTTACTTTCACACCTCCTAAGCCAGTGAGCTGGCTGAGATAAACGTACAGAGCATTTGCCTGAAGTGCATGTTCTGGTTGGGTGGATAAATTCATAGTCTTTGGCTTCAGGTCCGTGGTGTGTCCAATGAATACAATATTTTTCCTTGAGGGAGAGTAAGACAGCGTCTGGGGAAACAGCAGCTGCTCTCTGCCTGTCTCTGCCTGAGCACAGTTGCTGTAAAATAGTCGTCTCTCTAATTCATTGGGTGAAAATGGAAACAAAATGCCTTCATAATAATAGTGAATTGGGCATTGTAGTATGAGGTTGAACACTTTGTTCACAGAATAATGATCTGTTTGAGTTTCGTGAAGCATCTGCTCTGATGTTCTGTATGTCACTGACCATCATTTTTCTTTTCTGTTTGTATTCTGGTGATCAGTGTGTGTTTGAAAAGTAATTTTAATTAAGATCTATGTTGTTTTAAAACTACTGTTATATTACCATTTTGGATTTTTTGTTTTGCTTTTATACTCTAGAAGTAAAAGAGTGACCACATATTTCTATTAAAAATTTTATATCAGCTGTATGCCTGTGGTCAGCTATTCTACAATACAGCTGTGAATGTTTGTAAAAATAAAAATACACACAAACAGTTGGAACGAAACTTACTTTTCTGTGTAATGGATCAGTTTTGCTGATATCAGTATGAAGAAACAAATTAACTATAGGTATTAAGCCAGCAGCCCTCAAATGGTTTTAATTTATCCCCATAGTATGTTAATACATTGTGGTTAGTTTTTTAAAGAATGACAAATAGAAACATATTAGTTTTTTTAAATAATGACAAATAGAACCAATCAATAATTTACATTTCTGTGATCGATCTCAAGAGCCTTAAAATGCATTTTGGAACAGTAACAAGTTGAATATTGCAATTCCATCTCCCTCATCATATCCATGTTCCCCGGGGCATTGAAATTTGACTGTCATTTTAGGGACATTTTGTGCTAGAAGGTTTGTGTAGGAATTGTCTGGTAGAGTTGAGAATATTTGCTGGTTCTCAGGATTAGACATCTGTGCTGTAGCCACAGGTCTTCCTGTTCTTCCTTTTATATTCTGGTTATGAGGGACATGTTCAAAATTATCTTTTATATTTGCTTCTTCTCAAAATAACTGCCTACAGAAGTCTGACATATCAGAACATAAACTTTTTGCCTGAAGTTACTTGAAATTTATCAACAGTAATAGAAAAAGAATTACATCTGAAAATACAATGCCAATTGTGGATAGTATTTTTTTTATATTTATGGACATGCTTTAGGGGGGGTGGAAATTAAGTTATTGAATGCTCATATTGGTACTGTTTAGGCTTCAGCCTAAGAGAAATTATTTTACTCCTAGATCTGTGCACATTTTCATAGGGGTTCACTTGGTTCCCTAAATAGTCTAAGAGATGATAAACATTATCACTTCCACAAGTAATAGGGGTTCAAGAACTATGCCAGCTGCAAGATGATCAGTATTTTTCATCTGCTATGCTCTCTAGGTAAGTTTTAAAAAGTTGAAAGATTGAGGCATATAAACTTGTTCAGGATTACACAGAAAACTTGTAGGAGCAAGAGGTTAGATTTAGCATCTGAATCCAGTGTTTTGATCCAAAGAATTGCCTTGACTTTGTTACACTAAAACCTATTTTCAGGTCAAAAAGCAACACTGAATGCAGAAGAAATGGCTGACTTTTACAAGGACTTTCTAAGTAAAAATTTTAAAAAGCATTTGCAGTATAACAGGTATGTAGAAGGTATTTATGTTGACCACTATACATTACAGTTTAAGTGAAAGTTATAAGATCAAGTTTAAAATTTGAACTTTTTTTTCTGTAATTGGTAAAACAGCACAACCCCCTGTAATTTTCTAAAATTATCATAAATGCTGTTATTAACATTTGACAGAAATTTGCATTATAATTTGAATTCTGCTTCTGCTTATTGTTGTTTTAGTGGAAAGATAAGCTCGAGTCTGAGATTGAAAGAGACAAGATCAGGCACATTTTATCATCTTGGGGCATGGGTCTTTTCATGCTGCTAATTGAAACTGATAAATATGCAAATGGACCACTTGAAAGTTCTGTGTAGCACATTCTAGCTGACTGTTAAATAAGGACAAGTAAATGTGATTTATCTCAAAGGAAAACCGTTTAATAGGAGTAATATTTAGTAATCTTGGGTCCATTATTTTGCAAGTGTCTAGCAAAAAAGCGATGAGCTTCTGAGTTTGGCGAGGCATGAATTGATCACCTCACCCTGGGTAGAACCTCAGCTACAGCTTGGTAAACCCTCATCCAGCTCTTCACAGCACCTCCTGCCATGTTTCAGTGTCACCGTGTGTACAACACCTCCATCAGCTGGACTGGGGGTCTGAAAGGGGTGACAAATGAGTTGCAAACACACACACCCCTGCAAGTAGCTGTGCACAGCTGAAAAAGGGCTAGAAATGAGGGAGGAATGGCAAGGTGGAGGAAGACAGCACTCAATCCAGGATACTGAATGTGAAAGCACAACTGCAGCTTCCTCTCTGAACTGCCCTGGGAGGTTACTGGGCTCAAAAGTGTCAAATGTGACTGGGTTCCTAATGGTGTGATGCTAGTGAGAATTCTGCCATCGCTGTAACTGATCTGTGACAAATGGTTCCTTAGGTTTCTTGGTGTGTATTGTGCATAAACAATAAAACACTATCTTGCAAGAAGAATTTAGCTAACAAATATTTAAATATGCACATCTGATCTTGCCCACAGAGGGGCAAGGGGGAACCTCCCCATAATCCAGAGCAACAGCATGAAAAGATGCAAATAAGAAACTGTTTTTAGGGAAAGGATTGTTAATACATTGCCCATAATTGATAAGTGGGAATGCAAGTTCATCTTTGAAGTGGTTGCCGTTGCTGCAGTGACCTTAGGACAGTGTCTCATCTTCAGGGTAAAATTATTCAGGCTTTGTGCTTAAACATGACCTTCCTTGCTGCTGACTTGTAAAATCAGATTGTGTCAGCTGCATTGTTGTAGTTTCAAAGTGGAACTGCACAGCCCTGAAATCAGCAGAGCTTTTTACAGGCAATCTGATTTGGAGGGGTCATATTTATAAAAATCTGTTTATGTATTTAGCTGTATGTTCTTTTGCAGTATTGCCAGCTGGCCTGAAAACTGGCAGCTGAAGTGTTGCAACTTCTAAAATTTAGTTAAAATTGAAGCAATGACTGTGCATAGATGGCTTGAATATTTAGTTCAGGGTACTTAGACTGGAAATACAATTTAGTTTTAGAAAAAAATTCAAGAAATATATAGGAAATGAAACATGAAAGGGGAAAAGAAACAGTTGCAATGTTGGCATGATATTTTTATTTAACATGACATTTGAAGGGGTAGCTCAGTGCTGGCTGTCAGTGTGAATTTGGCTGCTATCCTCGCTGAGAGGTTGGTATCTCAAGCTTATGTTAGGTCAGTGCATGCAAGGTTTTCCCCAGACATCTCAAGAGAAGACCTAAATCCCAGTGTTCTAGTTCTAGAATTCTGCATATCCTGTTGCTTCTTGTGAGCATTTCACAACAAGGGAGGGGGATCCTTGTTAGAAACAAGAAAAAAAAAAGGTTTGAGATTATTTTAATTTGTAACAGGGGCAAGAACTTGAAGTAAGTTCTCAGAGGTTAAAAAGGGCTGAGGCAGACTATACTATGAATAATTTGTATTGGTTCCTGAAGTCATGCATGATCCATAAAACTTAAATTATTTAATGATATAAAGACTAACTTTGACAATATTAAAGGCATTATCTTTAAAAGATACTGGAGTAGAAAGGTAATGTTTCCTGGATTGGGTTATACAATTAGTCTTTGAAGTGTGATTTGATTTTATTTTTTCCCACCTTTGTATGAGGGAACTCTGCCCTTTCCAACACAGGCATCTTCATCCACACACAAACAAATCTTACCTGAAACACAGCACTGGCAGAAAGTTAGTCCAGATAACTCGGTGATCAGCTTTACTTCTGAAACATGAGATATGGTTCTAGCTATTCAATCTCACCTGATTTCAAATACAGTTGCAACCCTGCAATCCACGTGTAATTTGTTCCTGAATGTGGATATACACATAGGCTTTTTCACGGGTTATTTAACTCTTATTAGGCAGGAAAAGTGTTACCACAAAGAACAGAAAATGCACCATCACTGAAATGTCATTTGTCAATGCCAAAGAATATTTTACTATAATTGTGTATCTCTTTCCCGTTCTTCTTCTGTGTGCTGATGATTTTCTTGGCTGTGGAATCCTAGAGACTGGTACAAACGTAACTTCAGGATCACATTCCTCATGGGACAAGTAGCACTGATGAGAGCTCTGAGGTGGCTTCGTCAGAGAAAGAAAAATGCAGAACAGTAATCACAGCTCCATGAAGAATGCAACACTATGTGCTATAAATTTGAGGTTTATAGTAATGTTCAAAATCTGAATGGTTGATGCAATAATTGCTTGAATTTCTTTATTAAACTATGTAAATAAAAGTAAACACTGATCTTAATTTATAAGCAGTATGTAGATTTCCTTTATACCCTGTATTCCAATAATATCTAAAATATTTCTTCACTAAAACATAACCAAGAAAACTTTAAAAAGCTGTTCCTTGTTCCTGTCAGATGGAATGGGTAATGACTGTCCTGTTCTCATTATAGGGCTGCAAAATAATGAGATTCAGTGCTGCTATACCTGAACTCTGGTGTCAGAATGATGTCTCCACTCACTGCATTAGTGCATAAAGACAGAAATGCCTCACTTTTCAGCAGTTGCCTGTCTAGGGCAGAAGCTATCCATAAGTAATACAAAATGAGTGAAGGAACAAGTTTAATATGTGAGTATACATACAGTCAGTTTAGAATGATCTTCTCTTCAGTGTAATTATTTGCTATTTTAAATAAAGATTTAAGATATGATTTCATATAAAGTGTTAATGCAATAGGATCTCCTTAGATTTTTTTTTTTTTTAAATAAAAATGTGCCTCTCTTGGACAAAAGCTCCTCTGATCCATGATTAGTAAATGTTTTAGTTGCTGAGCAATTAACAGAGGTGCTGCCCGTCATTTAATCTTGGCAGAAGACGAAACCGGTACCTCCTGTATGGGGCACGATATTACTGCAAGTATGCACTGCTTTCTTCTGGTTCATTTCTTCCCAAAAATCCTGCTGTTCTCACCAGTTTCTCCAAAGCACTGAAAACTTGCCCAAGGCTTGTTTTTGTGGCCTCCAGGTAGGTAACATCAATTGGAAGGAGCCTGGTTCAAGTGAAGTCCTAAAATGTTATGCCATGTATTTTTAATTTTTAAAAGGTCTCATTCCTTACTATCTTCTCTCTGTCCATTTATACAGTTAAATGATTTTTTAAATGCAGTATCTACTGAGAAGATTCTGTTAAAAAGAATGTATGCTGTCAGATAAGTGCTTTCCTAAAGCTGTGCTATAGGGAAGGTTCTGCTTTTGGAAACATCATCTCAGTAGCCATTGACCTATTTTTCGTATCTAAACATGACATGATTTATTCACAGACTTTTTCAACTGGAGCAAAAAGAGCTTTGTCCACATCAGCTATAATAATTTCTCTGCAAAATGAAATAAATGTACTGGTACAGTAGCAGATCACAGTGTTTCATACAACTATGATATTATTTGGGCTGAAGTGGCCACTGAATTGTGATTTTTAAGTGTTAAGTTATTAGTAAATTAAAACAGTCATTAGTGGCGTTTGCTGAGATAATAACTAACACTTTGAAAATATTTGAGACTGTTACACTGCATCAGTACTGTAAGGGTTATCTATTTATTAAAAATTTACAAAATGCCATGTTTAGGAAAATAAATTTTTGAAATAGATTACTGTGGGTATGTAATATAATTCTTCAGGGCTTTACGGTAAATCATATCTTACAGTATGTAAGCTTTGACCATAATGGGAACGCACACTTTAATAGGTAGTTCTGATATAAAGCAATAATTAGATAATACAGGAAAATATCCCAGGAAGGGAGAGAGAGACCAGAGCCCCAGTGGACTGGTGGTTAATGGCCATATCTTCTGACAGCCTGTGTATAATGTCCCCAAGGTAGTTTCATATATGCTTTAAATGGGTAGAGGTCAATCAAAAGCATTTTCATTTTCTGAGCTGCTCACTTCCATTAACACAGACATTTTTGTGTCTGCCTGCTGAACCAGATCAGGAGAAATCGATTCACTACTCAAACTGATCCAAGGAAAAAACTGTTCGATGTCAGATGAGTTAATGTGCCTCATCATGCAGATATGTGTTGTTTGGCATGGGGGAGCTGTGGGAATTCAAATGCAAGGTTTGGATTCTACTTCTGTAAATTCACAGCTAAAGCTGTTTTCTGAACATACAATTTTAGTGTTCATCGCCCAAAAACAGTATCAGCATACAATGGGTCATGCCAGGATTAAGCTGCAAGCTGCTTTGTCTTTTAAATACCTCCAGGGACAGTGACTCAACCATGTCCCTGAGCAGCCTGTTCGGCTGCCTGACAACCCTTCTGGTGAAGAAATTTTTCCTAACATCTCATCTAAACTTCCCCTGGCGCAACTTGCAGCTGTTTCCTCTTCTGTTGCTCATGACTTGGGAGAAGAGTCTGCCTCTCACCTCCCTCCAACCTCCTTTGGGGTAGCTGAGGAGAGCAGTAACACTCCAGCATCTCCTGTCCTTCCTGAACTGAGGGCCCAGAACCGGACAGAGCACCTGAGCTGTGGCCTCCCCAGGGCTGGTACAGGGGACTTGTCACTGCCCTGGCCCTGCTGGCCACACTGTTCCTCACACAGGTCAGGATGCCACTNGCCACTGGCCGTGGGCACACTCCTGCCTCATGTTCAGACACTGTTGACTGACACTGACTGACACTGTTCAGACACTCTGCTTGTCCTTGTTGACCTTCACCCCACTGGCCTTGGCCCATCAGTCCAGCCTGCCCAGAGCCCAGCCTGGTGGCTTCTGCAGACTGAGGGTGCCCTCGATCCCCTCATCCTGGTCATTGATAAAGGTATTAAACAGAACTGGCCCCAACACTGTTCCCTAGGGAGCATTGCTTGGATGCTAAATGGATGCAGCACCATTCACCAGCACTCTGGCTTCAGCCACCCAGACAGTTTTTAACTCAAACAGTCCACCCATGCAAGCCATGAACGGCCACTTTCTCCAGGAGAATACTGTGGAAAACACTGTCAAAACTTTACTGAAGTCTAGAAGGCAACATCCACAGCCTTTGCCTCATCTTCTCCACAGGCCATCTTGTCACAGAAGGAGATTGGGTCAGTCAGGCAGGACCTTCCATGTGCTCGTTCTTGGGCACTTCTGTGGTTTCCAGCATATCAATATCCCTTGTGTCACTGCTGCCACATGGATCTCCATCCCCCATCTCCATCGAGACAGCAGATGAAAGGACCTCCCCAACAGGCCATGCCTCAGACACTGGCGTGTTGCCCTCAGGCTATCTCCAGGCCTGGTTTTATCCTTATCCCCCTTCAAATTCATCAGGATTCTATGTGGAGTGCTGAGTCTCTTCATCTAAAACCTATTGAGGGAGTGAGGTATTTATCTAAGTGTTGAGGTCTGATTTAAAATATCTAATAGAACCACTGTGAAAAGATGTTATTAAAAATAATCCATCTGAAATTTTGAATCTCATTACTAAAAACCACATGCATTTACTGAGATAATGACATTTTCTGAACAGCCAAAAGCTGTATCATTTTCACCAGTGTTGCATTACTTTTGTTTTTGTTTTTTTTTACTCAGAGCAATTGCATAACACCAACTGCTTTTAGATATTATTGATCATAAAACCTTTATACATCAAAGGAAAGCCTAGAAGATGCCAAAGACTACTAAGAATAAAATTTTTATGTATACAAAAGCCTGCTACAGTAACTGAAGCTAGTGAAATAGATCAAAGAGTGACTTTCCTGTGCACATTTTCTGAGTATAGGAAAATACAGGGGAGTGTTCTTATCATTTAAGTATTTAGCTAATCCTGTCAGAAGGAACAGCAGTATTTAATATTCAGTAGTGTCAGCATATGCCTTTTTAGTCTCTCTCCTGCACTTAGTAAGTCCACAATAAAGCAATAGTATTTTGGTAATATTCAAATAGTTTTAGTTTGTACTGACTTGGGGTGGTTTTGTTTTGATAACCTGTGTGGGGTTTTGTTATTCACTGAATTTCTCTATTGGAGCATTAATTTTGATAGAATATGAGATGAGTAAGAGGAAATGTCAAATGGGAATTAAGCTGCAGACTGACTGAAGGCTGGGTTAAAGTGGTTGCAGCATCTTTACATATGATTAATAAAGACCTGTACTTAAAAAGAGAAGAGCTTTTCTCTATTTCATTATGATATTTAAAAGCAATGATAGAAGCTATGGAGGAGACAGCTTCTATGTTTAAACTGAACATTCTTAGGGATAATATTAAAATCTAGTTTGAACCTCAGATTTGCTATTTAGAAGACTGACAGCTTCTGGCCCCATTTCAAATGGACTGTCCTGCTTGCAATTTTTAGCTTGCACTGTCACTAAGCAAGATTGGTACCCTACAGGGCAATCAGATTTAACCAAACAAGAACTTAATTTACATCCTGTGCAGAGCCCACGGGCCAGTCTTTTGCCTAAAGACTGCAAGATTGAAATGTTTTCATGAAAGGATAACATATGCCTGGAACTTTAATATGCATGAATAACATTTTCATACTAAAAATTGTATCCACTGATCACTGTAAACTGATTCACAGAATAATAAGCCCATAACTGAATATTCAAGTTCATTTCTCAAAAATAAATAAGTAAGGGAAACACAGCTCATTTTATTTCTTAACAGTTTATGTCTTCAGAAGAGTTTATAAGTTCATGGAATGCAATCATCTTGAAGTAGATACTCATTAGTATTCATAATTATATAAATCACTTCTTTGTGCCTTGGGTTTGCATTCATTAATGGATTAAGATTTACCCGAGTATTGTGAGATTTACTTGACTGATATATTCAAACAGCAGATGCTGTGGAAGTGCATGAGTAGTACATTTGGCTAGAAACAGTAAAGGCAAAAAACCCGTGATCCCTTTTCAAGTTTGATCTTACTCAGAAGAAGTTTTATTGTGTAGTGACTTACCTACAGTCAAAATAAGTTTTAGAAGCCACATCAATGCTCTGAAGACGTGGTCTATTTTGTTAATGAGCTTGTGTCTGTGGCTTGTGGTTCAAACCAAGTACCCATTTAATTGAGTTTCTTATATTTTGCAGGGAAAGGCATGGTGATTTGCTTGCTGGTGTGTGTGCAGGTTCTTATCTTTAGGGTGGTCCCATGTGTGTTGTGGCCAGGGCCTGAGACAGCAAAAATGTCTGTCTGCATCTCCTGAGGCTGCCAGGAGACAATTAGCAGCAGCCTAGGCCAGAGCAGCCCCGAAGCTGCTGTGATGGGCCAGGTGTGGCATGAGTTTCCTGCAGCCCCCCTGCCAGTCAAGGCTTGCTGGCATTCAGCAGCGCTCTGTTCACACTGCTGCCTCCAAAGAGCCCACTGATATGATTCAGCTGCAGACTCGGCTGTGATACTGTCATCAGCTGAGCCAAAACACATTAACAGGCAAAACACAACTTTCAGAATCATAAGAAATTCAGGTCACTATTCGTATCTCATTGTAAAAGAACTTCCTGTTGACAAGTTGTAAGAAATCCTTGCCATGGAAAAATTCTCATATGATGATCGGGGTGTAGCATACATTGGCTGTTTTTAAAAGGTTCCAGAAAAGCCAGAGACTTTCATTTCTGAAATGACTCAAATAATTAAAAGTCTAAATTCTTGGCAGAGAGCAGAGGGGGTTGTGTGTTGTTTTGCAAAACAGACTTTGTAGTTAAGGCTATTTAAGAAGACAAAATCCATGAATTTCAAATTTCGAAAGAGACTGCCTTGATTGCTTTCCAAGTGATTGTATTATCCTAGCATGTCATATAGAAAATAGCTGGTATGACACAGCATAAATATTCTGTAACAAACCAAGTGAAGTCAGTTCTGACCTTAGTAGCTCTACAATAAATTCTTAGGATAAAACACTTATTTGTTCAAAATGTTATAAGAATGGAAGACAAAATGGAAACTAAGTTCCACAGAATATGTAAGAAAATGTCTTCTGAATTTATCAATCTTCTTTTCACATTTACCAAAATAGCATTTCACTTTTACTGTCATGTCTGGAAAACCTCCAGTTTCCTCAGGCCTCATGAAAAATTACACCATGGAAATCAGGACAAAATACTAAGCTGACATATGAGTAAATAGCCACACGTGCCAATTTGTGCCAAGGAAGAATTTCAGCTCACTTCAAAGAAGAAAAAAAAAAATCAATTTTGCTATAGGATATTATAGAGCAACTTGAATTGACAAGAGATGCTAAAAATGAATTAATTTGCTACCTCTCCCCAGAGCTGCTTCTGCTGCTGGGGAAAAAAGGGGTCTATTCAGTGTGACACCTGAGGGCTTGCTGGGCATGTCTCAGTTACCACAGTATCTCAGCCATAAATCTGAGTGCCACGGGACTGAGTAAAGCAGGCTGGTGCTGGGACAGTGTGGCTGAAGAGCTGCCTCTGTGCAGAGCACTTTTCCATTTCAGGAAGATTTTTCTCAGGCTTTTAAATCATGAGGTTCACAGTTTCTCTAAAAGCAGCAAAGCAGCTTATTACTTACTGACTTGAGACTATAATTTATAGGTATTATCAAACAGCCACTTAGCACTTAATGTTCAATTTCGTATGTAATTAACAATGTCATTTCAGCTTTTATAGCTACTATATGTTTACATGCAAATTAGGAAACCAATCTCACTTGTTTACAATATGAACTTTGGTTTTGGGCACTACCCAACAGAATGCATAACCAAAAAATCAAAGAGATGGAAAAGAAGTGAAATTAATGAAAAAGATAGTTAACACAATATTCCAGCCTCCTTTGGCTGCAAAATGAGTGGGATGGGAAATGACAATGTGTGAACCATCCTTTAAAGGAATTTAAAGTGCTTTCTGCATTGGTGCACAATAAACCTGGCAGCACCATTTTACAGTTATGTAGTTAATTACAAGGATGTGGGGCATCTTAAAGTGCTGCCCACAATGGAACCAATTACAGGGTAGATTTCTGGTCAGTGTTATACACTGGGGAAGGAAGATACTGTTACTCATCAGCCTATTCTGTGTGAGTCACGGCAGCTTTCAAACATATGGTGATGGTGTACTTTGTGGCCCTTCAGCATGTAATATGCAGTGCAACACTGTGTAGGCAGTACATTTCACTTTCATGGCTAATTTATATTTATCAGTTGTTCCCAGCTTTCTCTTAGTTTTTACCGAGGTATGTGTCAGTTCCTGTTTACAGCTACATTATCATCAATAGGTAAACTTTGATACTGCACCTACATATGTCTTTGAAACAATTCCAATATATTCAACAATTTCAATATGTTTCAATTTCAGCTTTCATTGAAAATAATTACTTTATATATTAAGGAATAATCTTATGTTAAAATACACAGATTCAAAATCCAAAGTACTGCATATGGCATGTTTCAGCAATTCCCCAGAACTTTCCCAGGAGGCTGTAGTTAATTGGTGTGGCAGAGTGAACTGCTCTCTGTAATCAAAACACCTCAAACAGTCCAGGTGTTACAGTTGTCGTAGACAAACATGGCACCATGGATTTGTCCCTTCAAAGAAATTACTACAAGCTCTACTCTCTGAATTTTCCTATGCCCAGCTGCCCACCAAAGTCAGTTCTTTAGGAGTCCTGCTTTAAACTCCTATTTATATTTGTCCTTTAAAGTAAAATTGTAGCCTCAGAATATCTGTAATGACCTACATACCAATAAGGTAACTGCCTTCTTAGCCAGTTGCTGCATAAATTACCTAAATTGAATCTAGTCTTTTTGGCACAAGGAAAACCTTCAGAATAAGACGTGATGCAGCAGTGTCTGCCAAACTTGTCAAACTAATAGCATCCCCTCACTGTTTTTTTCCCCACTACCTATGCTGTCAATAAAAAACCTATACACAGATGTAGGAAGAATTGCTTTCTTTAGCAATAGACACCTACAAGGCTACTTTCCAAAGCCTCCTTTCACATCCCCTAAATATAGGGGGTACACTGAGTGTGGGTAGGCTAGAGATGGGGCCCATGGAGGTCTCGGGCAGAACTATCACAGGAAAGGCAGCTCCTTGAGCTTGTCCAAATCATATGGGGGAGCAAGGAGTAGTACAGGATTGAGAAGGCACAAAGTTCATTTAAAACCCTTCTCTCAAAACAAACTCTTTTCATTTGGGTTGTCAGGCTTTGTTCTAGAGCTTTTGGAGGCTGTCCACAGATTGAGTTCTTAAGAATATTTGCTCTCAGGTAAGTGATAGAAAAGCCTGCAGAAGAGCTAAGACACACCTTCCATCCTGTAGGAGTGAATTATGCAATCATCTCGCTGATGTTTTAACTGTAAGCCTTGGTACCACTGATGTGCATTTCTTGCTTTCTTCTGTGTCATTGTGAAGACACAGAAGAAATGAAGTGTGTATCCATGGAATGTCTTTGAACTCAGTCCACTTTTAAGTGGATTTATCTGTGAACAAGTAAGAAAATGTCTTGTTAAAACAGATTAAAAAATATAGAATTTCAATAGAAAATATAGGAATTACAGCATCTGAAAGTTATGCAAAAGCTCCACAGTACCTACTTGCTGTAGGAAGGAGGCAGCAAGGAGAGAGGACTCATATCCAATCCCCTGGGAATAAGATCATCTGTCCTTATCCTGCATCTGCTCTGTTTCCCAGGAGACAGGATGAGGAACAAAATATCTAGCACAGGGAGTCCTGTTTGCTATTGATTTTTAGAGTGACTCTGCCCTTCTCAGCCCCATGTCCTGCCTACCATCCATCTAGCCACAGGCACATTCAGAGAAGCCATTTTCTGTACAGACATAATTGGTCATTGGCACAGAAATGACAGAAACTATTGTCACACAGCAGAAACATTTCCATTTCCCTTTCCCTTGGGGCAAACTATATTACCATGAAGTCCCCAGTCCAGTGCAGCTGGGTACTGCCCCTGAAATACCCTCTCAACCAAGACAAATGCCAGCAACGAAAAATGGATGTAAAATGGCTTCCCATAAAAAATAAGAAATTCAAACCAACCTTGATGCCAAGTGAATTTGGTATAATTCCATACAAAGCATTAGCTAAGGAAGAGAGAAAAGCATTTAACAGAAGAAAGGGGTATACAATTTTGGCAATTATTGTGCCTTGTGCAGAAAAGGAATACATCAAGTGAAAGGGAGGTTACTGATAAATCTGACTAGGGAACAAGCATTTTGGATAGTGACCACGGCATAAACAATTGCAGCTCTTTAGGCTCAAGAAAGTTGAAGCAAATAGGAGCAGAGAAGGGCAAATTGAATAATCAGGGACATGTAGAATCTCTTTTAAAGAGATTAAGAGTTCAGTTTGTTTAGCCACGCAAATTGATGGTCATGAGGGGAGAAAGGTGTGCAGAGTCTGCTACACTGGTGAGTGGAGGAAGAACCAGCTAAGAGAGTTACACAGGGAAGAATCTTCTTTTTCTACAATAATTTAATTAAACATATAAAAGAGAAGTGTTACCTGTGAGGACTTCCTTAGAAATGCAAATACAGAGAGAAATGGGGCCAATCACTGGCCAGGGAAAAGAGCCAGGAAAAAAATAACACAATTTGGCACAAAATGTGTATGTATATATTACCCTTGAGAGTGCTCAGTGGAGGAGTGATGTTCTTGAGCAGGAAGGGCAAGATGCCTGCTTGGTTTTCAATGGACTTTGATAATTACACTCAGAAAAAGACCAGATTAGATGGTTATCTGCAATGGCTTTTCGACTTTGGAGATTTAGTTGTCTTTCTTTCATCAGGAGGTGCAAATTTCTACTTTGAAAAGGTCACATACAGGCATACACTGGCATTAGCATTTCTTGTGATTAGCTTATGCATAAGTTTTAATAAAAGGCAGCATCTGAAAAATCACAGCTTCCTTCTTCTCAAAATGTATGTAGGAACCTCCGTGACAATAAAGAGAACAGATCTCCTATATCTGTGTGGTAGCACAGTTTTCCTGTGGCTGAGGCAAGTTTATATTCTAGTCTGTGCCTCTGCCTGATATTAACTGGAAAAAAAAAATAGTGCTTTTCTTACATTTTCAAGCATTCACTTCTAAAAATAATTTAAAAAATCTCTTGCTGCTTAATGAAATTATCCCAGATTTACACTAGTGTGTTACTGAAATTACAGTCACAGCCCTCAGAGATTGATTGTTTTGTTTTGGGAGTTTTTTTAGGAAAAAGCATTTTTCATAATTAAACTCTGGAGGATTTAATGAGAAAAGGTTATCTAAAAGTCTCCTTTGCCAAGTATCCTGCAATGACTACTGAAATTACCAGGGAAAGAGTCTCGCCTAATCTAATTGCAAGAAATCTGGCAGCCAAATTGGATGAATTAGCAGATCTCTAAAGGAATGCTGACAAACCACAGAGGCAATAAAGAGCTGGAGTTCTAAGAAAGGGAAGGGGATAATGGAAGCAGTAAGAAAGCAGGCACTTAGAAATCAGTAAAGGTGATCCTTTTTTCCCCCTGCCTTTACCTACGTGTTGCTGGGTTTGAACAAAGACACATGATTTTGTGTTTGGAAGAGTCTGTTTGTTGTGTTTATAGAATAAACTGGTTTCCTATCAATACTAGGCCTTATCCCAATAGAAAGGTAAAAAAGGGAGCTGAGTCACAGTGGGGAAGTAAGGATACAGGAGGGTGAAGAGGAAGTACCATACTGAATGTTTTTATTCCAGTAGTGGCCAAGGCTGATATTCCATCAACAGCATGTTTTTTTTTATTTCCTCTGGAGGATCTAATACACTTCTGCAATGGTTCATTGGCTGAGGTAGGTGAATAAAGAAATAAATGCAACTTCCTGTGACTCATATGCAGTGATTAATAATCCTTATAACCTTGAATAAGCAACTGAAACCCCAGGAGAGAATAAACTCACTGAGAAGTGAAAGTATGGAGGAAGGAAAGGCAGAACATAAATGGAACGTTATCTTCCTTCATGCATAAGCACTAAAAGCCATGCAGAGTGAATATGGAGAAGAGAGTGTTTCCAAGCTAGAAAGGGGCTGGGAGTCAGCCATCAGCTGACTATGGAACATGGGGACAAGTGAGGAAGAAAGTTGCTCCATCTTTCCATGAAATGAGGTATGAGAGAAGGCAGAACAGAAATTGCTGGTGGAGCATAGTGAGTAAACATTCCCTTGTAGAAGTGACAACCTTGAATGCAAGGAGTAAAAATTCAAGTCGAATTGTCATCACAAGCTCACCTCTGTGAATCCTTAACTTGTTCAAATTTTGATGTTTAAAGTAGGATCTTGGAGAATACTGACAGTGTCTGTAAACTCATTTAGCACAGAGTATTAGAACATGTCAAAGGGTGGAATCCTTAGCTCCTTGATCACTTACTACTTTGAAGAAAACAATGGAAATTGGGATATATAAATATAGCTGTGTTGCTGAAATTGTCTAGTATTTCTCTATGTTCACATTAATATTGACATGCAAATTCCCTAGCTTTCCAGCAGTTATTTTAACCATTCATTCAGTTCTTTAGCAGCAGCACAGCTCTGCAATAACTGAGAGATGAAAAAAATCTTGTTAACAAAATGTCCATTGCAAGTATCCTGTTTTGTTTTAAAAAATATAATAGAAATTAACTGTTAAGACTTGAACTAACACTGCATGCTTTACTTCCTTGCTCTTTTACTCTGTGGAGAGAAAACAGCAGGGAAAAGCAAACTGGCTTTTATTTGTTACAGCTTCCTAGAAATCCTTGTGACTCTGAAAAAGGAGAATTCACTTGCATGTAAATAAAGTTTATTGACTTGGGAAGCAGGATCACGATCAGTGTTTATTTTACTTAGAATTAATGCCTTGCCTGACAGAGGGTTCCCAGTGGTAAGTTCAGGCATTTGACAATGAGTCACAGAAAGCAAAACATAGTCCTTTTACCCCAAAGTGCCTGAACTCCCTGATAAAAAGGTAGCTCTGCATGCAGTAACTGCACATATGAACAAAAGAGTTGGGCTAAAATTGTGCCTGGGACTGTGTACTGGACACTTCTGAGTCTTAAGCACTGGTTTTTATGTTTCCTTTTTTTCCGTAAAGGACGTTCTTGTAGGAAATACAAACAAAAAACATATGCAACTGTCAGTGGTTGTGATGAAAAGCCAGACAGGTTGCTGAATCTGGCCTTTCAATATTTATTATTGCCAGGATGCTTTTAAACAGCACTTTAGCAGCAGTTGAAAGTACTCCAATGTAGTATTTTATTGTGGCACATATCTCTAAAATGAAGTCATAAATTTTATAGACTACAAGATTAGATTGAAAAAAAGAATTCTCTTTCAGTGGGAAGATCCTCTCGGACAGAAGGATATATTTTTTTCAGTGCAATGGTAAAATAAAATGACCCACACTTCTTAAATGAAGTGAACCTGAATATTTTTAGAGGCTTGCCCCATTTGTGGATCAGTTAAGCTGACCTCAGTTTGCTGTGTGTATTTCTCACACGGTTGCACTTCAAAAACCGAAGAGCTTTGTGCTGCAGTAGTTGAGCTGTTTGCTTTTTGCTCTCCCACTGTGAATTACAAACCTCCCTCTCTCTTCTGGGAGAACAGGGAAATTGCTATATTGAGACTAAAGAACCCAGCATTGTAAATAACGTGTTTTGGGGGTTTGTTTTGGTATGCACTCAGAAGTCTGCAGAAAACCATGGTGACCTTGCTGGTGATAGGCAAAGAATCATAGGAGCCACCATCCTTGAAGGTGTTTAAACAAAGGCTGGACGTGGCACCTAGTGCCATGGTCTAGTTGACATGATGGTGTCTGGTCATAGGTTGGACTTGATGATCTCAGAGGTCTTTTCCAACCGACTTGATTCTGTGATTCTGTAATATACTAGCGACAGCATGTCTCAATAATTTAATCCATACAGCATAACCAGTTCCTTAAGAGAAAATGGAAATGTGGGCAGTGCATAGTTTTTACTGCTAGATGAACCTGGGTAATTCTCATGTAGATGAGACAGGAAAAACAAGACCCAAATGAGGAGGAACTCTTAGGATATTTCAGATCAGGCAGTAGCTTGAGGAAAAATCATCTTCACCAAGTATCTCCTGTGTCTATTTTCTGCTGTGTGCCATAAACAGAGAGGAGTAACACTGCACAATAGCTCCATTGAGCTAATCAACCTTCCTGCAGGAGGGAGCTTATAGTGTGTGCTGTTTATGTGGGAAATTGCCAGGATGCATATACTTGATTAGCTGGCATATTATGAATCAGGGTCATAGCTGGAGTAGTTGCTTTGTTCAGAGATGCTCACATCCCTGGGGTAAGCAGCTAATTGCAGGAAATCTTTTAAAGCAAATGTGTGATAGGAAGAAAGCAATGAATATTGTTTATTCAAAAGGCAGGAGTGGTTCCTTTGAATCAGTTCTTTTGCATAATTATATAATTAGGGCATGTTCTATTTTTAATTAAATCTCTTGCATATTCATGAGAATACTCTGAACCTGTGGACCAATTCGCATAACTCTTTAAAATGTAGTTTGTATAAAGGAATGCCCTTCAATCTTTTTTTCCCCTTTGATATTACTATGCAAATACATTTCACATTGTTATAGTTAGGTTGTATTGCCTGTCAAAACTAAAATGGGGTTAATTAAACCATTAGTACAAAATTGCCAGAGAAAAGTTTTAAATGGAGATGAAGAATGCAAGAAACTGCTGCTTGGAAATACTTGTATCAAAATTGGGTTTTGCTGGACAGCTTGATCTGTGTAAGATACCAATCAGAGGGTGAAATTCACTGAGTATACTTTATTTCCCTCAGCTTTTTGAATCCAGGAGTGATTCTCTGTATTTGCAGCCTGCAGACTACCATGTTCCCCTAATTTTGCTTTGTTTCTTGTGGGCTTCTGTGACTCTTCCTGTTCTTTTGCCTCTTTGACAACAGCATAAGCTTTGATTCCTCTTCCGACTTCCTGCTTATTCTTACGAGTCTTGCTTTCTCACCCGACTCTGGTTCTCACATCTGCTATTCTGTAGGCTTGCTCTGCATTGTATGTGAGGGCAAACACACGTAAGCTCTGCTTTCATTGAATATTTTAAATATTACCACTTAGGTGAGGCTGCGTATTCTGATTTCCCACGATACCTCTGTCCTTCCATTAGGTTATGATTCATACCTTGTATGTACAGCAGGGGCTAGATGGTCATTGCAGGGCCCCTCCAACTGAACTATATGTATATATATATATATATATATATAAATAAAATTTTAGACATAAATTATATATATATAATTTTAGACATAAATTCCTTCAAACTTTTCTTTCTGGGCTTAACTTCTACCTAATGGAACATAACATGAAGAAAATACTGTGGCCATTTCTTCCCCTCTACCAAGAGTGGGAATGAATTTGAAAGCTGCAAAGAAAGAGTTCTTCTGATAAGTGTCACTGAGTTCTCATAGAAGTCTTACTTTTCATCTGTAAACCCGTGTGAGAGCAGGGATCTTTCACTTACTTCAGTACAGAACAAAGACCAGGATGTTGAAATATATTAGCAACATACACTGAGCTCTATGTGGTGGCCCAACCTTCAACACCAAATTCGACCTCCGGCCTGTTTCTCTGCATGACTTGCTCCGTGAGCTGCTGCACACCACGCATTTCATGAAGCCATGGTTGGAAGAGGCCTTCAAGATGATGCAGCCCAACCACCCACCCAGCAGTGCCCCTGTAAGCCCATAACCACTAAAGCACATTGCCCACTGCCACATCCAGGTGGTCCTGAACACCTCTAGGGATGCTGCCTCCACCACCTCCCCGGGGAACCTGGTCCAGAGAGTGAGGAGATTCCTCCTGAGCCTCCTCTTCTTGAAACTCAACCAACTCAGATCCCTCAGCCATTCCTCATAAGACACGTTTTCTAAAGCTTTCATGAGCCTTGCTGCCCTTTGCTGGACACACTCCAGCAAGCCAATGTTCTTTTTAAAGGAAGATTTTCCTAGAGGCATTCTACTGAAATGGGGGCATCAATTTCGCCAGTCCTACAGTCACCATAACCCTGAACTTCTTTCCACTACAGCAGGTCAAACCAGCGCCAAGAGCATCAGCAGCGGTGCCCCTTCGGGAGCGAAACCAGCCCAGTGTCACCGAGGGCGCCCTGAGGAAACGCCGGGATCTGCTCTCTCCTGACATCCACTTGAGGCAGACCAGGCAAATCTTAGCGAGGTTCAGCGTGGCCCGCACCGGCAGCCTCGGGGATGCGCCTGAACCCCTGACCTCCCTCAGAGCATCCCGCCCGGCGCGGCCCCGCTCCCGGGGACGGGTGACGCCATGAGGGGCGGCGGTGGGAGAGAAGGGCGCGCGGGCGCTTGTGGGAGAAGGGGGGGGCGCCGCCATGTCAGGCGGGGCGGGAGGGAAGGTGGGAGGGGAGCGCGGGGCGGGACAGGGGCGGCGGCCGCAGCCGCAGCCGC
>VWZN01009448.1:814433-871398 GCA_013396955.1 Regulus satrapa
GGCAGAGCGGGCTGAGGAGGCTCCGGCCTGCGGCTCCGGGCGTGCGGCGCTTTGTCTGCTGCCCCCGGCCAGCGCGGAAGGCGAGGCGAGGACAGGTCTGCCCTGGGTTCTGTACATAGTGACCGGATTTATGCGTTGTAGGTCACCTGCCGTGCTCTAGTCGGAGGCGATTCGTAGACTTAAGTCTTGCCCGGGTTTCTGCGCCTCAAAAATAAGGAAAGCATTGGGTGGAAACACGTTATTCTAACAAAAATGCTTAATTGATAACTAACTGTATCGTTAGAGCTGAGATCGATTAGAAAGACACTTCAAGACCTTACTCGTTTTGCCTTCATCTTTCTGGTATTTGGAAGTAACGAGATGCCAGATTTGAGGATCTGCAAAGCAGTTGTATGTAACCAGAAGAAGGAAACTTCTTGGCACTTCCTTTGGATTCTGTGTTCTAGGCATATTGAAGCACATTTTAGCCACCAAGGTGGCATCACCTAGTGTGATACTCGTGTGGCTTTTTGAAGGCAGCAAAATCAACGATAGTGCTCTTACTCCTTTTTCTTTTCTTTTCTTTTCGTGTTAGTGATTTCCATTAGTGGGTGTGATGTAAAATTAGTATCAGTACTCAAAATACTGGTCGTGAAGTTGGAATACAGCCTCAGAAAACAAAACCGTCTCGGAGAAAGCAAAGTCTGTGTTTATAGTTTGCTTTGAACAGCAAAATAGTGACCTAGTGTCATTCATATCGTATGCTTTCGTATTTACACATAAAAATACAAAAAGCTGAAACAGTTAAAATTCATTTTTAGCTGTTTTGTGCTTGAGAGAAGGTTTAAAAACAGTTGCTTTGCAAAGTAATTGCCTCTTTCACTTCCACTTTCACATTTGCACATCACTTAAATAGGAAACTTATGCACAAAGGCTATCCATTGGGAAGCTAAACAGGAACCTTCGAGATTTTAGACAGCTTAGCATTTTGATTAAAAAAACCCAAACCCAACAAAACTGAAAGCAACACCTTTTAGAATGTGCAGTTGATTTAAAACTCTTTTGCAAAATAGCTTTATTTTAATTGAGTATGAATTCCAAAGCTTCAGCGAAACATGATAGAGGATGTTATAACCCTAGGATTACAGATACAATTGGAAGTTACACATTCAGCATTTACTGGCAGCAGAGAGAAAGCTGATCCATCTGGTGAGGCTGAGCAGAAGACCTTGTAAGTCACTCGCACAATTATTTTTGTGACCACATGGTTTAGGAGGACTTATTCCATGAAATTAGAACAACTGTGAAGAATTCTGGCAGTTGCATTTAGGTAGGCAGTTCACATAGTGCAGAAGCATGTGGGTAAATGCAGGGAATTTAAATTGTCCGCTCCTGAAACTCGCTCATCAGTGCAGTATCACTTCTGCATGGTGTTGCAGTTAAAGTTTGGCAACCTTCATGTTTCTGAAGGATTATTTTGAATTATCTTTCTGATAATTAATAATTATATTAATATTATTAGTAATTCAGAATTATAATTCTGAAGGATGACTTATAAATAAAAAAGAGAATAAAACTACCCTCCAAAGGTCCCCCAGAGCCTCGTGAATTGTCTGTCAAATTCCTATGATCGGGTTAGAAATGCCTTATTAATGGAAATGGATTCTTTTGCAAGGCCTGTGTTTGACAACAGAGGAATCATATACATCATTTGTAATAAAATATGCAGGAGTCCCAAACACAATCTGAATGTTTTTGGCATAGAACAAAATACACTGTACAGACAGTTTAAGGCATGTAAGGACAATTGCTACTTCCTATGTTTGTGGAGAGCTTGCCATGCCCATGCCAGAAATCTCTCACTCATGTGCTGCTCATATAGTACACACATCTCTAGCCCCCTGTATCTTTTTGTGTAGGCACACATACCTACATATGTCTCTTATTTAACTGGGAGCTTGGGAAAATACTGTAGCCTTATATTCAGTTCTGAGTCCATTTAATGCAGCTTCTGTTTCTCTTGAAATGTGGGCTTGTGCTGCTACTCTTTCATCTCTTCTTCTGTTTGACTTCTCTGGCAGACATGCAGTTGGATTTGCTCTGGGATTAATAGCATCTCTCCAGCTGCATAGCTCATGATTATTTTAAGACTCGATTCAGTGTACAAATACTTTGAAAGTGAAAGTTTTAATAAGAGGAATGAAAAGTACAGAAATTTAGGTAAATTCATAAATAAGCAAAGTGTACTTTTGTTTTCAGAGTTGAAGAGCAGAGCAGCAGATAGTGATGGGGACAAGCATGCTAGGTCTAGTTAAATTAACATCCTTTGTAGTCAGTGTGCCTCCAGGGTTGTTCAGTATGACACAACTGTTGTAAAAATGGACCAGTTCCGTCATCATCGCAATAAAGTGGGTAGCCACAGGCTTTCTTTTAACTCAGCCTTCATAATATTTCACGTTTCCAAAGTATTTCTAATTGCTCTACAGGAACACAGTATTTACCTTGACCAAAGTTTAGAAAAACATTTCAGTGTTAACTCTGATTTTCCTTCAAGCAAAAGCATGAGGACCATAGCGTCTAAGATGTATTTGTTGTAGCCAAGTCAGAGACACCTTGTTCACTCTAAAAAGAATCCTACTTGACTTCAAAATGGAACTGCTTGTAGTAGTTATCCTGAGTCAGAGTCAGTTTGAGGTGTTTTTGAGGTAATAAATCCTTCCTAGTATTTTATTTAGTGAAACATTTTCCTTTCTGAGAGTAGGATGTAGAAGACAGTGTGGTTCCTTTGAAATGTTACTAAATAAATGCCAGACCAGAAAAAGGTGCCCTTTTTCTGACTTGGATTTGCTGAGATATTTGTTGTCGTCATGTTCCGGGATTTAAATTGGGCACTTCGTTGCGAGGATTAGAGCCAGAATTGCAGATGCTTTCAGTGATACGGGAATTACTTCCAGAGGGTTTTGTGTGAGGTGTTATGTAGTCATCAGGCATGAGATGACACTGTACATGGGGCTTTGTGCTGAAAGGGCAAGCGTGGGGACTGAAGGTTGTATCTATGCTTCTAGCACCCACAATATATTTGGGAATGTGAACGAAGGATGAACACTAAAGCACAGTTAACATCAGAGATGCTAATTTCTTAAAATGTATAAAGACAGTCTCTGATAGTTGACAGTTTTTGCAGATTCAGTCAGCTAAGAAAGCAGGTGCAAGTAGTAGTGTCTGCGTGTTGATTTACTCACTGTTTGTTTCTTTGAATCCAGCTTATCTCCCAGGGATGCTGCTATGTAACTGCAGTGAGAAACAGTCCTTACTCTGGAAGCTGTATTTTGGCATTTGGCCTGTATGTAGAGTTAAAATGAATTTTGTTTGTCAAATAGTTAGTGTTGGTCGTGTTTCTTGCCCAAAATGAGGAAACATGGGATCATGCCATCTTATATTTCCAATATGCTTTCCCTCTGTTGTCTGCTTAAATGGGCATATTTTGTGCATGGTTTCTCAATATCAAGTCTTCTTTACAAGTGAAAGCAGTAAACTATCTTTTGTGGGTAGACTTAAAAGTGAGCAGTTTGCTATTTTGATTATTTTGTAAATACCCACCATAAACTCAGTTCATCATGTTTGGATTTTCTTTTTGGGATTATGTCAGAAACCTAGCTGATTTTATTAAATTTTAAAATGACTAGAACAAAGAATGTCACCAATCCAGTGGATAGTACTGGTTTCATTACATATCTGTAGGGTTGGGGTGGTGGTTAATTATATTACATTTACTGTGTGATGTACCCCAGCAAATAATTTGAAAAGGCAACACTGCACTTATTAATGTTCAGAAGTTCAAAATATGTGTCTGACATAAAACAATTGTTTGATACTACTTTAAAAATTATATCTGCAAGTTAGTCCATTTAAAGGACAATATATATATATATTTCAGGATTACCAGATAAATGATTATCTTCATTCTTATCTGTGTTTGTATGCAGTAGTTAAGTAGTTAATGTTAACAAAAAAATGGAGATTACTGTCGGTGTGCTATGATTGCAACTTGTGTGCCGTTCCTCGGTGCAGGGGATGGTGGTTTAAGCTCTGGAAGGGATTGCAGTAGCTGCATTCCTGCAGGGTGTCTCGAGTTTGCTCCTTCCAGCTGACGGTGGCTTGAACGATTTTTTCATACAGATCAGGGACGGGCAGGGAGGAGCAGGGCGTGTGTTGCCGTGCTTCTGCTGCTTTCTTTTTGTTTTTCTAAGTCGAATATTGTTTTAAGATTTAAATGCTTTTATGGATGTTCCTTTTTCAAACATTGTCGGCCTGAACAGTGTGGGAAAGCCACAGTTTTGTTTTCCTCTTCTGGCTTGAGCAGCTTCCATTTCAGAGAGGCTGCTGCTCTTTCATCCCTCCTGTCTTTGCCAAGGGAGGATTTTAGTGTATCTCCACCTTTAACGTTTCATTTGTTTGTTGCTTAAACGGGATGTTCCAGCCTGCTCTCCCCCGGCTCTCGGTCACATTGGGTGTGTGTTTGAAGGGAGAAGAGTTGATGAAAGGAGTGGATTCATGTCTCCCTCACAGTGGCAGAGTGTGGTCAGGTTAATGCAACTAGTGCAGTGCTAATACGTGAGGGCATAGGGGAGGTTATGGTTTTGAGCTGGGAGGGGGCTACAACATCCTATAATGTTTCTGTTGACAGAATAGGAATATATAACTGATCTCTAAGGATGTAGATGAAATGTTCTTCTATCTCAGTGCTGGTTTATGTAGTTCCACAGTCCTGCTGCTTGTTCCTTTGTCCTCCTATCAACACAGCTTGCTGCATGGCAGCCTGGGGAAATAAGTGTATTTCGATTGTGTTTATGAACTGGACTTCTTTTCTGCCCCCTTGCTTCTGACAGTGAAATAATCCAGTAAAAGACACATACCTTTATTTTGATTTATGATGGACATGGGTGTGAATGAAGTGTATGGCTGGGTGAGGAGCATTGCCAGGTTATCATGTCTAGCCATAGCCTTGGTGAGTGAAGGAATGCTCATGGTCTGGGAGTTTGCAGGAAGCCAGACCAGAAGATTCAGTGGCTGTTTCTGTCTCTGAATTCCTCTGAACATAGAAGGCAATACCGTGTGGAAGATAAAAAGAAAGTGCTGTTGTTTATAGCTGTCATTTCCCTGGACATAGTAGCCCAATTCAGTATAGTAGCATTCAGTATAGTGAATATTACTGCATTGAAACATGGAGGGGTGCAGAAGTCATGATGATGACTGGCAGTGTGTTAGCTTACCATGAGAGTGACCTAGAGATCTTACCAGAGCTATAAGGGAGTGAATCCCCAGAAAGACGTGTTGATTTTGAGGAATGATGGTTTTTGGGAAGATTGGAGGTGTGTGAACCTGAGGACTATGCCTGTGGTAAGGCGGAGTTGTGTTTAACAGAGAGGATGTAATAAAACTGCTTCATAAGATTCTGGTCCAGGAGCATTCTGGAACATATGATACTGGTCCATGGTTGGGACTCCCAAGGGCTTAAAAAATCGTAGAGTCTTGATATTTAATGTTTTCTTATGGTACTTAGAGATGTCATAGCTGGTTGTCCTAATTTTTAAAGAATTTGTTACTATTCTACACCTTTTGAAAATACAAGGGGCACCACAAGGTGACTTTGTCTCAGAGTCTCAGTGATTTGCTGTTACTTAAATACATCTCCTTTCTATTGCTTAGAAAACAGATAAAAGACAAATTAATGAATCAATTACTTTACTTTTAAGTACTTTTTATTCAGTTAGTAGAAATTTCTCTCCCAGGAGTTTTAAATAAAAATCATATCCTGCACGTTGATTTTAGCACACACTTAAAATATTGCTGTTGGAATACATTGTTCAACTAAAGAAAAACCTCTTGGGCTTGGAATTTATGCTGAATGCAGGTGGAGCACAAAGATGCATGGCCCATTTTTGGAAGCAGCAGTTGGTGGGGTTTGAATTACAGTGACTGCTTGTACTTTGTGTGACCATTGAATCTTGGTCCACACCCATTTGTTAGGTTAACAAACAGCTTGAAAATACGCTTGCTGGCCTCTGTTTTTTCTTTCCCTTTTTTGTCTCGCAGCCTGTAGTCTGGCTGCGCGTGCAGCGGTGCTTTTAATGGCATGGTTGTTTTAGGAGGCCACTGTTCTGCCATCCTCGTGAGGGGGATGCTTTCAAAACAGATTATCCAAGCGAGTTGGTTTTAAAAAGTTATATTCAAATGAAACTTCTAGCTTCTGTGTTTATTTTCCAGTTAGTATGTGCTCTTGGTCTGTGTCAGTCCGCCAGAAGAGTGGTGTCCTGCAGCACGGTGCTGGGAACTGTCCCAGAGTGGTGTTACCACCGTGAGGATTGCAGGAGAGCCAAAGGGACACCCCGTGCCCAGCACCAGCTAAGATAAATCAGGAATCACCACCGCAGAAAAGGCCTGGAGCTGTGGTTTGGTCTCAGGGGTGAGTGCACAGAATGTTAAGGTGCCTTTAAGGTGAAGTGTTGGGTCAGGGCCTGCTGGATTGCTCAGCACCTCCTGACCCAGGAGACTTCAGAAGATCTGGATAAGGCCTCCAGGTTGTGGAGTACTGCACAAGGAAATTATTTCCAGCCTTACAGCTAAGTCAGCTTTCTGGGGTTATAGGTAACAAACAGTGACTGATACGTGGCTGTTTTTCTAGATGGTTGTATCATTTGTTGTACTTTCTATGAAATTAAATATGTAAGGTGTAAAAAAAATCAGTTGTCATTCAAAGCATAATTTTTATGTAATATTTAATGGGTTAGCATTAATTATTTCTCAGTATTAAGGATTATGCTTGAAAAATTTAATTGTGAAAACTTTTTCTGTGGTCTTTTTGCAAAAATTGGGTTAGTGGTTTTGCATTTGTTTTTTTTTAAAATTATTATTGTTGAAGGATAAGATATTTGCCCTAAAGCTTGAAGGAAAACTCTGCACGGTTTGTGCATCTTAATGTAAACTATCAAATAGCTTGAAAACCCAGTGTAAGGATTTGTTAAACCTAAAGGCTGTGGTGTACTGAAACAATGTTAGTGGACATTTCTTTTTTGTCTGCAGAAGAAATTGCTCTTTTTCTTGTTTCAGTCTGAATAGCCCTTCTCTTCAATGTCATCAAGCATATAAGAGCATTGATAGTCAGTACTCACAGCAAATTTTCAGCAGAGCTTGTCACATGGTTCCAGTGATGTGAGGCAAGCTGTGGCCTTCCCTGCCCTTCCTGAATGCATTTTCTGGATCTTTATGGGTATGCTATAAAAAGTAGATTTGGTTAAGATAATAGAATTGTTGTTAGTAAGTGGAAGCTGATAGAATTTTTAATGTATTCTGGAAGACTGATTTGATGGGAACATTCCTGTGCTTCTACTTAAGTGCTGTTTAGAGATTAGATAAATAGATAACATAAATGGATGTTTACTTTGATTAGTCAATAGAGCAGTTCTTATTCAAAAATAACAATGCAAAATGAAAGTACTAGAGTCCAGCTGAAAAGAATATTTTGTCTACACTTTTGTCAGCTTCAAATTTCAAGACAGGTTGCTTTATTTCCTCTCTTATCCTGTGTGCCCTAACCTTATTCCAGTCTCAAAGTCTCTCACACCAGCAAGAACCTGCCTTATGAAGCCATTTATCAAAATTCATTCACAAAATGGTTGCACAAGGTGGCCAGTCCATGAAGGGGCAAGTGCTGTTTTCACACAAAAATCAATGTAGATTCTTGGAATATTGAGGGGAAAAACTGGAATTTGATAGTGATGATGGATCTGTTACTCAGACTTTCTTGACAGTATTTATTTTAAAATACAGTCAAAATTTCCTTTCAATCCACTTAAAGTAGATAATTTATGAAGCATGTCTTTGTAACTACAAAATACTAAACTACAATACAATTTTTGAACAATGAGCCTAGATTTTTCCTCATATGTCTTTGAGTCTTGTGACAAGACTTTTTAATAATTAAAGGTAATTATAACTACTTTTTAAGTCGCTACACCTCTGCCTTCTAATGCATTTAAGTAAGTTTGTTGTGTCTTTAACTGCTCTTAATACAGTCGTGATCATCGGTGATCCAGTGAGGTGGGCTTTGTTGTCATATGCAGAAGGCAGATCTCCTGTGGCCTAAACTGGTGTGTTGTGTCCGTGTTTTAGGGAAGGCAAAAAGATCTCCTTTCTCAAGATCCATTAGTGGCTGCTTGGAAGCATTTATTAGTGCTCACAGAAGCTAAGGAAGTGCTTGCCTTGAAGGAGACCAACAGACGCTGTTTCTGTTGACACAACAGTGGTACAGAAGGGAGACAACTCCCTTGCTCCCAGGGGTAAAGACTTGGAGATTTGCAGTCTGTCTGCCTTCAGAGATTCCACGGACAGAAATAAAAATTTTAAAAAAAAATCAGCGTTAGATTTGGCCCAACACTACCAGACAGCAGAAAGAGGGTTGCCTTCAGTTTTATTATTCTGGAAAAAAATGGGCTTTGGATCTTGCCACAGGGCTGTTGGAGATTTTTGAGTAAGGAAGTTATGTACCACCAGCATGTAACAGATGATAGCAGCCTTGATTAACAAAGATTTTTATAAGCTGTGCCTTCTCGAAAGTCTGGCTTTTAGTGTAGCTCCTCTGGACTCCTGACTGCCTTAGACGTACACCTGTCAGCCAGTTTCATTTGAAATCCGAGGTATTGGAAGGCTTGGGAATGTGTACAGAGAATGAACATTTCTCTTACGTGGTTATAATACCTCCAGACCGATTGCAGTATCTAACGCTTCTCATGGAACCTGCAGTGGTTTTCGGATATGTTGCTTTTCTTTGTCTCAGTCACTGTATTTTTAAGCCTTTGCAAAGGTAAAATGCAGTTGATGAGATATGCAAGAAAGAGAATACTTCCCCTTGATTCCTTTCAAACAAATAATTGGGATAGGCATAGGGAGCAGTCGCGTCATCTGACGGTCTCAGTCTGGTGCAGTATGTGAACAGGAAGAGTAAGATAGGATTTGGCCTGCAGCATTATGGAATTCCAGATATGTTTGAGTCTAAAAGAGATTTTGGAATTAGATGGGTAGGTCATCTGGCTTGTCTGCAGTTAAAAGGATACAGATTTGCTGTATCATGATAATTGAAGTGCTAGCTCGTAGCCAGTGTTTATTCAGTGCAGTACGGTCAAGGGATTGACACCATAATCTTTTCTTTAAGAGGAAGAATAATCCGTGTAGTTAAAAGAATGCTTTTATGTCACTGAATGTTTCTATACTGTACAGATTTTTAACTCAGTTAACTATTTCAGCAGGAAGTAATCATTTTCATGGAAGCAGGTTGCTTGCAACAGAAGAAGGAAGGCTGAGGGCTGAAATAACTCTCAAGGCATTTTTGCCAGTTGTCTTTGAAATGTGCAAAAGTTTTATTTTATTATATTATGTTTGATTATTATTTAAGTCTTAAGTTTGTCACCTTTAAGGATCCAGGTGTGATTGCTAAGAGACAGAGTTCATTGGTTGAAGTAGCAGGGTACAGAAATCTAAATCAAAGGACTCTGCAGTAGAGCAAATCTTCATAGCTTGTACTTTCTCAGCAGTGCAAATCATCTTAGCTTGTGCTTTCTCAAAGAGAATTGTCAGCATCACCCTTGCTAAGGGTTTTATAGGAGCTATTTTTGCTATCATCTCTTTTTTTAGCAAATATGCTTTGTTAGCCTGGTGTTTATCCATAATAATTTTTTTGTCTTCCAGAGAATCCGATGATTTCTCCTGAAAGGTACGGTTTTATTTTTTTTTAATAGGAGGGCCCAACATTAAAAGATTACAAGATTTATCAAGGTAGCTGTACAGTGGCTGTGTTCTTCAGCTAAACAAGTACATAATCCTCTTCACTTAAACATAGTTTAATGCAGCACATGAGCTTATTGGTAGCCAGAGGAGGATGCTGCTGTGATGCAGGGGTAGAACGTGAGGCCATGCAGCCTCTTCCCACTGCTGCCATGTGGAGAGTAGGCTGCTCCTGGCAGTCATAAAGAGAACAGCAACAGCCTTGTTGGAGATGTGGAAATTCCTGCCAGTATTCAAGGGATTTTTTTTGTGTTTTGCTCCTTTTAGTCAGTCTGTTCTTTGCTTATTATTTGCATGTTATTAATATCCTGTGCATTTCTTCAGAAACCTCTGGGCTTGCCTTTAGAAAGGACAAAGCTTTGCAAAGGTTGTGCGTTTGTCCAGCTTACTTTCCAGCACAGACATTTTGTGATGTTAAAGCTGTAGGTCAAATTCCAAGTATTATTCTGAGCTTTTCTTGGGATACGTGCCCTTGACATTAAAAGACTACAAATGTCCTTTTTACAGTCTTTATCTATCATACCTTCACTTCAAACCAAGTTGTAGGGCAGATTTCTGCATTCAGTGCTAGCTCTGAATTGAAGGCTGGCAGGAGGAACACAATAAGATTTTTTTAAAATTCTGATGCTTGCTAGCTGGAAATTGGTAGAAAAAGTGACTCCCCTTGGAAAGAGGGAGTTTCTGTGGAGGTTAACATTATTGATTGCTAGGTCATGTACAACTCCATCCTCTTAGCCCTCCTGGTCAGTGGTTTACAGGCTCCAGTGTGTGCTGTTAGTTGTCCTCACCGAGCTATTTTTAAGGTAGCTCATGTGCCTGTGTGCTGAAGGTGCTGCCCGAGCTCCCGCGTTTGCAAACCCCAGGCAGTGCAGAGGTGCAGCAGTGTTCTGTTTATAGAACTGGGTCAGTGAGTGTGCCTTAAGTCTGACCTCCGCCAGGACACTGTTTGCAGGTGCAGCTCCAGATTTTCTATTCTGTGCAGGTTCAAATATAGATGATGAGTGATGACTAGCACTGGCAGGAAGGCTGCAGTCCTGAATATGTCAAGAGGGAAAAGCTACTTTCCTCTGGGAGTTTAGAGATCATGTAATGGAACAAAATTTCCCGAGTATAAGGGATCGTTCTAAGTAAAAGGAAGGCAAATCAGACAAAATGAGAAAGATTATAAATATTCCTTATGGGAATATGACTTATGACAGCAGAAATAGTCTCACAGATAGAGAAATTGAAGATCTTAAATTTGAAAAAACAACAACAGGTAATCATTGTTCTTTCAGACTTTGAGATTCTGACTGAAAACCATAACAGCAGTAATAGTCCAAACTGAGTGTTTGTTATCTGAGTGCTTTTACAACTACCTTTGTCAGCGCATGAAAGGCATCCTTGCGTGATTCATCCTTGTCATTTCTGCTGTCGCTGAGCTGCCTGCAGGAGGGGTGCGGCTAATGCAGGGTTTGACACATTGCTCAGTCCTTCCCAAACTGCTTTTCATCTCTTGCCTTTGTTGCTCAGTTTCTTTTTGTGCTCGGAACAGACTGTAATGTTTTGAGGATTGTTTGAGAAGGCAGTTTCCTACATTATGAAGTTTAGCAGTTAGAGTAGCTGGTAGTATTTGAAGATGGTGCCTTCCTGATGTAATGAGGCACATTCTTGCTCTGAGCAGGGAATTAATGACTTGTAATTTGCAGCTCATACAAAATTGAAACAAGCTCATGGCGGATGTAGGATGCTGAGCTTTGCCATTTAATTAAGGAGGAACTAAGAGTGAAATTAGGGTTAAAAGCCTTGAATAGACTGATTATTGTTAGGAAACAGTGACCTGATAGGTCCCTATTAGAGATACAAAAAGCTCAAATTAGTATAACTTTCTACTGTAACTTTGTGGAATTTGCAGTGCATGTAGGTGACAGACTCCCTAGGTGTGGCTTAAGCCAGTCCTGTGGCAGCTTTTACTGTTTGGAAGAGGATTGACTCTTTTTTGTATACAAACACATTATTGTTTCATTTTCAGCTATGTTGCTATTTACAGTTAGCTGTAAATTCAAAGAGAAAGTTTAGGGAGAATTTGGCTTGGCAAAACAGTTTAGACTTAGGGGATTTTATAATTTATTTATTTAAAGTTGTGTTTTGCGGCAATAGTGATCAGACACTGAGTACATAAAAAATTTATCTTCTAAGCTTTTAGTACTTGAAACCCATTAAATAATAAAAATATCAATACAGAGAGGGGAAGTCCTTAGGGATTCATAACGAGGAAGAAAAATTAGAATAGTTTTATTTATTTGTTTTTAGGATCCATGCTAATCTTTAGTCAAGGAAAAAAAAATCTCATGGGTTTTTTAGAATAAAAATTCTTCCTTGATAAGTTTACTTAAGCAAAGAGGGATTCATATGTTTTGGCACAATAATATTTTGAGGTGATCTGCAGGAAAACAACTCTTCTTTAAAAGCAGCTGAGTAGGAAAAGCTCTTTAGGAGATCTTTGAATATGAGCTGGAGAGCTTAGGTAATTGGCTGTGATTTGTGTATATCTGTGGAAGAATTTGGGCACAAATTTGTGATGCCAGCATTACTAGTGTAGCTGGTTTGAAAGTTTTATGAATAACAAAATACTTAAACTAATTAAATATAGCAGCCACTTAAGTTGTTTGTGTATGGTGAGATTATCCCAGTGGTTACACCACTGAAAGGCTTGGCTTTGCTTTCTTTCTGCTTTTTTTGGTTCACCCTTGCTATTCTCAGTCCATTTCTTTGTTTTGAGCTTAGGTTACAAAATGTTGTAGAAACCTCTTTAGAAGAAGATGTTGCAGGACTTTTCATGTTGATCTGTTAAAGTTAACTAATTTTTGTATGTTTTAAGACAGTGATTTTTTCTAAAAGTTGGACAGAATTACGTGACTTTTGTACTTCAACATAGTCAATATTTTCACAGACAAAGGAGGAGGATAATATTCAAGATCTACACAGACACATAATTAATGTAATAGGTAAATTTCTTAAGCCAGCTAGTGAGTGTAACTCTGCCTGCATTGCATATTTTTTTTTCCCATCCAAAATTCTGTTTTATAAACCTTTGTACATCTTAATTCTTTGCTTTCTTTTCAGTTGTACACTGAGTTAAAAACCAGTATTTGAATCTAGAATTCCCGCCCAGGTAAAATTTACCATGCAGTGGAGTGCAGGACAAAACTTACAGGAGCTTAAGAAGCCTTTGCCTACACCCCTTTTTTTTCCTGTATGGAAAATATATAGGAAGAAAGAGTTAACATTTTTTGCGAAGTGACAATAGAAAGGCTGGGTAGGTTTTGTCTCCTTTCCTCTGTATATATCCTGCATACAAACTTCATTTGTTTGCTTCCTGTGTGGCGTTTGCTGCCTCAGGATATTCAAATCTAATTTACAGAATCACAGAATATGCTGAGTTGGAAGAGACTCGCAGGGATCATTGAATCCAAGTCCTTGCCCTTTACAAAACCATCCCCAATTTTATGATGATGTGTTAAAATATGAGCTTGTTTGGTGAACAGGCAATGATCTTTTGTACAATAAACTTTTTTAAAAATCAGGGAAATAGCACCACACCTTCACTTACTACCCTTAAAGGCTGCTAGATATTTATTAATTAATTTTACTCTTACAAAGAGACTCGATAGCAGAACAAATTGTATGTTTGTTATCCTCCTGTTTTCTAAATTACTCTCTCAAGCACAGTCTAAAAAACTCTGAACACCAACAGACACTCCACAAAACTTATCCCAAAATATTTATTCCTCTTCTGTCAGTGGGAGAGATTGTGATTCTAACAGTGGAGATTTGAGAATCCCTCTGGCAGGCTGCAAGGACCTTCAGGTCATTCTGTCTTGATGCAGCTTTTGGCTTGGCTCCAGTTGATTCCTTGTTCTGGTAGTGCAGAGGCAGTAGAAGCTTTTAGCTACATTTGGGTTGGAATGAGGCAGCTAAAAAATCTGGCACACTGGATTCGGACAGGAGGAATGTATTTGTAAAGCAGGTCTGCTGCTGGGATGGTTTTTAGTGTGGGTTTGCCCCATCTTGTTTAAACCTGTTTTTCCTCTCTTCAAAAGCTACTGTGCTGGCTTAGGCATCCTTAGTTACAGCTTCAGTGTATTCAGCCAGAGCTATGGGCCTGTTAATTTATCTTTTAATTTATGGGTGTTAATTTATCTGTATTCAACATGTAGAATAGTTTTATTTCTACTGAGGTGTGTTTAAAGTGTGTAATTTTTTAAAAGACAACATCTCTGCGTGCATTACATATATGTGTGCAAACATCTGCTTTGCATTTTTGCTGTAAAATGACAGAGGATTGAGGCATGCACAAGGAGTTGCTGCTATCTCTGTTCACTTCATTAGACGTCTCTGCTGGGTTTTACTTCCTTATAATCAAAGGTTCAGTTCTGTGAAGTCAGGATGGAAATTGTTAATTAAAGCTGTGAAAGTGTTCGAAGGGTAATTAGGGTTGAGTTGTGTGCTGAAGTTAGCATAATCCATAACAGTTTTTTATATGTGTATTAGAAGCATTTATTTCTAAATTCGGTCCACATTAAATTGCAGTTAATTTTTCTACACAACTTCTGAGAGTCTGTCCTTTAAAACGATATTTTTAAAGCATTCTGAGTCTTAATTCTCAGGTTATAAATGGGAAATGTGTAAATATTCTCTTTATCAGGTCTTCATGGCTTAATTTCATATGCCATGATAGATTAGTTGCTTTTTACAGCTTTATATGTTCCATATTGATTTATTTATGACTATGAAGTGATTGTATTAAATCTGGGTAAAACCAAGTTCACGCTTTCTCTAATTCTGTGTTTTCAGACAGTAGATTATTACAGAAAAACCTGTTGCCATCTACAGCTTTTGTTTGGTAACAAGTGGCAGCGCCTTTTGGGTATTGTATTGCAGGAGATCATCACAGAGAGGGTAATTTGAGTACATATAAGGAGAAAGAGCAGCCTTTAATTTTTAATCTAGTACAAAAGCATTAAGCACATCCTTTGGCTGTTGTCACAATGTGCATGTATGCATGCATGTTCTTACAGCAGGTTTAAGATTTAAGTGGTTCTTTTTTTTTGTTGTTGTAAGGAGAGACTTGCTTCTGTAGTACAGAGATTTAATATAGTTTTAATTAATTTTAAAAGTTGGTTTATCAATGCTTACCCAGGTGTCTTCACATAGATGAGATAATTTATTGCTTTTGAAAAGTCTTTCCTATTTTATTCTAATTTATACTTCCTGAGGTGCAGAGGAGTAATTTCTCAAGTCTCTATTTTCATTATAGAACATTTTTCTGGTGGCATTTAAAAAGGGTCAAATGATCTGTGTGGCTTCCTTTTGCAGTTTTACATTGTTAACCTTGTAACTTCAGTAACAGCATCTGTGATACAGAGAATGTGAGTTTCTAAACTTTTTTGGGTCTTCATTTGCATTTGGTAGAGACATAGCAAACATCCAGAAATTTACTATCTTTAGTGTAATGCATTAGATACTGATAAAATAGCCCAGTGAAATGTTTCTTGCTGCAAAAGTTGTACTATACAAATTGCTTTTTCCAGCATGAGACAGGTGTTGCATCTTCATCAAAACAGCTGCATCTAGACCTGTAGGCAGTTGAATTCCATGTGTTAAGTGTAGTGTTAAAATGATGAATTAAAGTTGTCCTAGAGGGGAGTTGTGATGCTCAAAACACATTTTGTAGTCCTTGGGGAATGATGAGGGTGGTGTTTCCTTTTTACAGAAAAATGATTATTTTCCTCATGGTTGACTGATGAACTCTTTCAGAAGGCTGGATGATATCTCTTCAAATCCTTCAAGCTCTGTTTTGTGGGTTTTTTAAAAGAGCTACAGATCAGTGGCATCTGCAAATAGCTGTATTTATTACAGCGTGTGTTTTATACACCAGGTACTTTGCTTTTGCACAAACCAGAATCTTGGAGATTGCAGCCCTGTTTTTCTGCAATTGTTACAAATTCTAATGCCACATCATCATCTGTGCTTCATGATGTGTTGCTTTTTGATTTATCAATGAGTGTTAGTATTAAATCTGGAAATAGAAACTGGAAAACTTGAAGCTGTTCGAACTCATGACATGGAACATAAAAGTTGTACACAAATATGATTGCGTTCTGAATATACATTTCAGACTTTATTTGCTTATAGAATTATTTTTTTTCTTTTTTGTATTAACTGGCATACTCTTCCATTTCAGAATGTATGAAAACATGTCCACAATGGTGTATTTAAAGGAAGAGAAGTTGGAGAAGCTTACTCAAGATGAAATCATTGCCAAAACTAAGCAAGTGATTAATGGACTAGAGGCACTGAAGAATGAACACAATTCGATTTTACAAAGCTTACTTGAAACACTGAAATGTTTGAAGAAAGATGATGAAACTAATCTGGTTGAAGAAAAATCAAACATGATTCGAAAGTCACTGGAAATGCTGGAGCTTGGCCTTAGTGAAGCACAGGTAAAGTTGTAAAAATTAAGCATTTCAGACATTTCTCTCCAGATATTAGTAATATGCTGGGACATTTCAGATAAGCACACATATAATAAATGAATTTTCTCTAGCCTTTGAGCTTTGGTGTAGCCTTAAATTAATGTTAGTATTCCCTTGACTCAGATTTTTTACAGTAGCACATGATGCTATTAGAGCTTAAGCATCTCTGATGTTTATGGAACATTTTACTAAACCAGAATTAAAATGAAAATAATTTTAAAGTTTAAGACCTGAGTACAGAATCTGAACAACCTTGATTGATGCATTAAAGAGAGGACTCAGCTAATTTCCATGGACTCGTAGATGATGAAGATAATATCAGAAGACGAGTGAAAAGCTGCATTTTTTTGGGTTGTCAGGACTATATTTAGAGTACAACTTTATGATCATTTGTATTAAGCCAAAAACCTGAAACGATGTGATATGACAGTCATCACTGTAAAATGGCTGAGAGTTTGCAAATGAGTTGAAAATGCCAGGGAGTTACTTGTACATTAATGGGATTTCTGTTGGTCTGTAACTGCTCAGACTTCTCTTCTGGATCGAGCTGTTATTGTGTGGTGATCTGGAAGTTGTGTGCATTGGATCATGGTGAATTGAGACTGAGAGAATGAAATGTGGGTTATCAGACAGGGGAGTGGAGAAGCCCTGGACAGAGAGTGTCAGGTCTTACAGTCTATGTTGTACACACTTTGATGCCTTGTATAGGAGGCAAATGCTAGAAGATAGATGGAATAAAATTGCAGTAATTGAGTTACCTTTAGTGGTTGTTTGTAGAAGATGTGCAAAATGACTGAGTAACTTCCATGTAGTGTTAGGACTCTGAAAAGCTAGTTCTGATTCTTGACTTTATCAAGAGCCTCCATTGCAACTGTTCCTGCCTTGTTTGCCTCACATGGTGCTTTGAACTGAGGTGCTGAGGAGCCAAGAAGTCTGCATTTGCTACTTTTGTTAGGAAGCCAATTGCACTTCCAACTGCTGCTCTCAGACCTGATAAGGTTACTCTTCCTGAGTGCTTTGAGTTGTAACAATGTAGTAATTTTTTTTTCTTTTCTGGTTAAAGATAAGTAAATAGATGTTTTTTGTCGCATGGATGTAGGTCTGGTGATGTATTATTTTCATGAAAATGAAACCAGCTTTGCTGAAGTTAATCAGACTTCTCTTTCAGTTATTCTAGTAAGACTACAAAATATTTTAGTTTGCCATTGTAGCTTGTTCAGTGTTTGAATACGTTGACCTTATTATCACAAGTTCCCTAAATATACTTTTTCATTATATAAATGCTACTGTTTGAATTGGTGAAGTAATTAAATATATTAGAACAGTTTTTAATATGTAAATAGGTAGCTGCTGAAGTCTGGAGTTTTGGAGTGGTATTAGGAAATGATAGCTGGAGTTTTTCTTACCTTTATAGGAAAAATTAGTTTCTGAAGGCTTAATGAATATTTTGACTCCTGATGTTCCAGCTAAAGACACCATCTGTTTCACATGAAATGATTAGTTTAAAACCACTTAAAGATAACTGTTTTTAAAAACACCCATGAAATTGTGGAGATGAAATACTAGTAACTTGAGGATGTCTAACTGATCTAAAAGATTTGTACTCTCACCAGTGGTCCATTCTTGCAAGGTGTGCATCCTGGGACTGCTGCCAGCTGTTCTGCAAGTGTCAGTGGGAGATTGCATAAACAGTGAAGGGAGAATATCTTCTACTGGTAGTGTTGGGCTTTCACTTAATAAGCTCCTTTTTCATTTAACTTTGCTCAGCAAAAAAACAACCCAGTCCAAGTAAGCTGCTTTTATGGGTGTTCTATTTTTTTTGTCCTTAATGTAACTGTGTTTGAGAGTCTGCACACTCAAGCTTATGATTAGAAATAAAAAGTGCATCTATAAATTGTGTGTTCAGTTGCACATTCAGATCTCAGTCGAATAAGTGTCCCTTTGAAGTATTACCATTATGCTGAGGTGTTCATCTTTAGGAGCTATAAGCATGTGCACAAATCCTTTTTTTGTCTGGAAGGTGCTAAATTAGAACTCTCTGTTAGTTCTTAGGTTATTTTTGTGATCCTGCAAGTTGAAAGTATTACTGCTCCATTTTATGTTAGTGGAACAAAGATTTCCAGTTCAGTAATCTAGTTCAAATTTTTCATATATTTTAAGATTATACTTAATGTTCAGGGAATTCTGAAACAGTTTTAATTTCTGATAGCGTCATGGAAAACAGTTATTTAGTAAAGAGCTCCTCTAGGTTGGGACCCTAACAAGAGAAGGACATGGACCTGTTGGAGCAAGTGCAGAAAGGTGACAATGAGGGGCTGGAGCACCTCTGCTCTGGAGACAGGCTGAGAGAGGTGGAGAAGAGAAGGCTTCTCAAAGATCATGTAGTGATAGGACAAGGCAGAACGGCTTCACACTGAAAGGAGGTTAAGATTGGATTTAGTAAGAAATTCTTCCCTGTGAGGGTGGTGAGGTAGTGGCACACGTGCCCTGTCTCTGGAAGTGATCAAGGCCACGTTGGAGGGGGCTTTGAGCAATCTGGTCTAGTGGAAAGTGTCCCTGCCATGGCAGGGGGCTGGAAAGATGATCTTAGCAGCCCCTTCCGACCCAAATCATTCTGTGATTCTAAATGGTAAAAAGATGAGAGGAAAAGTGAGAGCTGTATCTAAAAGTCAGAGAAATGGGAATGTTTACCAGATTTCACAGCTGACATAGGCTTAAATAATGAAAGCCTTGTATGTTATGAACAGGACTGCATTCTAGGGGAAGTTTGCCATGTGACACATTCTGCTTTTCAGGTGATGATGGCCTTGTCAAATCACTTAAATGCAGTGGAATCAGAGAAGCAGAAACTGCGGGCTCAGGTGCGCCGGCTGTGCCAGGAGAATCAGTGGCTACGGGATGAACTGGCCAATACACAGCAGAAACTACAGAAAAGTGAGCAGTCTGTGGCTCAGCTGGAGGAAGAAAAGAAACATCTAGAATTCATGAATCAATTAAAGAAATACGATGATGATATTTCACCATCAGTAAGTACTTGCATAGTAAAGCAGGAAAAGCACCTGGCATTTACATGTGTTGTAATCTGCCTGTTTAACAAGGAATAACAGTTACATTTTATTTGTCCCTAACGTATATTTGTCATTAAAATACTACCTTGTGCTAGTGTCACATAGTTTGCAGAATGATTCTGAGAAGTCACTCTTATTTTAAGAGTGTATATATTTTACTGTCTGCAGATAGTAAAATACATGAGGAACAAAACTGATAAATGCTCGTTTAGTATCATGTAAGCTTAAAAATGTGAAAAATAACTGAATCAGAGCAAAAAATCTCACTTCTATAAACTCAGCTGTTAAAATAAGTGAGAAATCTAAGCTGTGAGACATTTTAATCTAAGCTGTGAGACATTTTATATACCTAGGGGACTTGGCTTATTTTGACTGCAGGAAAAATACTTAGTTTTTGTCTTGTGAAATCAGTTTATATCTTTTGTATGTGTCGAGAATTTACACAAGGATAAGATGTTATTGAATCCCCTTTCAGGACCATCTGCCAGACACTGATCATCTGTGTGTGTACAAGCCCATGGTGTTATGTGTTCTTAGATTCAGAGAGAAAATGGGCACAACTTTAATTTACAGAAGGAACTTATTACTTAAAAGGACTTGATTTATTTGCCCTTCCTTTTATAATTTTATTTTGCTTTCTTAGGTTAGGTGGCAATGTAGAGAAGGATCTCATTTTGTGTGTTCAGACCTTCCCAGTGGTGTCTTGGAAAGTGCAGTATTTCATAACTAATTATTTCAGCAATTTTGATGGTTGAAAATGGGTGTGATTTAGTCATGCTTAACTGACTGCTTGACTAATCCCTTGTAATATATTGTACACGGTGAGAGTTGTTTCAGTCAGTTGCACCCAGTATTTTTCAGTGCTCTTCCATGACTTGGTATTTGTAGATGAATTTTCCAGTGAAGCCTGTTCAGAAAAAAGACAGAGGAGGGAATTACTGGGATTTTGATATGCTATATTGTCAGACTGTAATCTGCAGATGGATTAAATAACTCAATTTTTTAAAGTTTTAATTAACAAATAGAGTCCAAGTAAGACAAGCATCTTTATAGTTTTATAAACTGTATGGACAGTCTCTTTTTTAGCCTTTGAAATAGTTGGTGGGAATCAACACTTAAAATTCCAAGTTCCCTTCTGAGATGTAGTCCCATCAGTTTGCTGGTTTTACAGTGTCCTTGCTCTGCCATCACTGAATTTGAATGTCAGCAGCAGCAGTTGGCTTTTTCTCCTTTGTGGAAGAAGGTGTTGAATGGAGAGCCAGAAAAATAAGAACGTGTTCTACCTCTGGGTTTTCTCCTTACTGAGCTCATAATTTCTGAGAACTTCAACTATTTACATTATGTAGGCTCAACATTTAGGAAACAGGACTGAGGGATGATCTGTTTTTTTGTATTACATTTGAAATGATCTTTGGATGCTTAAAATCAATTTACGCTGATGGATTGTGAAGAAATTAATATGGTTCCAGATGGAGACTATTGGAAATTAACTTCCTTTCAAGTGTTCTTGTTTTGTTTTGTTCTGATTCAGATTTTATTTTTAAAATTTAGATTATAATTGCAAAATTTTATTATTTGTACAGAAGTTGAGTACTCAGAAATTGAGGTCTCCTTATTCCTTTCCCTTGCACAATTATAATTATGTTTATGACTAAAAAAGGTACCGTGGACAATTCTGTACTGAGTAGTGCTTACTCTTCACTGTGTACTTCCATGAGACCTAATGTCTCTGTGAGAATGGCAAATGTATTCTTGTGTGCTTAAATTGAGACTGAAATGTAGGAGACCTAATTTCTATTCCTGGCCCTTCTGAAGGTGTCCTGTATTGTTTTTGGACAGAGTGTGTAAATACATTAAAATATAAGACCTTCATAAAACTTCAGTGAGAAATGTTATTCTTGTCAGTTCTCAGTCTGGGGTTTTCCTTTAACATGGCTGATTTACTGGACTGTCTTCTTATGCCTTAGATTTAATTTGTTGGGTTTGGGGTTGTTCTGTAGGAGGATAAAGACACGGATTCCACCAAAGAACCTTTGGATGATCTGTTTCCCAATGATGAAGATGACCAAGGACAAGGAAGTAAGTGTACTTCAGATTACACTGTTAGTGTGTTTCTCCAGTGCAGATTATAAAGATAATCTTTACAAAAATATATCCATATATAGCTTGGGGATCTCTGGGGGACAGCTGGAGTGGTGATTGCCTCTGCTACAATAAGGAATCCAGCAGTTGAGATACATTCTGTACATTGGTTTGTAAAGAACTGGGGCCTAGGTTTTTTAAGAGAGTTTACTCTAGCTGCTGTAAAGTTCTTCAAACTGATTCAAATTCATCTTTTGTCCCAACATCCTTCTTTGGGGTCTCAGAATGTTTAGTTGCAAGGAGCTCAGACAAATTCTGACCAGATAGTGTATTCTGCTAATGATCTTTTTAATGATGTCATTTGAAATTTTCGTGGCAAGTTTCAGTATGAAATTTTTTTCATATAGTCTTTTGTCCTTTGCTAAGGTTGTCTGCATTAGTTTTAATACTAATGGTGGAGGTTTTGTTTGTCTTCAGGTGAGCAGGACTGAGGGATATGCTGTGGAACTTGAGATAGATGTTCAGTAGTGTGATTGAAAAGAGCTCTTGGTAGGCAAATAAGCTCTGCTTAGTGGAATGTGTTTTTTATATGTGTGTAAACAGAACACATAGATGTTGTGGAGTCAGTGCAGCATGCTGGGAGCAGAATGGTTCTTAGCAGACAAATGACTTCAGGAAAAATGTTGGAAGGGATCCACCTTAGCAGTTTCAAATTTCCTTTATGGACATGCATGCAAGGTACACTGCATTCTTGTCAGCATAGTAAAGCTGTGTCCATAGCCAGTGCTGGAGGGAAGGTGTGAAGAGTTTGCAGTCAGTCAGTGTTGGTCATGAACTCCTTCCTAGCTCATCCTTGCTTCCCTAGAATTTTGTAGTAGGAAGATTGAGAGGCAAACCTCCTTACTTCGCTTTACAGAAGACAAAGTTGGCATGTCAGTGATTTCTCTGACCTTCCAGAAATGCACTGAAATGCTTCAGTGCTTTGGCAGGCAGGGTCTCCAGGTGTAGGCTTGGACTTGTGTGATTCCTCTGACATAAAAATGCTCCCAACTTTCTGTGTGTTTTGGCTTAATAGAAAGGAGAGAATAAAGTCAGGCTCTTGGCTGGAGCCCTTATTTTGTGTGTTCTCTGGAGTTTAATGAAAATTAATAAGAGGGAATATTCTAAATCTTGGAAATTGGTCAGGTGAAGAGTAAAGGAGTAGTTCATTTTTGGGGGCAGTGGGAGAGTGCAGGTTGCAACAGTCAAAGGTTAGGAGCTACTGGAAAGTAAGTGGCTATGCCTGAGGGTTAGCGAGTAAAACTTAAAGGTTGGCTTTGACTGGGGCCTTTTGTCTTGCAGCTGTAACGTTATTTCTGGCATCCAAGGTGTTTCAGTCCTTTATGTGCTAACCTCAAATGCTCCTTGGCATAGCAAACAAAGGGAGAGAAAAAAAGAAATGTTTAGAGAGGAAAAGGAAAAACCTTTTCTGCAGGTATTCAGCTCATCTATGTTAGTGTGCCTTTTCATAGTATTTGATATGAAAATATCAATATTTGTAAGTGCAAAATTATCGTATAATCTTGAGAATGTTAATGGTTTGCTGCGCTGAAATAGTTTCCTGCTTTCTTCATTAGTTTATTACATTTGGCCCTTTGAGCTACTAGAATTGTATAAATAACAGTAATACAGTACTGGACAGGATATGAAGAATACACCAGTGATATTTCCACTGTCACTGTTCAAGACAGCCTGACTGCCGTGAAGTAGGTTCTAATGCTAATTCTGTGTATTGAAGAAATAAAATTCAGTGAGTCTCATTTGGTGCCCCTGAAAGTTGAAACTTTGTGGATTTCTTTTAGTTCAACAGCAGCATAGCAGTGCAGCAGCTGCTGCCCAGCAAGGTGGCTATGAAATTCCAGCAAGGTTACGGACCCTACATAATCTTGTCATCCAGTACGCTTCCCAAGGTAGATACGAGGTTGCTGTGCCTCTCTGTAAACAAGCTCTTGAAGATCTGGAGAAGACTTCAGGTCATGACCATCCTGATGTTGCCACTATGTTGAACATACTCGCTTTGGTGTACAGGTTTGTATGACTGATATAGATAAATACCAGTGAAATAAATACTTACTGTTTGGCTACAACCTTTTAATGTTCCAACTTGAATTTTTCCCTGTTCTGTTTTTCCTTTTAAAATTATTATTAAAACCGTCAAGAGGTTCCTAAAAGACTTGCATGTTTCTCTATACTTTAAAGTTAAACAAGTCTCTGTATTTTTGCCTATACTTTTGCTTTGGGAAGGAAGCTGGGTTTGATTTTTTTTTTTTCTTTTTGTCTACTGAGGGGGCATGTCTTGATTGTCCACTTCAAGGTAATCTAGAGATAGAAATTGAACATCAGTGTAGAAATAGTACATGCTCAATACAGTCCTCAGCTAGTAAACTATTACAGTTACAGGCTTCAGGGATTTACTTCCTAATTTCTGAATTATTCTCAATTATTCTTCTTTTGCAGTAGCAAAAGGTCAATAGTGAACTCAGCTTAATTTTTACGATTTTTCATTCCTGAATCCCCAGTGTTAATTATGTCTCTTTGCAATTCAGAGACCAGAACAAATATAAAGATGCAGCAAATCTCCTGAATGATGCCTTGGCCATCCGTGAAAAGACTTTGGGCAAAGATCATCCAGCGGTTTGTATATATGCAATATCATAACTCCAGTTTGTTTTTCACTGAACTTTTTTTCAACTAGTTCTAATATCAAACTCAACAGGAAAGGCTTTAAGACCTGGCTTGTCTTTAAATGGTACAGATAGGAGGCCACATTATATTCAGTGCTGTTTCACCATAAATAATTTGCCCATAGTTGATTTTGGGTTGCCTGGATTTTCTGTGGGAAATGTGAAGAAAGATTTTAATTTGCTTACTCAGATCACTTCATTATACTCAGATTGAAGGGGCACTTCTGATTCGATTTTACTGCTGCTTGTAAATGAAATGTAAATCGAGCTTTTGCAAAATTAATGTAGGATTAATTTTGTAGCCTGTGCAACACAGGGTAGCTCAAACTATAGATGTGAGAGGTACCTTTGTAAGAGAAGAATGTGTGAAGATGTGTGCACTAAATGACATTTCCACACAGGAAGCAAAATTATTTCATGATTTAAGGTTTTCTTTCCTCTATTATGTATGTATGTTTGCATTTAGTAATAATTATTTCTTCACTTGCAAATTTCAAGAGTGCATAGAAAGTTTGATAACATCAGTGCCTTGCAGATTTGCTCATTTGTCCAGTATTTGTATCAGCAGATTTCAGGGTACTTCATGTTTCTCTGTTGTTGACAGGTGGCAGCAACTCTTAACAATCTTGCAGTACTTTATGGTAAACGGGGAAAGTACAAAGAAGCAGAACCGTTGTGTAAGCGAGCTCTGGAAATCAGAGAAAAGGTATGAGGGACAAATGCAGAGCCTCTGAAGGGACTTAGTGAAGGAGAAAGCAAAGCTAAACACTTTTTTTTTTTTATGCTTTGGTTGGTAGATCTTCCAGATAAACCCCAGAGTTAACAATGCCTAGTAGTTACGAGTGTCTGAAATTCAAAACAGTAGGAAATTCCAGTAGTGCTACGAAATTGCTGGAGCACTCTGGGTGTATGCTAAATTCTGTATTTTGTGAGAAACCTTTACCTTTATCCTTCTCCTTTGATAGCTAAGTAAGTCTTTGCTTTGACAAGAGCATTGGAATTAGGAAATTAAATTTAGCTGAAAGTCTTAAGTTGATTATTCTCTATGTGGATATTTATTTTAGTCATGACACTACATCTTCAGGTTTATATAATGCTCTCCATATGATGTTGTTTTGCTGCTTACTATGTTCCTCTTATGGATTGTTCTGCATCATTCTCAGTTTGCAACAGAATTGAGTCATTTTCCTATGTTTGAAATGCAGCTTTTGCTTTTGTCATCCTCATGTTGAATTGAGGAGGAATAAAACTAACAGGGTGTTTCTAAATCATTTAGTTCTAAACCCTGATGTGATGATTAGAGAATGTTTTAATACGCTGAATTTCATTTCCAGGTCCTGGGGAAAGATCACCCTGATGTTGCCAAGCAGTTAAATAATTTGGCTTTGCTATGCCAGAACCAGGGTAAATACGAGGAGGTTGAATATTATTATCAGAGGGCACTTGAAATCTACCAAACTAAGCTGGGACCAGATGATCCAAATGTTGCAAAAACAAAGAACAATCTGGTAAGCCTTTCCCAAAGCAGACCTGAGACAAAATTTCTCATTAATTGAAATAGACTTTTATCCACAATGCATTGAGTTTCTTATTTTTAAAGATACTTAAAGCAGTGTGCTGATATCTTTTGGGGGGTATTTTGTTTTTAGGCATCCTGCTATCTAAAACAGGGCAAGTTTAAGCAAGCGGAAACTTTATACAAAGAGATTCTTACTCGCGCTCATGAACGGGAGTTTGGCTCTGTAGATGGTAAGAAACTGAGTCCCTAGCTTTGAATTTATATTTTGTTTTTGTAGTTATGAAATAAAATTTGCAAGAAATCAATAATGTCCTGATTAAAATTGTTGACTGCTTTAGGTGGACTTAAAAGGTGAGCTGATAGATGTGTTGGAAGTACATTCATCATAAGAAAGCTTTTAGATCCAGCAGCAAACATTTGATTCAAAAATATGAGGTAGACTTAGTGGGTTTATGTTTCATGGATTTTGTTTCTGGCATAATTTATCTTACACCCCACTAAACCAAATTTTAGTATTTTTATAGAAGCAGAAAAATGTACATCACTTTCTGGTCACAGGAAAAAGTCAGTGCAGAAATTTTAGTGGCATAAATGAAGACATTTTTAATGCCAGCCCTCCATTAACACATTTAAAGAATGGGGAAAATACCTTGGAATTACACTGTACGTTGAAGTCATGTGCATTTTATAAACTAAAAACCCCAGGAAAGAATTTCCATTGCATTCCATGACAGTAGCATATGCGCCACTTAGTAGATGTCAAAGTAGTTGTTAGGATAAAAGAAAGAAATCCATGTTTTCTAGCACAGAACTAGGCACATGACAAATGGGTGGCAGTATATACTGACTTCAAAGCTTCTCAGAAGGAACTGTTTCTAAGTTCAGATAAGAAAAGGAGACAGAATCGTAGAACTGTAAAAGAGGTGCATGTTTTATTTATCTGCTGCTTTTAGTATGGACAGTAAGGTTTTTTTGCAGCAACAGTATAATTCCCTGGTTCACAGCTTCATTTCAGAGTGGTGAAAATCAAACAATCAATACCTTGTAGTTTTGTTCTATAAAATACTTTTCCTGTTTCACCAGATGAAAATAAGCCTATCTGGATGCATGCAGAAGAGAGGGAAGAGTGCAAAGTAAGACCATTGTCGTAAATATTTTTTGGAGCTTATACTTGTTTAAGTTGCAAATCAGATCTTTTTTTTTCAACAATACCTTTGTTCTAGGGAAAGCAAAAAGATGGCACATCTTTTGGAGAATATGGTGGTTGGTACAAAGCTTGCAAAGTTGACAGGTGAGTAATTTCTTTACAGGACAAATGACTCATTAATATTCAGTGTCTCAGGTTAAAGCATTTTTTAAAATGAAACCAAAGTAACTCCTTGGTTAGGACTATAAAAACTGAAGTATTAAAAATTCTGGTTTTCAGGAATACGGCAGCAGGGTTCAATTCCTGAGGCTGTTTTTACTCGAGGCTGGTTAGATCCAGAAAGTGAGAAAAAATTGCTCCAGTTGTGTTCTTGGCAGTCCTTCAGGTGGCAGCCTAGGTCACCTTTCCTTCTTTACCACTCCCTGGCACTTCTGTCCTCCCTGCTCCTGCAAGGCCTCTGGAGAGGGCCAAAAATGAGACTCCAAGCAGCTGCACCTTTTGTTACCTAGCTGGCACAAGGAAACAAAGATAAACTGCCACAACTAAGCATTACTTGAGTTTCTAAAGCTTCAGGAATATAGTCCAGTGAATGACAATGTATACTTTAAAGTGAAACAAGAGAAAAAAGGATTTCAACTTGGATTATAGTTGGTGATTTTTCTTTTTTTTTGTTTTCTCTAATTTTGTTCCAGCACTGCAACTTTTTTAACATGTAGGTGGTGCAGTGTATAAAAAAACCTGCAACTGCTACTGATAGTCAGTGAGGTTTTTTGTTTATTGAGTATTTGGATGCTCATGTTTAACAAGCATCTTTGTGCTGTTGAAATCTATTTTTTCCTCCATCCCGTGTGCAATATGTTTTGTTGGTTTGTTTTTCTTGTGCTTGTTCATTCTAATGCATGAGGAAATCTTTTCTCCGTTGTTACTGGAGCAAAACTTTACTCAAAAATATTGTGACTGAGCTACTTTTGTGCCATTGAAACAAAAATGATTTGTTGGAGTGTGAGACTTGTTAATGAAATGGGCAATTTTTTTGCTTTTGTTGTTCAGGCATGGTTTGAATACATAGAAACTGCAAATAGGTGTTAAGTAAAAGCTGATGAAGGAGACTGTTAATTACTTTTGTGACTAATCCATGCAACAGTGATGGTCTCTCTATGCATGAATAAGCATATTTTTTGGAAGCTGCACAGCTGTTCAGTTGGATACACTCATCTAGAGCTAAATTTTCACATTGAGGTGCAGCTGAGGAGCACAAGGTTTTTAGCATTCCAGTTTCAGGGATGTTGGCTAATCACAGGGTGAGACATTGATACACTTTCAAAGGGGTCAGCAGGTTATTGTGTGTACATGAACCACAGTATAGTGTATTTCAAGTGAGAAAAAATTATTACAGAAATATGATAAACACTGTATTAAGCTTTTATTAGTGAATTGGGAAGAGTTTACTCTGTGAGTATATGTTTTACAAAGAGTTGTTTTTCTTTTCTTTCAAATAGTCCAACAGTAACAACTACTTTAAAGAACCTGGGAGCACTTTACAGACGACAGGGCAAATTTGAAGCTGCTGAAACATTAGAAGAAGCAGCAATGAGATCTCGTAAACAGGCAAGTATGAAAATTTACCTTAATGATATTTCTACATTTTGGTCATGCAGATTTGCAACTTCATGTATGCAGAATATAGAAAGTTTCAATGCCTGGTCACCCTCTAATTTCAGAGTGAACCGGTGATAAACTGATACATCCTAACACTTGCAGTTTGGTTAATTGTTGTGGCAGTGGCACCATGTACTGGGGACATTATTCAAACTGGGGGTGAAATTATGTGGAAAATGAAAGAGCAGAAAACACTGTGTTGGCCAGAAGTCCTCAATTGGCTGCTTGTCCTGGGAACCAGACTGTAGCTGGGGGAAAATGGGGAGGTTCTGCTGGACATCTCCTTTGCCAATCATGCTGTTTTTAATAAGGAGCTGTCAGATTTATAAATGTTTGGTTTCTGCATACAACTCACTAACAGAAACCTTTTGTTATTTTTGTAAGCTAATGGGATAGATATTAAAGTTTCAGTGAGGACTTCCTTTTAATGTGCTCTCTTTGTACTCTCAGATCTATTGTTCAAGTAAGCCTTTGTCCCTTCTCTTAGGAGGTAGAAGAGTTTATTGGCTTTTTTTTTTCTTTCTCTTTTGGATGGCTTGATACAGTGTGTTTTATAAAAGTGTCTAAGACTGGACAAGAAAACCTGGGTTGTCAGTTGGTGTTCAAATGGAAAGCAAAGTAAGAAAATACAAGTAAACAAACATGAAAGTTTAATTTTAATTTCTTCTTTTTTAATATGAGAATGAATAAAACTTCTATTTTTTTTCTAGAAGCTTGCTGCTGACTCTTTATTTTTAAGGATGCTTCAAAATTTCACTGTGTATCATATGCCACCTATACCATTAATCCATAATATATGGCAGTATACACACCAGTAGATTTAGATGTGTAGGAGGTAAGGCTGTGCTACAGCAGCGTTTAAATTTCCCTTTTTATTCTGGGTCATTCAAGTAAAGCCCTTCACTTAGGGAAAAACAGTTATATGGGAGCAAGAACCTGACATCTCCATGCCATTAGAGCAACTTTCATTTTTATTCATGCACTTTTAAGAACTTTGGCATCCTTTTCACTCTCTGTATTGTGTTTGGGTTTATGGATTTGCCACACACTTCCCTGCTGCATTTGCTGCTAGTGCAAATGACTGTTGAAGATGCAGAATATTTTCTAAAGTGTAAGGCATTCTTCTGGGATCACTTCCTGTCAGCAAATACTGGTTATAATGCGGAGTATGTTTATTGTAAAGAGGACAATACTGATAATAAGTATGATTTGAGTTTTTATATCTTCTAGTGTCTATGTTAAAGATTTTGCCTTTAATGCAGGGGTTTTGTAGAAGGTACTTGAGCACTTTTAAGATATTTAAAGGATTATTTGATAGTTGATAGGCAAGCTTTAACAAAAAGTAAATATATTGACCATATATTTAGTATGCTTATTACAGTTTGTATTTTATATAATTTCTTTCTGAAGGAAAATTATATTAATGCCAAGTGTTCTATGTCAGTATTTTTCAATAATGCAACCTGTTTCTGAGATATTAGAGTCTCAGACACCTCTCCAAAGGCAGGTGAAAACTGCACCATTTGATGGGTGGAAAACTTGAGAATCGCACAAATAGTTCATGATCTATAAATTGCTTCAATATTTAGCTTTTTGCCACATTGCTTCGGATAAGCGACACAAACACCACGAGGCTTAGACAAGGCATAAGAAGGGAAGAAAAGAATGGCGAGTCAGTGAATTCTCAAAGTGCCCAACTGTGCACTTCGTGCTGTGTTGATCCTTGCAATTCAGAAAGGGCGGCTCGGGTGCTCTCTGAAAGCAGAATTGGTCTGATGGAGTTGTGGGTTGGTTTTACTCCTTGCTTGGCGCGGTTGTTGTAAGCTGCGGATTAGTAGAGCTTCTAACCAAGCTAAAGCCTCCTCCCGTTCTCTCCCATTCTCAGGGTCTTGACAATGCTCACAAACAGAGGGTGGCCGAGGTGCTGAACGACCCTGAGAGCATAGAGAAGCGGCGGAGCAGAGAGAGCCTCAACGTGGATGTGGTAAAGTACGAGAGCGGCCCTGATGGCGGCGAGGAAGTGAGTATGAGCGTAGAGTGGAACGGGGTAAGTACAGTACACAGTTGCAGACAGTAGCCTAGGAAATCCTCACCTAACAACTAGGGCCGTCCACTCACCAGCCTGCTGTGCTTTCAGGAGTTTTTCCTGCTTGATCTGCGTTGTACTTTGTAATTTTGCAGAATCGATTAAGAAACGAAGAATAACATTTTGTCTCTCATAATGCTAAAAAACTGGTAATATTTTAAAATTTTAAGGCATCCTTTCTGTTGCTCTCCTGAATGGTGACATTTCTGCAGGAATCCCAAGCAGTTGTATTTAAGGCTAAGTTGTGTAATGCTGATTGAGTGTCCTGGTTGTGGTCTGGTGTGTAATTGCTTGTCAGTGGTTTGTTTTTACTGGTAGAAATATTCCGGCAATTAACTCACTTTTGCTTTTTTCCTTTTGGTGCCATATTTGCTTGTAATTAAAATGTTTATTTAAAAATACTCCATCAGTTGGAATCACAAAGAACATTTGCGTTGGAAATATACTGAGTGTTAGCAGTTTCAGAATAAATTAAAATGACCAGTCTAACACTAAAATAATTCTAATCTCCTTACCCAGCTTGCTGGAGGAAGGAACACAGCTTTTCAAGCTGCTATATAACCCATTTTAAAAGGCAGTGCCATCACATAACAATGTGATGGTGACTTCATGACTTCCTCATATGAAAATTTGTCTGGAGCCAGTGCTTGTTCCTGTTTGTTTCTCATATATTGGCTTCACTGTGTTACACTGATTGTCATTAAGTAAAAACAGATCTATAATATATAAAGTGTGATTACACGTGCATTTTTCTAACCATTATTTTCCTTTAATTTGAAGGACAGTGCAAGCTTTCAGTTATTACCTGGCTTATGTAGTGCTTCTGTCACCTGCTTTCCCATGCTTTATCCCATTGCTGGCAATGGGATACATGCTGTACTCTTAACTATCTCCCAGCTGCAGTTCTGCTGAAAATACTTTCCTAGGATATAGAAGTGGTGTTGCTTTTGCTGTATGGGAGAGGAAGTAGCCTACTTTGCAATATTGAGTGTTCTGAAGCTTCATTTCTCTCACAATAGCAATCTTTTTCTCCCCATCTTTTTTGTAAGCCACATGAGACAAAGCTTAGCATTCCAGAGAGAGCTTGAGAAAACACTTAGTGCTTTAGTCTTAAAAGGAGAACGTTCTTTCCATCTTTGCTTTTGTCTCTTTATTACTGTTTTCTTGGCATTGGTGTTCTCAGTGCCAAGACAGTCAATCAGCATCTTTTGTGAATTAATACTGCATCATTAATAAAGCCAAAGTCAGGTTGAATAACTCTCCTTTTTAATTCTCATTTTGCCCATTCAGCATTAGAACTGTGTACTGTACTCCTCCCTTAATTTTCACTATACTTTGCATGACTATATGTTCTAAATGGATTAAACTTTTTTCTGTTATTGACATTAATGCATGCAGGGTTTGGATGGAAAGAGCCTTCTGGGGAAAAGCAATAGACAGTATTTCTAGGTCAATATTTTGATCAAACTCAGTGATAAAATTTGCTGGTCTGAAAAATTAAATTTTGACATCTCAGGGTAAGCAAACTTCATTTTTACTGCGCTGAAGTGGCATTGCTTCATTCTCATCTTTGTTATTTCTTTTTCCCCCCTTTTAAGAGAAGGTATTTTGTATTACATGTTCTACGTGAAGTGGGCAACTCTCTCTCCCTCCCCCCTGCAAGTGTTTCTATCTCAGTGATGTTCTTCCCTTTTCTTTATATTGTGTAGTTTTTTTTACCCTTGTGTGTTCCCTCCAGACAAAATACTCTGGTTCATAAAATGTAGTATTTTACACATACTTGTATTTGTGTCTGCAGAGCCTGAAGAGAGGCCTGCCTTTTCCATTTAAATTTTTCTGAAGTGGTCAAGCTGACTTTAGTGGTCAAAGTCAGAGAGAGACTGTTCAAGTGGTCTGCAGAGAGAGAATAGATAGAGTATGCAAAGGGACAAACTCAACCAAAAAATTCTGTTAGAAGATGTAGTTAAGGGCCTTCCATGTATTACATCATCCATATTAAGCATTGTAGGCTTTGATGTAATGTCTTACATTCTTACAAAAGAACAGAAATATCTATTGAAGTAAATCTGCCAGTAACTATTAAAACAGACACATTTAAATGAGGTGTTATAGTGCATCTTTACATGTCACTTGTCAGGTTCACGACTTAAAGTGAACAGGAGATATTGAAAATGCAAGGAAATACTTGGTCTTAAAAATGTAAGGTGGGGATGCCAAGATTTGGATCTCTTACTATACTTTTATATCAAAGGTAACAGTGAGTACCTGGCATTTTCGTAAGCTGATCTTGCAGTCTGCTGCAAAGATCAAAGATGAAAATCTTTGTGCTACTTATTGTAATGTTTGTAGTGTGAGGAATTACCTTTTCATAACTGTGAGGCACGTGCTTCAGAGAAACAGGCTTTTGGGCATGCAGGTCCACTCCAGGTGTGAAGGGAAAACTCTGGTTCTCACTGACATAAATGAGAGTTTACTCTGTTTTAAATAAGTGCCACACGGAGGGATGCTGTAGCAGACGAAGGACAGGAGATGGAGATGGTGGGGAGGTGTAAGCAGCAGTAATAAAGTGATTCACATTCTGAATGACATAAAAAATGGCAATTAAACTTTGCCATAAAGACAGCTTGTGAGTTTGTTTTTTGTTTACTCTGGACTCAACAATGGGTTTTTTTAATCCTGAGCTGATGTTTTAGAAGTGTTTTGTTAATCAAGCAGTCAGTGTTTAACTTAGGGGTTTGATATTTTTAATTGAGATTTGGAGTACCCAAAAGCTTGTCTGCTTATTCCTAATGTTCTAGGTTTACTGTATACATTTATACTCTATACCTACCAAATTTGTCTTGCCTTTGGATCATTTTCACTTCTCTAGTATTGCTGATTGCAGACCACAGGAATAATTAGCCTTTTCACTGATCAAATATTTCTGGGTGGAATTTAGACTTCTGTTTATTCAATCTTGCAAAGCTGAAGTCTGTCTTGAAGTGGGAAGAGCATATGCAATTTAGTTTGAAACATAAGTACTCAGATTTAGATCTTCTAATCACGTGGTAACAAGGTGTTTTGCCATTTCCAAGGATAGTTTTAATTACTTTTCATTCCGGTTGTTATAGGTAAAGGCTCTCAAGACAGGTATCATGAACCTATCAGTAATGGTCTCTCTACTTGCACAAAGAATGAGAAGTGTGAAAATTGAACCGCAGCTTATTTTAAAGGTGCATTGCTTCAGCTGCCTCACTGCAGTAGGGACAGGAGAGAAAATTCCACTTGGCTTATATTTATAGACACAAACACAGATATGTCCTAAAAATACTTGTGAAAGTGAATTGACCCAGGCTAGTTGGAGTCTAGTTCCTTAAGGGAAAGAAGAGAATTTTGTCTGGAGGTTAGGTGAAGACCTCTTTCTTCTTGCACTTTTGTTTCAAGGAAAATTCCTGACAGAAGTTAAAGCTGAAATGAATGCACTTTGCGCTATTCTTCCTTTTTTTTTCTCCTTCTTTTTTTTTCTTTGTGTTAACATCAGCTGAAAAAGAATTTATTTTTTTTTTTTTATGAAATGTAATGGCAAAGCTATTTCTTGTTAAAGGTGTTTTGTATTTTATACAAATTCTAACTTGAATGCACAGCATCAGTCATGCTCATTTGTCAGTCCCATCTCAGTGATGTAGGGGAAACTGCATAAAGATGTAGGTTCTGGAATTGCGAGGGCCTACACTTTGTACTTTAAGGGCTGTCCAAATAGTTACGTTGGAAGACAAAAAAGTTTTGAACATGACCTAGAAGTACTGTAAACTAACTGTTCAAAATTGAAAACTGTTGAATTTTTCCCAACAGTTTCATTCAGTTTTTCTCTCTCCATTTCTGACAGGCCTAGATGCCTTTTGTGATTCTTATACTGTCTCCTGCATGACGGGCGTGCACCATCTTCAAGCTTTAACTTCTCTCTTCAGTACTGACTGCTGTGTTTTAGCAAACCCCTTAAGATCCTTGTCAGAGCTACACTTCCCTGTAAACTGGCCATTCCTTCAGTGCTGGTGTCTTTTGGTTTTCTATTTCTGTACCTGTGTAGCTTTGCCAGATATGTATCTAGTCATACCAAATGTTACTACAATCATTTGCTGTGTAATACATTAGTAAAAAATCCAAACAAGTAACAATGACCTTTATAAGTAGCTGTTCACTATGGAATAAAGGTAGTTAAAAGTATCACACAAGGTATTATTGAAATGGCATGATGGTGATCTTTACAGGAGAAAAACCAAACCCGTAAAAGTAAAGCATGTTCTCCAAGTGCTTTAAAATGTATTTAGAGACCTATTATATGGTTAACATCAATATGGAACTCTGGATGTCTTCACTTACAATTATTCTGAAGTAGCATTGCTGTTTAGTCTTTGTGTGAAATTTTGGCAATTATGCTTTTCTCTACTAATCTTGGTGTTCAGTGATTTGTGTATTTGTCTTTCTAACTTCTAATAAACTCACTCCAACTCAGGTGTCTGTCTTTGCTTAGTAGTGCTTTTTTCTTTTTCAACTCTTCTTTCATAATCACATAGGTTTTCTGTGGAGTAAGAAGTGGTCACTTCTAATCTTACTAAACTGTTGGGGTTTTGTAAGAGTAAAACATTTAAAAATAGAATCGTGGTCACTCTTGCAAGTTTCTCTGGGTCATCACAGCAGTGTAAAACATGAATGCAATATATGAAAAATTCATTTCATTGTGGTTTACATTTTCTTTTGTAAAAGTTAAAAAAAGCACAGGAATTTGATCATAAGTGTTTCTGATTGGAGATATTTTTGTTTAGGGATTTTAGGGTTAATTAAACAGGTTTGCAAGTAGTGTAGATAATTAGTAGGAATAAAAATGTTTTTTTCTTAGACTGATCAAAATGCTTTTGCTTGGGGCTTGTATTCTGTTAACCACGGTGTGCTCATATGAAATGGTGGTGGTGAATTGTTGGACTACTGTGGCGGGTTTTTATTAATGATGAATTGTTGCTTGAGCATGTCTTCACATTTAGAAATCTTTGTCACACTTTGGAAGGAACCCTTTCGCTTCGGTAAAGTTGTAGCTATATGTTATTACATGTTTAGGTAAATGTATATCTAGTAAGGGTATCTATTAATAGCAATTAAGAAGCAGTAATTCATCACTGCACTGTTCTCGAGGCAGGCTTGTGGGAGGGCGGCAGGCTGGTGCAGTTTGACCTCTTCAATTGTTCAATTTCTTTCAGGATGGCACTGGATCCCTAAAGCGCAGTGGCTCCTTTAGCAAGCTCCGAGCCTCCCTTAGGCGCAGCAGCGAGAAGCTGGTTAGGAAACTGAAGGGAGGAAATTCCCGGGACAGTGAACCAAAGAACCCAGGGTAACTCTTCTCTGTTCTTAGCTGTGCTGCTGTCCCTCGCTCTGTGCCCCGCTGTAGCCTAGGGCAGTTCCTAGGGCAGTGTTCCCTTCCCTGCTTAGCTAACTGCTCTATGTCAAAGAAGAATAAAATAGGAAATAGCTTCTTAAACAAACTTCCATTGTAAGTTCTGTAACATCTGAGGATTTATATTTGCGTGTAAGAATTAATTCTATTTAAAAAATATTTTTTTCTTTTTGCTGCATTACCTACTTGAAGATTAGAAAAGCTTCATAGAACTACTGATAAATGTTAGTTACCTGCAAAACTATTCTTTTCATACAGCAGGGGAGAATAATGTTACTGATTTTTACAGTAGAAGCCTGAGAACGATAAACCCACAACTGACATTCTTGATATGTCTTAGGATCTTGATATAGCTTTATATATTGTTGTGAGCATAAAGAGAATTACCAACTGAAGCCCCTCTTGGTTTCTATTTTTTGGAAAACTCAGAGAATGTTGAAAAACTTGAGCCTAGTTGTGCATCTTACTAAAATTTTGGCCCCGGTGAAGTTTGGTAAAAATCCACATTTACTGAGTCTGACTGCTTGCTCTTCCCAACTTATCCTATGATGATGGACTTGAATTTATGTATATTTCTACTAAATCCATAAGCTCCTTCATCACTTATTGGCTGCTGCAGAGAAATTGAAATGTTCAAATGCACCTACTACTTTTCATAGTGGCACTTCAGGGTTTTCCCCTCACCCCCAACACAATTGCAGCCAATTTTACAAGGCTTTTTGCCCTTGTTGTGAAAAACTAGAGCTCATTTAGTTGACAGGAAACTGACAATGTGAACTTGTGCTTTAAAACAGTCATATTGGAGAACTTGGGGTAGCTTCTGATGGAGCACCTGAATCTGGGTAATGTGGATGATGATGATGGTGATGATGATGATGATGCTGGTACTGCTTGAGACAGTGACCTGGAGGCAGGGTCTCATTGTGTTCTGGAAGGGCTCCAGTGAAGTTTTATCTAACTGGTTTTATGGCTGTACAACATTAAGTACAGCAGCAGTACATATAGAATTAGCTTCCTTGCATACCTCTTTCAAAACTGATCTGAATTTTAGAGTTGTCACTTACAATTCTACTGCCAGACACTTGATGCTGAAGGTGCTGAATAGAACTGAAGGTCAAAATTCCTTTACATTTATTGATCCATCATTAAAAGCTATCTCTGAGATAAGAAGTTGGGAATAAACTATGGAAAGCATGAGATTAGAAGAAGGAAATGTGTAAATGTAAAATGCTTTAGGGAAAACAAACAAACAATGGCAAGCCAAAATAGAAGAAAAGGGAGATTTCCTTCTTTTTCTTCAGTATTAACAGTTTTATACATTGGTTTTCTTTTTCTGTTCAATTCTGTTCAGAGTTCATACATCACAGAGTTCATACAGTTCAGGTATATTGTTGTATGAATAGATACATTTATCCATAGCTAATTTTGCATGTTCTCCTCATTTTTGCGAGATCTGGAAAGGCTTTCAGTTTCACAAAAGCCAGGAGGTTTATTCCTTATTCTGTGTAGTATTTATAGCTCAGTCTTTCTGCAGGTAAAGTAACTCCACGTTTATAGGTGTAGAAAATGATGCTTGCATATATCTGAAGATACTTGGCTTTGTAGTGCCTGTGAGAACTCAACCTGCCTTGTTTCTGTGCCCAGAGTCCTCTGCCCACGGTAACTTGAGTTACACTGTGGGGCTGTAGCACCAGATGGGATTTCCTCAGATGAAGACATTAATGTGAAACAAAACTGAAAGCAAAGCAGTATCATCCTCGCTTTCCCTTTCTGATAAATTCATCTTGGTTTTAGATGTCACCATAGTTCTTAAGGAATAATTTCTTCTTAAAACTTGCAGTAAGTGTATTACATTGACAGGCTTTTATGTAGATAGGCACTTTCAGTGTATAGGACAACAAATATTATAATTTTTGTTTTTGTAATAAACAGAGTTTTTAAGTCCTGGTTTATATTAGCTGGTTTTAATAGCAAATGCTGAGATTTCTGGTATTAAACACCAGCTTTGTAGGTCATAAAGCATAGCTTACATATTGATATTCTAAGAAATCATTTTGATTTCATTTTATGAAGAAACTTTAGTGAATAGAATTAATTTTTTTTTTCTTCCTCTGAGTGTAACAAAAGGCATATTCAGTTGTTACCATGCAGACCTTTGGGTTTTAGTACGTTTGATAGCTGAATACTTCAATACAGACATAGCACTCATGTAAATCTTCCTTGCTGTGAAGGCAGCCACTTAAGGTAGAACACTTCTGTGCCTTCCTCCTTAACAGTGCATTCCCTGCCTGTCCCTAGGAAGGCTTTACTTTGAACTTGAGTTACACCTCTTGTTTATACTCTGCCTCTCTAAATAGGAACTGACAGTGCTGGTGTGAGCACTGAGACATACTTGAATAGCAATGCACTCACAGGCTGAAGGAAGGACTTATGTGTCCATGTTGTTGCTTGATACAGAAGGTTGAAGAGAATAAAATGGAAAACTCATCAGGGAAATAGTTTCTTTACAATCCTGCAAATGCCTTTTTGACAGTGTCTTCAAACTGGTCATTGAAACATGCAATACCTAAAGCAAGGTATCAGTTCTTTATTGTATTTCAGAATTCAGTTCTGTAATATTCTAACTTTGATTAATTATTGTCCTTTATTTTTTCACTTCAAAAATATTGACCATGCAGCAGAACACTTAAAATTTCTAACCTAAAAGGGAAAAAACAAGCTTTCATTATTGCTATTATTTATGCACCATAAAAATACGTGCATGTTCTTTCTGAAGTTGTGTTTGTAACATGGAGGGAACTAAAAGTGCATTTGCCAGACTGAAGCTCTTAAAAATGTTGATTTAAACAAACCCAAACAAATAAAAGAGCAATCCACAAACAAAGTAGTATCTCAGGTATGGTTTTTTTTTTTAATTGGCACTTCACCAAGTACCTAAAATATGCCTGTGAACTTTTACTGGTGGGTTTTCTGTTTCCCTGGAATGTTTTCCATAAACCTTCATGCTCTTGTGGAGAGTTTCCTGTAACATTTTGTTTGTTTTACAGATTAACTTCCTTTGACTTCCATATATAACCCCTGTTGTACCTGTTTCCTTGAATAAATGAGAGGTGTACACCATGCATGAGTCCTCGCTTTGTTGTTGCTAACACTCATGTCAAATATTTTAAATTGTGTGCTTCTGGCTTTGGAAACACCCAGATTTAGAGCTGGGCAGAATCAGCCAGGCTGTGTGGTGTGTGTGGCAGCTGTTGCCCCATGTTTTGGTTCATTGTCCTGCTAAGCTTTTGCTTTACCAAAGCATTTCAAACTTGTGCTTTGACTGTGAGCAGTGTTGCTTCAGTAGGAAGAAAATGTGTTTCATATCTGAGGTGATCTGTATGGATAAAGCTTTCCATGTTACTGGAAGGCATTGGAAAATTTGCTTTAGTCAGTTGTCCCAAGCTGCAGGTAGCACAGCAGAGTTAGGGCTCCTTGTCTTGTGAGCAGTTCATCAAATATGCATTCAGAGCCCTCATTTACTTCTAAAATAATTGAAGAGCTCATGAAAAATCAGAGCAAATGCAGAGTATTGTGAGGAATGGAGAGGGCCTGGTGTAAAGGACATCAGACATTCCATTATAGGAATCTTAGGGCTGATTTGAATTTCATGACACACACTTGAAAATATTTTTTGTTAAATTTTGTGTATATTTGAGAAATGTAGGCAAATTATTAGTCCTCATTTCAAACAGCAGCAGATACTGCAGTAAATGCAGTGATATGTTGACTGCTCCTGGGTAGGTGATGTATTTTTTTCTCCTTTTCCATTGCTTTCCATATCATATTCTGGGGTCCTTGTTGCCACTGCTTGGAGTGTTGTAAAGCCAAAAGCACAACCAAAGTTAACAGCAGCAAACATCTTATTTCCTTTCACTTTGAAATACTTAAAGTAAAACATTTAAAAATGCTTATAAAAATTTATTCTGAAGACTTGATTGAGTGAGGCAGAAAGTACCACACTAACTTTTGTTGTAGCTTTTTCGGGGTAAACGCTGCCTGCGTAACAAACACGTGTTTCAGATGTTTTTTCCTAAACGGTTTGAATGTTTTGATGCTTTTGTAAGAAGCCACACAAAATTGCAACTGATAATTTATTAATTAAAACTCAGTGTAAGTCACTGTATTAATTTGATGTACTTTAAAAATTGAGGTTTTAGTTAAGTCAGTTGCCTGAAATGTTTAAGCTCAGAGAAGCTTGTAATTTTGGGGGGGTTTATATGTAATTAGAAGTGAGTACAAACATATTTGAACTTCTGTAGTTGTTACCTTAAAGGCTGTCCCTCAGATCAGTTTTGGGGCATTGTTCCCACTCCCTTCACTGTGATTGCTTGTTGTTGTACTTGTGTTTTTAGAGCTGTAGTTTTCAGCCATTCTGATCGGTTTATCCTTGCATGTTCACCGTCCTGGTTGCAGCATGAAGCGTGCCAGTTCTCTGAATGTTCTTAACATGGGTGGCAAGGCTACTGAAGATCATTTTCAAGTAAGAAGCCCTACAATACTCTTACAAAAATAAATATTCTTAGTAGGGTTTGGGATAAAAACAGTGTGATAAATAATAGACCAACAACCTCACAGTGATTATAAGATCCTACTCCAGGAAGGTGTTTGAAGGCTGTGCATAAGGCATCGTTCTCTGACAGAAGGCATCATTCACTTTTGTGAATTATTATTAATTTTAAGAAAGGGTTCCATTTCAGTCAGGAAAGAGAATTGACTTTTATGATACCAAGCAGTCCCTGGCTTTGAACTTCAATTACAGTGGATATAAAACTTACAGAATATTGCATTCTTGTAAAAGCAACTTTTTTAAAAGCACAAGAATTGTTAAAGCCCAATATTTTAAATATTTTTTTTTTACTTCAACCCCTTTATTGCAAAGAGCCCCATCATTGTAATTGCTGTACATTACCAGGTGCCCTTAAGCACTTTGGTTGTTTCTGAGGTGGCACGGGAGCAGTCTCAAAAATTTGTCTGATCTGTGTTGTGCTTCTGTTAATATAAAACCTTATTTTGCTTAACTGTTCATGGTGTGCCCAAGTGCTACTTCTCATTGCCTGTTTTTACCTAACAAATCACTGCTTAAATTGTCAAACGAGTGAGCAATGTTCTTCTAAACGCCGCTGTGTGTTTTACTAACGCAGTAACTCCTACTAATTTTAGGAAGATAAAATTGCTTCTCTACTAACAAAACTGTAGGTGAGGATCTTCATCACCGTGTGTCCTAAAGAGCAGGAAAGCCCCACCCTTGGCTCTTGTTGTACTCCCCAGTGGTGTAAAGGTGTTGGAACTGTATGATCCCTAAAGAATGTACTGCAGAGTTCCCTGTGGTTGGAAGCGTAAGCAAAACTTCTGCTCGGGGTGAGGTTCAGCCAGAACGAATCCAGGGTAAATCACAATTCTCTGCAGCAGCAGTGCCAAGGGTGTCAAAGAGCCGTGCCCCAGGTGCCCCTGACTGGATGGGTCCTCCGTGTGTGTTGGACTGCTGTGACTTTTTGTTGGTGTGCACAAGGCAATAGTAAATTTGGTTCTTTCTTCTTGTGACCTTCTGAAGTTTCTCCACTACAGACCCCCCTGGCAATTCCCATAAATGGGCTCTTGCATTTCTGGGAAGGCTTAGCCTGGACTGTAAGGGTGTGTATACTTTATAGTCCAAAAGTGGGGAGAGAGACGTTTAATGGACTCTGGAAAGCATCCCCCCTCTGCAGCATGAACCATGATTCAGGTTCTCAGTAGTTCCTTCTGTTTGTTCCCGTTTGTTAGAACTAGTACTTTGCTTGCTTGAACTATCTGGACATCTGCTTAATTTCTTTGTTTTTTTTTCCCCTTCACACAGGAACGAAATAATTGTCTGACAGACTCGCGAGCTCTGAGTGTCAGTCATTCTGACCTGGCGCATTGAGAGTTGGGACAGAAGCTAGCTAATATTCCTGTGTGAATAAAGAAGCACTGAGACCTTCAAAGCTTTGGTTCCTCATCCTTGTCTATAGGAACACCTAGTTTGTAGATGTTGTTGGTTTTTTTCCAATGGACTGCTGTTTTTACTTTTTAAATAGGGACAAAACACAGCATTAGTGTTTTCTTCTAAGGGGAAACAATAGATACATATTGCTCGTTGCACTGCTCCTGTTCATGCTACTTACATAAATTTCTTTAATAGATATGACTATTACAACAGCTCCCCCCCACACACACAAAAAAGTAAAAATACATTCAGAGTGTACCAAAATGCAGTAGTGTTGGAAAATTTAAGTGGCAGTAAGTACATAAAGTTGCTGGAATGAAAAGTGGATACATTTATGTGCATAACTGTAGAAATTCCAGTAGAGCATTCTGTATTGGTGGGCTTTGCCCTTGTACCACTGATTGTTGTAATGGTAAAAGCCTTGCCTGGCAAAACAGCACTTAGACATGACTGACTTAACCACTAGACAGAGCTATTAAATCTTAGAGAAGTGATGGCTGGGGGTGAGTTACATTTAGGTAGAATGAATAGCAACACCTGTGACCATAACTTTTGGTATTTGTAGGACTTAGGGCACAATACTCAACGGATATAGGAAGGTTTGTGTGCATCAGGAGAAATGGAAAAAAACCTTTACTTTGTGAGATTGAAGAATACTCAAGTTTTGAACTGCAACTATCCCAGAGCAGCTGCTGCTGCTGTCAGGGAAACATCAAGCCTCAGGTTGACTTTCTCGCTTGTCCACTGGAATTCAAAATCCCATTCTCTGTTTGCTGAAAGTGCCCAACGTTTGCTCATGCTGATCCCAAATCCTGCCTTCCTCCGCGCCAGCTGGTGACAGCAGAAGCAGGCTCTGCACGCCGGGGTGTCACACTGTGGAGTGGCTGCTCTGCAAGGACCACGCAGTGCTGAGGGCCCTCGTGGGAGCACTCGATGGCCGTAAGTGAGCTGTGTGACCACAGATCCCTGTTAAATCCACTTAGGTGAATGTGTATATGCTGTCTGTATACAGGACTGCTGCTGGAACGACGTGTGTATGTTTTAAGGATTTTATAGACGTAAGGATTTCCTTTTGCTTTTCTGTAAAAAAATGTAATTTTGTTCATCTTTTGTAAAAATTCTTACTCGTGTGAAGTTGGATGAGAAAGTAAAAAAAACAAAAAAAGAAGCAGTGTGTGTACAAATGCATTTGTGGTCATAGTTGAGAGTTGGAAAATGTCGAACAAAATTAACTTTGGGAAAGGCTGGAAAATTCATTCAAGGTCAGCACCAACTGAAGGAGGTAAAATATAGGAACATAGGCAAGTTTTAGTATCTGAACAGGCTGTGAAAAGTCATTAGAGTTAGTACTCGGTAGGAGTTTTTGACTGGGTTTGCACCTGGTTTTAAGTTGGTTACAGTAACTGAGGCAGAAGTTGTCTGTGTAATGCACTTAACAATGTTTACCAGGAGGCACCATCTGAGCCTCTCTGCAGAGGAAGCTGCGTGTGGTGCACCTGCTTTAGAGACAGTGTAGGAGTGGTGAGAGACGATGCTGCTAATAAAGATGTAGAACTTTGAGCACATAGTGCAATTCATTAATGAACTCGAGCAGGAACAGGTTGTTGCTCGGTTATCTTAACAATAGATACTCATTTGATATGTTGAGTTGTAATCTTTTTATTAAGAGCTTTTTATATTAAAAAAAAAGTATGTAATATATATACTTCTTTTTTTCCCCCCTCTAAAGTGTTACGTGTTCTGTGCCCCCAGGAGCAGACTGGGCTCTCTGCACAAAGGCAGACTGAGCTGGCTTTGCTAAAAGAACCGTGTCAGGCTGCCAGGCCAGGGGTGCCCATGTCCCGTCCCTGCTCCACCTGGAGTCTGGCTCCCCCAAAAAACCCACACAACTATCCAGACACAAAACTGTTTTGGTAGTAAGGAATTACTTAAACTGAGGGATGTGATTCCCACATTCATCTTGCAGCTTTGAAGCAAAATGGTATTTTGCAACCTCTCAAACCCCCAACCGTGTGTAAAGATGCAATTAATTATGTAACCATGCCAAATTACACTGTACAGTAAATTTCAAAGTGCAAGACTGTGGTATGTTGATGGTGATAGTGAGGGAACTTTCCTGGTCAAGATCTTGCTGGTGGTGGCATTACTAATACTGTGCTTTTAAATGTTTTAATCTTTTATATAGTATTTTAAAGTGTGATGCAAGGTTAAGTTGTGGAGCTAATGTGTATTAAACAACTCTTATATTTAAAAGGTTCATTTTCTTTTTTTCTGAGAAGAAACAATTTTCAAGACTTCTCTCATCTATAAATCCCTGAGAATAGTAGCCATATCCTTACTGTTAGGAGCCAGTGAACTGTTAGCAGTTTAAGAACTTTTAAAAAACAAAAACCAAATTAAAGTTGATGTTCCCTGTGCTTGAATCATGGATGAGTTACTGTCAGGACGTGATTTATGTACATTCATATTTCAGATGGGCTTCTCAGTTCACTTTTATGCAAGGTTTTCTTTCTGGATTTTTTTTTGTAAGGTTCCTGTTATAGCTAAGAGTCTGCATAAAGAAAATACCCAGAATGTCCAGTTATATAATTTTGGGATGTCTTCAGCACCAAACTAAATCAACAGCTCTGATGGAAAACTGGCGAAGACCTTCAAAATTGACAGACATTTTGTTAGGAAAACTGCAGCCTTGGCAGTGCGGTTGTTTTCAGTCTGGCATTTTTGTCCTTGACTAAAATTTTAAGGGTGAACTTGAATGAAAATGTAACGAGGACTCCACGTTAGGCTCAGATTCTCCTGCAGGGCCTGTTGCCCTTCTGTCTCTGGTTGTCTGCTATATTGGCAATATTTGGTCTTGAGTTTAGATCTTACTAAATGGCCTTGTAAAATGTAATTGCTTCATGATTTGCTCCTCTTCTGGAGGAGTAACTGACCTGTTGTTGTGGTGTGGCTGCACTTACACAATGCAAAAAGAGTCAGTTATCTACAGTTTGTACTTTTTCTTAAAGTAAATCGATACCTTTATCCCCCAAGCATTCCTCAATCGTAGTAAATTAAAATGGTTTTGAGACTAAGAAGTATTTGTACTTAAATTGCATCATTTGAACCCAGAGATTTTGCAGATGGTGTGGTTCTGTTGTAAATCTAGTACAAGGTGTGTGTAGTGCTGCACTGACAGTTGTGTTTGCAGTAGTTGATGAGTTTAAGTTGCTTTGGCTTTTGTTATGCAGGTCACATGTTGTGTCTGAATGCTGCTAAGAGAGTGGCATTTTTGGTCTGTTAGTCTGTACGGAGAGAATAAATGTTAATAACAGAGGTGATGCTGAGAAGTTTAGTTTCATTGTCATTGATTTGCAGAAGTGCCCGGGGGTGTGTGTGTAAATATTTAGAATTGAGGATTATCTCAAACATCTACAATGGATTCTTTTCTTCCCCTAAAACCATTCACAATTGTGCCAGTACACGGAATAGTTAAGGTCAGTTGTTAAAAAACCTGGAACAACAAAGCAAGAAGCCAAACCGAGTGTAGGGGTCTGGCAGAGGTCCAGAGGCCCAAGCTGGGAGGGTGCTTGTGCTCACCGTGAAGTTGCAACACTTTCTTGGTTACATCTGCTTGGAAACATTTAGGGAATCAGTTTCTCAAGTGTCATTTAACATTTCTTTTCAAAATGTAGAAGAATATTTAAGTAGTCTTGCAGGATAAAGACTTAATAGATTCTAGACTGTAAATCTTCTTTGTATAAACTACTTCAATTTTTTTTCTTGTATAGAATACAAATCTCAGTTGTGAAACCCAAAGATGAATAAAGCTCTATAAAGGGAAGGTTCTTAAATTGCATTTCTTAAAACTTAAGCACATTTCAACACTTTTGACACGAGGCTTTGACAGACAGGTGCTGCTGGGTCGCAGTGAGGATTTGCAGCCCCAAAGCTGCAGTTGGGTCAGATCCTGGAGTGTTCTGGGGGTGGGACTGTGGGACAGGGCAGGAACTGGAGTGACTGAGTGTGGGCTGTGAGCCGCAGTGGGGCTCAGCTGCATTTGAGATTTAAGGGTTTGTGTGTGCTCATGAGCCAGGAGACAAACTGTAATGTACTCTGGCTCAGCTGGAGAGAAATAACCAACAAAACAACAGGGTAATGACACAACACTTGAGCAGGTGTTACTGCTGTTTGCTGGCAAAAGAAAGTTCACCAGGTAAACTGGAACTTTGATTACAGACCTGTGACTTTTTAGCACTTTGGGGCTGTCCCTGCAAGCAGTCAAGTTGCAAAAAGAGTGATCAGAATATTACAGACTGAGCCTTCAGAGGTTTGACACTGTTCTGGATACGTCACAGCAAGGCAAACTCCTGGGACCAGAGCCCAGGATTTGATGAGGCTTTTCTGCAAATGAATATCCAGGTAGAGTTTGATGACTCCCAATATTCAGCTGCATCTCTCTGTGGCTGCTTTTCCCAGTCAGCACAACAGGATGAGCATTACCTTGGCTGCAGTTCCAGCCCGGATCCCCAGGGCAGGAACAGGAGAGAACTGGAGTGTTACCTGTGCTGCATTAGTTGATCTTTATTGAAGTTGTTAGGGAGGAGGCACGGAAGGTAAGGGTTTAAAGAAGGAGGTGGCCCTGCCTGAGCTGTGGCATTCTCCCTTCTTCCTTAGAGTACACAAAGACTTCTAAGTTTCATGGTTGGATTTTATTTAAAAAAAGCTGTGCAGTCATTTCCAAATACAGAGAATTAAGACATCGTAGAAAAACGATTTAGACACAACTTGTGCTATTTGCACAAGGGCCCCTGAGACATCTGCAGGGGTTGTAGAAGGCACTGAAAGCAACTCATCCTTTCTGCCTGCTTCCCTTCAGCTTCAAGCTGTGCCTGTTCTCCTCTGGGACCTCCCAAGGCAGTCACACAGGGTCTCTTCCCTGGCTCATACTCAGCTGTCCCTTGTGCAATCTTCTGCCATAGTTCCAGCTGAGGCAGTTCACAGCCAGCCAAACCTTTCCCTTTCAGCTACCCAGCTGCACGCTGGCAGGTGGAAAGATGGATGAATGTGCTGAAGGAGCGTGACTGGGGAAAGGCAGAGGAGGCAGCAGTTTCACAAACACTGGGCTGCTCGGCCAGGAGAGACCTGAGCACTGTCACTCCACAGAAACACGAGGAGTTCTCATCTGGGCCAGCTGGGGAGGCAGCAGCAGGGAAATGTGAGAGCTGGGTGAGTGTGTGAGGTAAGTGAGCATCACTGACTGATCCACAGAACAGAGGCCTGTGGACAGCGTCACTTCACCTGGCCTGCTCTCACACGAACAGAGCAATGGAAAAATTCAGCCACAGGAAGAGTGGAGCTCACGGCACTGCTCTGACAGCAAAATTGGTCACCAAGAGCACAATGTCGAGAAGAAAACCCATGTGAAGCTCTAACTGAACAACAAAAATCACCTCAGACGAGCAATAGCATCTGAATGGATGAAGGGGCTGAAGGTGCCCTTCAGGATCACGGCTGAGCCGAGAGCCCAGCAGCTGGGACACGGGACATGAGAGGCAGCAACGCAGAAGCCCAGGAGGAATGCTGATCCAGCAAAACAGAGCAGGGCAGAGCAGCTGGAGGAACACAGAGACCTTGCCCTGAGGCTACATGGCTTCAGCAATGGGCAAAGAGAACAAAGGGATGGGGGATGTGGTTTGCTGTCCTTCAAATGAAAGAGGCTGAGGAGGCTTTTGCTATGAAGGGAAGGGACTGGAAAGCAGGAAAAGAGTGGAATGAACCATTAAAAATATATATATATTTAAGAGTGCTATGAAGCCAGATATACTAGTCTAGTACAATGGCAGTGCAATTTTAATTCTTACGAGTAAGATGTTAAAATTAGGTACTTCTTTGGGAGATTATTTTCTTTAAAATCTTAATATCAAATGGTTTTAAAATAGGACAGCTGCTTTGTGACAAAGAATGGCTATCCTTGACTGGCAGCTTGAGACCCAGAACCACCAGCAGGCAACATAAACTGGCTGAGTTTCTAGTCCTGTTGGGTCTGGAAACAGAGAGGGCATAAAACTAAAGTAAATGCTGTTTATAGATGAGCATGCAGTTAAAATAAAATGAGACATCAGGTCTCCCCCATCATGGGGATTGCTACATCCCACTCCATTGTGCAACCTCCACCTGCCTCCAGTTCCGCTCTCCTTTAGAACCTTCATGACACTCATCTCACAAGGAAAAGCTGAACCTCCAGCTGTAAAAGGATCACCTTTCACAATGTAAACAAGGCTAAATGTGGTCATCCCATTGTTCATATCCTTCCCCATCAATTTCTCTCACCTACGAAGAACCGCATTCCACCGGTAATTCTTCCGGAAGCAAAGCTCCAGTGCATTTTTTTGGAGCAGGATGCTTTACTATGCAAAAGAGTTATTTGAATCCTTTTACACCTTCCAACTGTACCGTATAATAGCAAAAGGATGGAGGGAGATGAGGAGCAAAAACTACACTCAGAGTCCTGGTGCTTGGAGCGCCGAGTGCTGCGGCTCCAGGGGAGCGCCCGGGCAGCGATGTCCTGCTGGCCATCAGTCTCATCAGCAGCTGATTGGACCAGGCTATCCCAAGTGCTGGAGTCACTCTGCCACCCACTGCCCTGTAAAGGAAGTATCAGAATTTCTGCTTGCAGGGAATTCCTTCTCTTGTAACAAAACAGACATAATTTTCTCTAACATATTTTGACAATGACAGGTCTTTGAAGACAGAGGTGACAGGGTTTACTCACAACATTTGGGTTCTCCCTGGGGCAAGGAAACAGCAGGAGAAGTGCTTCTGTACAGAACAGCTGTCATTCTTTCAACTACAGCCAGGGGGAATACCTACCTCCATCTGGACAGCCCTCCCTTGCAACAGGAGAACCACAAGAGAAAAATGGTTGAACTTTTAGTATTTGAATTGTGTAACTGTTGGCCTTGGATTCCATTTCGAGGTATGTTTAGAAATGTTGGGTAAATAGAGCACTGCATATATATGTTTTCGACCCAAGGTTTAAAACAATTTTTTTTCCTGGAAAAAGTGCAGTTTCTCCAGTAAAAGAAAGACAAGATATGCAAGCAAAAAATAATTGAACCGTATCTTTCTTCTGTGTCAGTTCCAGAATCTGAAGGATACAGTGAACTCCTCACAAACACCCATTTTATGTAGCACCCAACTTATGCAGCGAATCAAGATTATAGTTAGGATTCAAACAACACAAACATACATTTGAATCTTGTTAGTATCTCGGTGTCAAAAGATACTATTTTGGGTTTTTTCTTAGCTCACTAACAAAGCCAGCTGCTAGGGCTTGGTTGCTAGGTTTTTTAAGCAGACAGAAGGTGCACACAGTTAGATCAGAGACAAGATGCAAAAATACTCTGATGTAAACAGGTACTCAAGCCATTAACTCTGGGGATTTTTTCCTGCTAACTTGTGATTAGAGACTGCGATGTAAATGTATATGACAGTTTCTTCCCCTTCACAGCACGAGTTAGTGCTGATCTCCAGCAAATCCAGCGTTGCTGGGTAAATGCCCCACTGCTTCTCAGCTTACCCTGGAGTGACAAAGAGCAGAGTGGTTCAGAGCTGCTGGGTTTGACATTGTCACTCTCTGTGGATGACTCACCTACAACTGCACTGAGCAGCTTCCGACTCGCTCACTGCATCCGTCACCTGAAGCACAAAAACAAGGTTTGCAGCTGACCTGGGCTTCTGAGTTTGCATTTAGCAAGCAGGAGGGCAGGAAAGGGAACCAAGGCAAGAAAATCCAAGTAATCCAAGAGCATATATTAAGCCAAGTTAGAAATACTTATTCTTTCAAGGCAAACTAAAATGCATTTGGGAAGTACGAGGTGAGTTTACAGTGTTAGAACTACTTAGCAAGCTACAGCTTACATTAATTAAACTACTTCTAGATGCTTTATTTGTTAAAAAAAACCCCATTCACAAAACTGTTCCAGTGCTGTAGCTGGAGATAAAAGAGTACAAAAGCCCAGATCTCCCAAAAGTGCCCTGTTCTCAATGATTTCACTACCTTTGAAATTTCTCAGTGGCCTGCCTGCACAATGACTTGCCCCTTCCCAAGACCACATTTGGACTGTGAATGCTTCGCCTCTGGCATTCAGATGCTCCTCGCTCTTCCATTTGTGAGTGGACTAAGAGCAGTGTCTTGCCTTGTTTTCTCAAGAGAATACTCTTTGTGACCACTATCATTGTGGCCTTGTTTTGGTCCAGCTCAAGTCAGTGCATGCACTTTAGTGCTTCAGTACTCTCAGCAGTTACACAAAAATGCTGAGTTCCACAGAAATGCAGAAAATCCCTGGTGCTTCCCTGTCTCCTGGAGTATAACTGCAGAGTTCCCAGAGCAGTCCTGCTGACAATGGCATTTGAAGCCAGTGGTAAGAAAGAACTCTGCTGTTTGGCTTTGGTGTTCTGTGCAATTGCTATACATACCTATTTCTGTTAGCTTTAGTGGACACCTTTTGAGAATATCAACATTATATCAAAGCTTAAATAATAAACTTTAGGTAGTTAACACTTGCTAAAGCACATCAGTTTAAGGAAGCTTCAGTTTCCATCAGTCATTAATGCTGTCAGCTGATGGCGGTCAATACAACACCGTGAAATCCTCATTTACAGATTGCTCCATCACCCTCCAGCCATTTCTCAAACAGTCCCCATGGAGGAGGAAGCAATTTGCTGCCATACCTGGTTAATGCAGATGATGGGAGTCCTGAACCTGGTGCTCAGGCGGTGAAGCTGTGCCCCGAAGGTCTGCAGGTAGCGAGCCTTCAGAGCAGCCTGGGCAGGGCCGAACTCGCAGCGGAACAGGGCGGCGATGGAGTCGATGAGCACGAGGCGCACCATGCCCCGAGCCAGCAGCAGGGACAGCCTCCTGGAGATGCACTGCTGGAAGGAGTCCTGCCACACACAGCGACAGTGACACAGGGACAAAACCCACCCTGCTGCCGCAGCAAGAGGCTGAACTTCAGCACCCCCGCTGCAGCACGAGCTCTGAATCAAGGAGTTCTGAATCGTGACGGCAGTGGTGGATCTCTACATCTCACCAGTAACCACAGCTGGTGGCTTTACTGAGGAAAACTGAAGAGACAAAACTGCAGCTTGCGTTTACCTGCAGCTCTGACTTTACTGCTGCTTTAAAATCTCAAGGGTGCGGTACTACACTCCTCAGCTGCTCCTGTTTTCATAATGTTACGGGGTTGGAATGGACCTTAAAAATCATCCAGTCCCAAGCCCGTGCCGTGGGCAGGGACACCTCTCTGGTGTCCACCAGGCCAGGTTGTTCAGGGCCACATCCAGCCTGGCCTTAAACCCTGCCAGGGATGGGGCAGCCACAGTTTCTCTGAGCAACCTGTTCCAGTATCTCAGCACCCTCACAGCAAAGGGTTTCTTCCTAATATCTCGATTTCCTCTCTTTCAATTCGTACCCTTAGCCTATCTACATTTTCTGACAGAGTCTCTCCAGCTCCCCTGCAGCCCCTTCAGACACTGGAAGGCTCCTAGGAGGTCCCCACACAACCTCCTCTTTTCCAGGCTGAACAGCCCCAACTTTCTCAGCCTACCTGGGGAAGGAGTGGTGCTCACTGAAACACTCAGGACACGAGACTATCATGAAATGTTCCAAACCAGTTACAAACTGTGCTGCTCTTCCACTAATGACCCCTTAACAATAAAACACTGCCTCAAATCCACGTTGATCAAAAGTCTTAGAAACATCCTTTGTGCTACTACTTACCAGGTCTGCTGCCCGCTCAACGAAAATGCTGTTTCCAAATCTGATCTTCTGGATGATTTCAGCTGGAACGTCTGCACGCAGCTTATGCTGTTGATCTATGAGCTGCTGCAAACGTTTGCTTGGGAACACATCTTCTGTACAAATGTAGACAGCTCCTGCAGCCAAGGAAACCACCTGTGGTTACAACAGGGCTCTTACACGCGGTTTTCTTAGCAGCACACAAATTATATCAGACATTCTGCATTTGAAAGCCACACCTACAGACCTGGAAATTCATGTCTGGTTATTTTGCAGCCATATTGAATCAGTAATGAAGAAAAACCCCACTCCTGTGACCTTTTTGCAGTTGCCTGCTCCTTTCTTCAGCACCAGCTGGGAGAACTGGATTTGGTACTGTCCACTGGGTGTGCCCAGCTGTGGAGCACCTGCACAGATCACCTGCCCGTGGGGATCAGAAGTATCACACTTCATCCAACCCACAAAGTGACACTGCATAGTCTGCCTGCTTTGGTCAGAAATCCAAAACACAGCACTACAAATTTCATAGTAAAAAACCTGTGCTGACTTGTGTTGAGACAACAGCTCCCAAGTAAAACATTCTGGCCTTCTCAGCTACCATTCTTATTTGACTGCCTTTTGCACAGTGTTGCTCTAATGCAGAAAGACAGGGGTTTCTCTGCCATGAATTCTGGGCTCACAGAGAAATCATCTGCTTTCTGAAAAGCAGCCATGCCTTAAGCAGGCTGTCACTTGTCCTCTCCTTGGTTTACTTAAAAAGGATGGAATGTCCATTTCTTCAGATTTCAGTCACTGGGGTTCATCCAGATGCAGATTTCCATTTCTAGATAGATTGATCCTCCATTGATTAAATGATTATATTTTGATCCAGAGTTATTGTAACATTCAGGACCCTGAAAACAGTCACAGGTCAAAAAAAATAAAACCCAAACAAATCAGAAATGTCATCAAATCTGTTATTCAGGCTAATAAATGTGTTATTCTGGTTGCTGACAAAAAAATACCACCAAAAAAATCAACCAAACAGGAATAAAACCCACTAAAACCCCTCAACCTCAAAAAGAACAAATTTTGATTCCTCTGATCATAATTTGTCATGCATCAAACCAGTTTGTTACCAAGAATCAGTAGCAAACATTATTTTCTAATTCAGAATTCTAATATGGATATTAATTTGTCCCATTATATTCATGTATTACTTATGAATATGGGCATCTAAAATAAATTCAGCCAACACACAGCTGAACACAACTGACACTCCTGGAAGAGCAGAAAGATATCCTGGAGGCAAAGGAGGCCTTTGTTTACTTTCAGGATTTCTTTGCTGCCAACCTCCTTGCACTGAGAATTACAAACAAGACTAGCACTAAATTTAATCAAGTAACTGCTTCAAGAAATGTATTTCAACATCATGACTTATGAGAAGGGAAGTTCGTAAGCAGTTAAGAAAATACAACACGATTTTAAATCAGTAGCAAAAGCTTCCACTGGTCGTGCAGAGTTCTGTGAGTTTCTAAGCGTTGCTGTTCTCCAGTATCCTAAAGGATAAAGGATGTGAGGAGTTCCCTCACATTTAACCTAAGCTTTAATTGCTGCATTTCTCACGGAAGGCTCAACACGAGAGTGCCAGCAGGGTGTTGGGCACCTTCTTCTGTACCTCTGTTCCTTGATTTCAGCACAAAATGTATTTGCCTTCATGGATAAAAATGCATTTGCATTCAACCTATGTGCAGCAGTGAGCAGCAGCACACAAAGGAACAAAACAGAACTGCTTCTGCTCTGCTTAATGACATCATCTAATGCAAGCCACAGGCTCCTCTCCAAGCCCTTTAAACAAGGAATTCATTTGAACAGTCCGTGATTTTTCCACACGGGTGGATATAGTTCAAGGAATTCCTAAGTTTCCCCACAAGGAGCCACTGAGCTGCCAGTTAAAGCCAGTGCTGTGTGGAAGGAAGGTCACAGGCAAAACACACCTAGGGCAGAACAGCAGAATTCTCAGAAGGGACACAGGTTTCCTCCCTTTCTACAGCAGCATGGAATAGTTTAAAATAAATTAAAAATCAGGACTTAGTAATGTGATAGGAAGGTAAAAAAAACATACTCAAATCAAAGAATAAACCTGTATATTTGGGTAAACCCAGGAAAATCACAGGTCCAAAACAATGCTACCTTTCCTCAAATACATTTTCATCAACTTTACTCTGTAAATCAATACAATCATTGTTATCAAAACAAACATTCTTTGAAATCTGAAATCCCCAGCGAGGGAATAATATATACCATACACCCAAGATGTGTGTAGAAAGTTAAGAGCTGAGCTGTTCTGCTGAGGGGGTTACCCGAGGAGCCAACGAGCTCCTCTCACTGCTTGAGAGTGTGTTCAGTTTAGCCCAGAGTGGCAAAATACCAACAATTTCATTTCAACCAGTGTAATTTTGAATTAAATGTGCAGGGCACGCACAGGAAGCTTTTCTCTCTGTACAGGCACACTCCTCACTGGCTTGCTACTGAACACGTGCACCTGCTTCAAGGTGGTTCCTAAAGACAAATGGGAAATGAATCCACGTTTCCAGTTCAGCACTTACCAGACTCTAACCCACCATACTTGTAAGGATACTGCACACACAGGCACAGCTGTAAACTAATCTGAGTCTTCCCAGCAGAACTTTCCCCAGCAAGCTCCGTGATTCCCACTAAAGGAATGCCACCTTTCAACAGGTTGTCTAGCACTGGACATCCCAGGCTCAGCTTCTGGTGCTGGGAGGTGAAATGATCTTTATCTTGGTAGAGCTGAAGTGCTGCAGGGTTTGGGAGTGTTTTTTTAAAATGATTTTTAAAAAAGAAAAAAAAAAAGGTAGTTTATTATTTTTCTAACACATAATGATACAAAATAGATGCTGTTTATAAGGTTATAATACAAGGGATACTTTCTCTGTTGATGCAGAATTTCCCTAATTCAGCCTGGTCTTCCCCACCTCTCTCTCCCCATCAGACCTACTGCTGAATGTCTGTACAAAGATTGATAATTTACACTGAGTTCTTTCCTCCTCTCAAACTCTTTTTTTCCTTTCTCTGCCTCTAAGGTGTCCCTGAGGAGAATTACACTCTGAGAGGATCCTGACAGAAAAAGTTCAAGCACAGCAATTAAGGAAATAGAAAGCTATAGCAGAGTATAAAACAGCACAGCAGGCATCTGGTCAAAGCCTGAAGACACATGCAAATCACAAGAAAAGAGATTTCAAGTACAGAGTTGTCATTAAGAATTTGTACAGGAGGAGCTATTTGGTCCTGCTTGTTTTGTGATGAGGTGTTTTATGACAAATCAGTTTATGAAGCTTTTAATATATGATAAAATTTTTCCACTAGTCTTAGTCCAAAAGGAGAATAGTGAGAGGGAGGAAGAGAGTGTAAAACAAAAAGGAAATATTTTGTTCCTCTATTAAAGGTTTCAGACTGGAGAAATATTTTATCCTGTTTCAAGCAGGTTCCATGCTGAAAAATTACACCCGTTCACTTCCATTTACCCTCAGAGGAGCTGTCCTTAGGATAGTTAAATAATTCCCAACAGCACAATTAAAACCCTTCCATTCTCGTTTTATGAGACCAATGACACCACAGTGTGTCACTGAGGAAGCAGAACCATATTTTCTCCCAGTGACATTTATTTTGAGTTTTAGATAGAAGAGTTTTTGTGTCCTGAGTGCATTACCTGTGACCATGCTGTCCCTCCTCAGCGTGTGGGAGACTGTTCTCAGCAGGCACTGGATGTCTGCACTGGAGAGCTTCATCAATCTCTGCAAGTCTGCTCCAGAGAGGTTTAAAATCTCTTTTACTGATTTTATGTCAGCTGAAATAAGAGGAATTTTCATAAATTCTTTTGGTTGGATAACACAGCAACGTTTTCCCAATTTCTAATTCTCATTTACTTGAGGTCTACCCGTGCTGCATTCTTGTATGGTGGGCAGGTAACACTCACTTTGAATGTACCAACACAAGATGTAAAACTGTTTGGAAAATTGTTACCGAAGCACTGGCAAAACCCAACACTTTTAATTACTCAAAAAACTTCTTTATGAAATAATTAATTACAATTCGAAGAAGGTAGTGTCCATCTGCCTGCTTATACCCACAAACACACAGTTATGTCAAGGATGTCACTGAGGTGACAGATCTGTTAGTGAGACACTGGCAAATTAAATTACCTTTTTTCAGGGCAGCAATTGTTTTAGGGTTCAAGTCAAACTGGTCCCAATCCATCTCCTGACACAGCACAGCAATGAGCAGCACATCCTGTAATTACCTGTGATTAAACTGGCTTTTATCACAGACACAGGCAAGAAAAAACAGGCATAAATCAGTGTCAAAAGTTTCCAGGACTTTTTTTTCCTCTATTTTTAACAATATATTTATCAATGAGAGAAATAACAATTATTCTGGGATTATTATTTTATCATGAGCATTACTGGTATTATTACTGCCTGTAACTCTGCACAGCGCTTTTGCTCTGCACTGCAGCTCTCAAGCTGCACAGCAATTTATTTCTACCCTGTCAGTCTTCACACGAGGCTTTTCCTTTTTAAATAGAAAAAAAAAAAATCTCACAGACCAGCAATTTGGGATGACTCGGGATTATTCATGCACTGCACAGTCAAATATACATTTATTAGCTAAAAGCAAATTTAGTATGAAGCCGTTAAAATCTGTTTGTTTCCTACAAGGACATTAAACAGCTCTTTTAATACTTTACTCCAAAACAAGAGTTTAGCACCATGGCTGCCTAGAAGAGCACTGGGCGGTTCTCAGCATTATTCTAATAAACTTTATGAAGGACTGCAGCAGACACCCAGGAGTTTTTTGGGAATACACGACTTTATGCCAACGAGAGGCCGTGATGCGTGCTGACAACAGAACAAATCTCAGAGGGGAAAGTCACCTTTAAGTAGCACCCACTCAAAGCAACACTCTGGGAAGGTTTAGGGGCCGAAACTCACTGAGATCAGTCATGGCTACGACGGCCCTTGACGGAAGGGCTCCAAACCATCGCGCACCCTCCGCTCCAGGGCTGAGGCACCGGGGGCAGCGGAACAGCGGGAGCGGCTCGCGGGCGGCCAGGGGCGTCCCAGGGACC
>VWZN01009448.1:874323-924857 GCA_013396955.1 Regulus satrapa
CGAAAATAACAATATTAATAATTCTGGGGGCTGGTTCTCCTTTCTGCCGCTGCCTGCGGGAGTTGTTGCAGGGAGTGCCCAGGGAAGCTCCATCCTGGCCGGGTTCCTCAGGGGATCCCTGTCTGTGTGACAGAGCAGGTGAGATCAGTTCTGTCCCCACCTTGGGAAAGGCACCCAGCCTGTCCGTGATTACAGCACACGAGTTTCATCAGGGTTATGGCAGTTGGTAGTTTTGTGAAGCTTATCCACCACAGGAATACAGTTCTGGTTTTGGTTTTTATGTCACAAGATTATATTTAAAAATATCACTTACTATGAGGAATTTGAAATGCAAGGCTGGAGCGGGACTACTGAAAACTTTACTTTTGGTAATCATATTTGTAATACAGGTAATGAGATGAAGGGGATTTGTGAAAGTGTGTGCTGAGCATCAGTAAACTCAGAGACAGAGCCTAAAATGTTGGTCTCAGCATGTGCCTTGTGTGACTCGGAATTTCTTTGTTAATCACCAGCAGGGCTTAATTGATGATTTATCTGTTCAGAAAATCTTGGAGTGGAAATGGAGTGGAGCGTGTCAGTTTGCCCGCAGAGGTGGGCAAACCTGGTGGCACCCAGCTGTGCAGCAGATGTTTCCGTGGCTGAGGAGCCGACAGATGTGGGGGGAGCTCCGCACTGGTCGTGTGGCAGAGCTACCCTTGGACTCCTCGCAAAGTCCAGGCTCAGGCAGTGTCAGAGAGCACCCTGAGCTCTGCCCTGTGTTTGCCTCCTGCCCTTTTCCCCTCTCCTCAGCTGCTTTTGGCCAGGTGTGTCCCAGGTGGGATTTCCTGAATTTCCTCCTTTGCAAAGGTTCGCTGCGTTAAGGAGCTCAGCCAGGTGTTCCCGTGCATCACTTCTTGAATCACTCTGTTATTATTTATGCCAATAAAGCATGTGAAGTGTAATTACAGGTTCTTGTCCATCGATGGGATTCTCACCTCTGGCTGGATCCGTGGGATTATGGAAATAAGTTATCACACTTGAGCAAACCCATGAGAAGCTTGCAGTGAACCAGCTCTTGGTATTTTTAAAATTAATGCCAAAATCCGACAGCTGTTGGATGTTCTTCCATTTTCCTCTTGCTAGATGGAGTAATCTGATACTGGTATAGGTGGTTGACTGCACATGAAATGAATGAATTCTTATTTAATTTCTTGCTTCACATTTTTTGTTTGAAGACAAGAGAAGTACCTTGGACATTGTGCTTCCTTCTCTGCTAATGTGCTAAAACCCTTCCTAGCAATAAAGCTTAATTCAGTACTTGTTACTCTCTAATTATGCCAGTGTATGGATGAATATGAAGAATTCACCCTTCAAGGTGTTCTCAATAAATATCTTGTCCCAGGCAAAGCAGAAGTTGACTTTATGCAAATGGTTCACTTGGTTCTGGCTAGTTAAAGCAGAAATACCTCCTAGGAACAGTATCTTGAGCTTGCTTGTGTCAGAACATTTTCCTCAGAAAATCCCGTTTTGCAGTGCCAGCTACCATGTGCAGCTTGACCTGTGATGGTATTTAGGACTCTTTGTATCTGGCAGGGCTGTCATCATGGGGCTGGAATTCAGAAATATGTTCCTACAGTTTGTGTGAAGTAAGAAGATGGGTAATTTTGTTCCTTCCTAGAAACCACTTTTATGATTTAGCATAGCATTCTGTATGAAACCTATGTAGGGAAGTATTTAGAAGAGTTTGGATTTGACTTTTTTTTTTTTTTTCCTCTCGAGCTTGTGACTTGTGCTTTCTGCATTTTGGCCAAAACCAAATAAATTTAAAAAACCCCAAACTCCAACCTCCCCTAGAAACCCAGTCCAGGCCAACTAAAAAAAAACAAAAAAACAACAAAACCAAAAAACCCTCCACCAAAACCCAACCAAAACCATCACAAATATTTTTATTATGAAAATTAATTAGAACTCAGGTAAATTCAAGGCATACCAAAATCATTGCCAGGTCCAGCTCCCAGCCAAGCTAGTAAACTACATTTCATAAAATTAAAACATCAAGGTAGAGTAGAACATGATATTAGCTGTAGAGTTCCACTTGTTAGAGGTGAAACCTGGTGTGTGCTGAAATTGCTTCATGCTGAAGGTTATTAATCAGGGAGTGTTGAAATAACCTTTTCTGCAGCTGTTCTGAAAAGATGTGTTTGGATGCCTTAGTTCAGTGTACTTAAAACAATTCAGGAACACTTCTAGTGCTCTTTGGTGTGGGATGTAGAAACAGCTTGTTGCAAGGAATTCTGCAAGTGGGTATTTACATTCCCCTACAGTGACTGCCATCCCCATCTAATGTGTTCAACATCTGTTTAGACAGCAGAGCCTTTCATATAAACTATTGGCGACTATTAACGAGCTTACACTTCAAAAGGACGTGAAAAATTCCTGGAGAATTTTTAATTTAGTTGCTGTAATATTTTCTTGGCTGCAGTTGTGACAGTGAGTATCTGCTGGAGCAAAAGTCCCTGAATAGAAGCTGTTGTAACCTGAGGGGATTTATAGAAGAAAAAGGGTTAAGTATTGAAATATGTTGATTAAAGGCAAAGGATGATTACTGATGCTTAGCAAATAGCACCTGCTCAGCTTAGGGCATGTATTTAAGACATTCTGCTATAGTCTGAGATCGATTGGTTTGAGGAGTTTTGGTTTCTAGAGTTATGAAACTTAGTACAGGATCTATCCATGTTCTCCTGAGTAAGATGTCAGGCATAATTTTGCATTAATATTTGCAAGTAAATATAGCAAAAAATGCGTTTTAAGCCTCAGACACTGGGGCTTGATATGGTGGATAAAAATACATTAAGTTTTCTTGAAAATCCAGTGACCTAAGGGCTGGCTATCAGCCCTTTGGTTGGTGACTTTCTATACAGAAATTTTTGATTGTCCAACTGTCACTGATCACTTCTGGTTAACACAGTCAAAACTGTCACCCCCTAAACTCTGCTTAGTTGCAAGGGGCAACTCCTTTAAATTTTTTCTGTCATTTCTTTGAAAGGAGTGTGGGTGTAAGTTTGTTTTAGGAAAGAGATATTTCAGGAAGTGACTTTTTGTAGCTGGAATAAACATTAGGGCTTGGTGGCTTGGAAGAAAACCAAGTATCTCTAGCATGTTTCAAAAATGTGTGAGTATTGAGAGCATTAAATTGTGTAAACAATGTTTTGGTGAGTCAGCAGAGCATCGTAGTAAAGTGAGGGCAACTCACGGAAAAACACTTGACTCTGGAATATAGGACTGTCTGCATAGCCAAACATTATCAAGAATGGTAAGTAATTCTGAGATGTAGTTTTGCCTGCTGGCAGGATGTACTGTTCATTTGGGGGAAGTTTGGCAGCTTTGATTTTTTTTTTTTTGTCTTGCAAATGACATTATTTTGCTACATCAATATTAAGTGAAAGCTATCCATGGTGAAAAGATAAAGGATGGAAATTTGGTTGAGGTGTTTCTTTACAGGGTATGATATAAAGTTCATTCTTCAGGTATGGTAGTAGAATTAAAGGTTTAAAAAAATATGGACTGATCTTAATTTGTACTGTTTTCTAGTGCCCACGATGTATGCAGTGTGATACAAAATTTGACTTCATAACTAGAAAGGTAAGAGAAATCAATTAAATGTGTAGCAGTAAGTATTCCAAAATACTAAAATGGACATTTTTTGAAAAGTAAACCAGGATTTGTCTTGAGTTTGGAACAGAGAAATTCCAATTAAAGTAAAAAGCATAAACTACATAATTAGTTCACTGGATGAAGAGAAAACAGTAACATTAAATTATGTTTATTAATGGCAAGAGGTCCCTGTGGGACGCAGACTGGTGTGCAGAATATGGCACGGAGAATTCCAAGCACCCTCCCAAAGAAGTCCAGCAGTGTTTGTTAGGAGGGACCATCCATAATTCCTTTGTATAATTACATTGGCACTTTGTTAGCACAGGCTTATGAAAGGGAAGAAAGATGTGGAAGTGTGACTTGTGGTGCAGTGACACAGTTCATGTTTTTTAATTGAATTGTTTGGAGGGAGAGGGAAGGATAAATTTTAAACTAGATACACTCATTTGTTACAGCAGGTGATAAGCTGCTGTGTTTCCCTTGTGTTAGATGTGGGAAGCAATTGGAGGTAGCCCTGGGAAATAGGTACTCCAGGGAATTTTACAGAACATCTGGAAGGAAAGCCTAACGCTCACCAAAACTGCAGTGCTATCAGTTCCTCGTATCAAACTTTCAGGCTTGCTCTGAGTCACTGATTAGTTCCTGCTAGCCTGGGAGTACTTGTTCTGTCAGGAGAACTTGCATCAGGAAGATCTGCTGGCACTGTCACACCCCAGCAGTGATCTGCAGCACAGGCCACTGGTTGCAGGTTTAGGGGCTGTGAAATACACTGCAGTGCTCATTCTGCATTCACAACTTCACTGGATTTGTGCTGTGCTGCCCGATAGTCCTGATATAAAAGAAATAGCTTTAGCTTCCAAGTATAATGGTTCTTGTATTTTTTCCTTGGGAGAAACTTGAGAATAAGTTTCAAAAGAGAAGAACAGTATTTTCAGCTGAAGAATAGAAACTTCAGTTTCTATTCTCCAAGTTTTCGGAGATCTTTTTTCAGAAATGGGAAGGGAGCTGGAAGCCACTCATCTCATGGGTGTTTACTGACAGGGAGGTGAAGGATTTACTGGACACCAGAGAAGGTCTTTCCTTACCTTTTCTGCTTCAGAAGCATCTCTACAGAGTGCCAGCAAAGGCTTTGAGTGCTGCTGTTCATATTATACTCAATCCTGTGTGTCCAGCCTTCAGACATTCCTGTGTGCCACTGTAGCAGTTAATTTATTCTCTCTGTCCCTCAACGTGCACCTTTCACACCTGAGAAACTGTCGTAGTAACGTTACGAAATCATTCCCTCCCAGTTTCCTTCGTAAATAAACAAAGGAAATGTTCTCTCGTGCTTAGCATCACTGCCGAAGGTGCGGGAAGTGTTTCTGTGACAAGTGCTGCAGTAAAAAAGTGCCTCTGCCTCGCATGTGCTTCGTGGACCCCGTGCGCCAGTGTGCCGAGTGTGCCCTGGTCTCGCAGAAAGAGACGGAGTTCTACGACAAACAGCTCAAAGTGCTCATGAATGGTAAGCACTCGACGCTCGGATGGGCTCTTTCCAGCTCGTTTGTCTTTGTTCAAATCCCGATGAACAGCGAGAGCCTCTCGTCCAACCAACTGAGGGTTTGTCTCCTCTTTGTCGCGCCTCTCGTTTTTCCGTTCGTAATTTTGTGTTGCTGGTTTGTTTAGAGAGAGCTTTACACTTCTTGGGCAATGTTTACACCTCTCAGTTTGCACTTCATGGTCTTCTGTAGAATGATTTAATTAAAGACAGATTTTTAATACCCGTGAGAACAGATGTGTGTGCAGTTGGCATTTTCCTTGAAATAATGCATCTTTTAGGCATATTCCTGTTACATTAAATAAGGATGAAAAATAGAGAATATTTTAATATTTTCAAACAAGATACGGTGCTTGTTTCAAGCTTCATCTGAGAGCTTTGATCCTGTCCATGGCCTACAGCTGTGGTTGATGGCTGATTGTCAGGAGTACTCAATTTTCCATAGGTTCAAATCTTCACGCAGTACAGTAATTCATGTTCCAATTACATTAAGAAAGCTGAAACTTCAGTTTTTAAAGCGATTCACAGATTCTATGCTCCTTCGGTGCCTTTTGATTTTCTCTCAGCATGCCAGTGTGCATAATGGGCAAGCTAAGCCCCACATGTGACGGGTATGGATGTTCCTGGGGAGATCCTGGGTTCAGAAGGGTGTGTGTTCATCTTGGAGCACATAAATCATTCTTTGCCCTGAGGGCGTAGACGAGTTTTAAAATCACATCTTTCAAACGGAAGATTTTTTTATTTTAAAAGCTTGTCCTGTTTGCATTCACATTCTGAAGTTGTTCCTGGCTTGCTGTAGAGCCACAGATGGTGGTCAGAGAGACAGCGAGGGTGGCTGTGATGTCCTTGTGCTGTAATGTCCTTCTCCAGCCTTGGTGCTGCTGTCTTGTCTCATTTTAGCAGCATGGGGTCTGTACTGGGGGTCAGTGAGCCCCAGTGAACTGGGAGGTAACGAGGTGAAACTCGGGCTGCACGGTTCATGTTATGGAGATGGATTGCAGACCATTTGGCAGGGCTGGCTGTTCTTTTCTTTGTTTCCCAGGCCAGCAGTATCGGGATTAGGTAATACAGGGAGCATGAGGCATGGAAGAAGTAAAGGGGTCAGGCGTGTAGGGCTGCTTGGAGTTCTGAGTCACTTCTTGAATGTAGCAACAGTGACTTTCCCCGTGCCAAAGCAGTTTTGAGGGGGAAGAAACACAACATGAAGGTGAAGTTCACTGACCTCTCAATAAGACTGAGCCAACCTTCAGTAATGAAAAAGAGATGCCTTTACATTTTCATAAGCATAGAACTGAAAGTTACATCCTGCTATTAAATTGTTCTTTTTTAATACAAAATAATTTGTGTTACAGTGATCACAGAGGGTCTTTTGTTGCCTGCCTTTGCAACCTCCAAATCTCATTTTAAAAAAAATTCCTCTTGGATATCATCTGCATTTCTACACATGGGAAAAATTGCACAGCATGTCCTGTGCATTACAGGACATGAAAAGTCCTGTAAGTCAGAACAGGATAATTAAAGATCAGCTTTTTATACTTGAGTGTTTTGCCAATGTTAATCTGGTTAATAATATTTCAGTTATTCTTTTATTTCACTCAATTCAGTGTATGAGTAAGTAAAAGTTTGCTATTCTTTCTGATACTTGAATGTTGCTTCTTGAATTCTAAATTTCTAGTATTCTACAATACTAAAACATTTCTTTCCAGGTGCTACATTCTTTGTAACTCTGGGAACATCTGATAAATCTGAGCTCATGGTTTGTCGACTTTCCAACAACCAGAGGTGAGAAAGATTGATAGAAATTGCACTTGAACACTATAGCATTGTTGCTGTATTTACAGCTCTATTATTACATAATAATCTGAAAAAATAGAAGAGTAACATGCCCTGAGGATATTGGAGAAAATAATCAGACTGAAAGGATAGATCCAGCAAAACTGGAACGTTTGAGTTTACCAACAGCATGGATGCAAATGTCTTGGAAGGGTGGAATTTCAATGAAAAATAATATTTTCTGGTTGATTTCCATCCCTCCTCACCCCAAAGAACCCATAAACAGCATCACTTAGTGATTGTTTTATTTTTTCCTTTGATTTGGACGTGATATTGTAGGAAAAAAACTGAAAAACCCCTTTTTCTTCTGTTATGTAGATACCTGGTTTTGGATGGAGACAGCCATTATGAAATTGAAATTATACAGATTTCAACTGTCCAGATACTTACAGAGGGATTTACTCCTGGAGGTAAAATTTTCTTTTACTATAAATGAACTATTAAGAAAAAAAACCAAAGTGAAACTGCAGTTACTGAGCAGCCAGTGCATTCAGTGTGTTGACTGTGTTGGTTACATCTGCTCTCAGAACAGAGCACAGTCTGAGACCCTGTCCCGTGGGGCTGCTGAGATTTGGGGGAACACCTAAAGATTGAAAAATTCCCCTACAGCCTTGATGTGGGAGAGCCTCTCAATAAGCCTGATGAAGGGTGACCTGTTCTCTTGGGTATATACAAATGTTTACTGATTAAGAGCTCATAGGAGGGAGCTGTTAGTCTTTGGTAGCTTCCATATCAGAATCCAGGTGGGATTTTGCCTTGATTGGTACAAACATTGTTAACAGAAGGAAATGGGGGGGTGTGGGGGGTGGGAGGAGTAAATAATTAAATTATGCCTTCTTAATTTCATTCAGTAGGAAGGGGTGGCCAAATGAAACTGGTAACACCTAAACTGGAGTGCAGCTACTTACTGCCCCATCTCTTACCAGATTTTAGAGTATTTCAGGATGAACCTGAATATGATTTGACTGAAATGAGAACAAACAAGGTCAGGAATTTCAATAATTGTTCTTTATCAACACTTCTGTCACTGCTGGGTTTTTCTAATTGCACAGCCCATATGTGCATTATTCAGTCAGTACAGCATGTTAACTTGAATAAACTTACCTTGGTATTCAAATCAACCAGTGTGTATTGCTGAGTCACTTAATGCTCCTGTAATTCCTTGTTCACTGCTCTTCTGACTGCTTTATCTCTTTTCTGCCTGCCTTCCTTCTTGGTGTTAGAAAAAGATATGCACACTTACACCAGCCTTCTGGAGAGCCAGCCTGTTACTGAAGGTATCTGCAGTGCCTTTCAGCATGATTCACCCCAGCATGTCTTGATCCCCTCACCTCTTTCTTCTCTGCAGTGCTGATTGTTTTGCTTGATCCACAATTGCTGTTCACCTTGAGTCATGTTCCAGTCTGACACGTATCTCTTCCTTCCCGTATGTCTGTTTCATAAACCCAGAGTAAATGTTTTGTAACACTCTGGAGGAGAAGGAAGGCACTCGGGTCCTTCTTTAGGCAAAAGTCCATGCTGGGAGAAAGGAAGATGAGAAATGGTATCTGCAGTAGTACACAGTGTTAGAGATCACCTGCTTCAGCAGGTTGCTGAACTGGGCATACTAGAAATGAATATACTCCCTGTGTGCTGTCTGGAAAGGCCTTGCACTAAGACTGTTAATTAATGGCTTTACACAACTTTAAAAAGAGAGGACTCTTTCTTATGGAAGGTGTGTTCTGTCTTAGTAATGCCAGACATGGGCAAACTGGTCAAGGCTGTAGGTGTGTGATTCCTACTGGTTTATGTTTCAGAAGATCCTTAATCCATTATGCTGTCAAGTAGATGCAGAGAAGCAATTGATGGAAGTTGAATTTCGATTTATCCTAGGAGAGTAGAAAATAGCTCCTTTATAAACCCTGCTGTGGACTTCTGATTGGGTTAGGTGCGTCAACAGCACTAACTAGATTGAGTTTGGCTTAGACTGCGATTTGTGTTGGCTCCTCAGATACTGCACTAACAGCCTCCAGGAGCCCTCTCATGCAGCGCTTTCAAAAAGAGCTTTCTAAAGTGTCCTGTGTGTGCTGGGGCTGTTCCTAGGGCTTACTTTGTGCTCCACTGCTGCAGGAAGTAATGACAGTAACGTGTAATTCTAAAAGTTCTTGTTTAATATTTATGTTTTTGCTTTGATTTATCTTCATCTTTGCAACTTCAGTAAGAGAGATACAAACACTTTGCTTATTGCCCTGTTGTCAGAGCAGCATCTTTGGTAGCAGTTTCCTTCAGGATGTAAATGATGCTGCCAGCTGTTCTCCAGCCTTATGTAAGCATCATTCCCAGCCTTTGCCAGGTTTGGAGGGACTGTGTCCAGCAGGCCCCTGCTTTGCCATCAGCCTAACTGCACCCTAAGCCTACAGACTGCAGGCTACCATATCAAACTGTGCTATCAATGTCTTAACATGGTGACAGGTAGATCATGAGGGTGTTCCAGGTGTGTGGAACCTGATGGCTGAGGCAGGTTCTGCCTCGGTGCTTGGCAGAGAGAACGAAACAATCTGAGACTGCAGGTTCCACTACCTGGCACTACGAGCTGTGGTCATAAACTCCTCGGGTCCAGCAGCTGCTGCTGTTCCAGTTGTTCCTTCTCTTTTCAGGAGGCAACACTCGTGCCATCGGAATGATCCTGCAGTACAAGGTACCGGGGTCGGAGGAGGTGATGCAGATGAAGTTCACTGCCGGTGAAGACTTCAGCTGTAACAAGAAGCTGTCAGCAGCCTGGCTGGCAGCTATGCATAAGGTAAGCAAAGCAGCCAAAACTTAGACAAGGCTGAAGAAAATCTTTACATGGAAGAAAATCTAGCAGCACCACAGAGAGTATTCAGCCTTAGGAGTATTTCTACTTTAATTAAGGACTTCAGGGCTTTGATGCTTAGAAAACAGAAGCTATGGCTGGGTGTAATGAATGTGACTTTAGCTTTCTGCTCAGAGACCTGAAGAATTTATGCACTCTGAAGGGGTTTCCCAAGATCTTATGTATGTAATTTATAAGGTGTATGGGCAGGTTTGTGACTCTTTGCTGTTTTGTTGCCATTTTAGACCTCCCCAGGTGCCCCTACCCCAGGCTTTTACTCTGTTCAGCACAGTGTGCTCAAACTTCCTATCACCATGCAAGTGCATTCAGCACTTCCCGAATGCTAGCACATGCCTCAGATAGAGGAAAAAAGAGGAAGAATTTAAAGCCCTGGCTTTAAAGGAGGTTTTTGGAAGGGGGTAGGAAGCAGGTAAGGTGGCTGCAAGTGAAACCTCCGTTAACTCTGACATTTTTCCCTTCCTGTTAGGCAACAAAACTTCTCTATGAGTCTCGGGACCAGTGAGAACTGCAGCTGTGGCCTCCTGAGGGCACACACAGACACCAGCCTCCACAGACCTGCCTCTCACTTTGTGCTGATTTGACAGCTGGAAATATTTGCAGTTCTTGACTCTTTCTCATTCCAGTGTGGTTCATTATGTAAGAACTGGCAAATGCAATGTGAGTTTGTTTTTTTTTTGAACCATGAGTATTCACGGTAGTGTGCAATATGTATACAGTTAATGCTTTAAACAGCCTCACCTTTTAAGACTTTGTATATTTTGTTAAGCCTTTACTGGCACTTAATATGAAAGTGACCTGCACTACAGCTAATGTACAGCACAACTTTTATAGTAACCATTATATATACTGTTTGCTACAGGAAGCAAACAAATGTGTATGTCTCTTCTGCAGAGAATAGCTTTTGGGTATAGATCTCAGGTTTTTTCCTCTATCCAAATGTTTAAAATCAATGTAAAAAACTGCCTTAGATATGAATTTATAGAAATCATGTGAGTTTTTTTTAAACATCTAAATATTTCACCAAATATCACCAAATTTGACTTACATAAACTTGACCTTGAAACTTCACTTCTGTAATAAGCTTCCAGAATAATTTTTAGTTTTGTATTTTCTTTTTTGGTAACTAGCTTTTGTTAATCTAACTGTAATGCTATCTGAAATTGTATACAATTTAATGTACAAACATGAATAAATTAATTCACTTATTTAAAAAAAGAGGTGCTGTTTAATTTTGTAATATACAACTTCTGGTCTGTGAACTCTGAAAATTTTCACTTTTTCTAAAGAAAACATTAATTTTGGTTCTCAGCTGGGCTACTAAGAGTGTAAGCACATCTTTATGAAGCTTATAAAACAAGGAGGAAAGGTGGGCTGACAGCTGTAACCTTGGCAAGCTACACTGAGTGTTTTCATGCAGAGTCTGACCAGAGCCACATCTGCTGTCGAGACCTCTAGAAAGAGAGTGGAGAATGCAGCCATGCCTTAGCAGTACTTTATTGTGCACATTTACATGTTCTCTGAATTAGTGTATCATAGGCTCTTGAAATCATCACATTCATGTAGCAAATTCTTCAACAATAATACCCTTTCACTTTTCACCACAATATATACAGTTAATGCTGACCTGTGGTAAAAGCAAGTTACAGCACTGCAGAAATGGATATATAAATTATACACAGAACTTGTACATGAAGAGTTAATCAAATTGCATACTGTTCAAGGGGAGAAAATTACAAGAAATATGGCTAAAACTTATAATGGGAAATTCAAAATATACTTTTGGTATATAAAATCATGTACACTTAAAATTCCAGTGAAGTGCCTGTTTGTGGGCTTTTTCTTTTTTTGCTTAAAACTACAATGTAGTGGAACAGGTTATTGCATAACTTGCCTCGGCAGCAGTTGTAGGCTGCCAAGAACAACAGAAACGGTCCTCAAAATAAGCTATTGCCTTTCCTAAATCCTTCTCTAAACCTTGTTTCTTTCTTCTCCTCAACTTGGCATCTACACAACCCTCTTTCTACTTCTATCCAGTCCTTCATATTTTCTTCTAGATTGACTCAGGCAGACTTCAGGTGACACAGTATAACCCTTACCAGACTCTTACCCTTTTCAACTATTGCACTTTCATCCCTGCAGACATACAAATCCCTTAAGCTGCTGCAACTTCAGTACTAACTGTTGTGTCCAGGCTGGACGAGCTTGGGGGTTAGTAAGGGAACCTTTACAGATGTAGAGGTAACACTGGTGCTGTGGGCTGAATAATAAGAAAATAAAACACCAAGTGAAACAGTGTGTAGGGACTTTGAGAAGTGTACAAATACTGTTGGTTTTGTTAGTTCTCTAGCTTGATTCTAAATGCAAATAATGCAAGATGCTAGACTAGGTAAAGCTTTTGTTGGGGTTGTCCAGACTAGGATTTAAGTGGTTTTAGTGCCACCTAAAATCCTAGCCTTCACCAAGCTTTGGTAACTACTTAATTATGCATGTAACAGGTGAAGATCTCGTGTCCTAGAACCCAAAGAGTTGATCGGTAATGAGAACTCAACATTCACTGGTATCGAACAGAAATACCCAAAATCCCGACCTGGGACAGCTGCTGTGGGGGGGTTTGGAGCAAACCGGACAGCGCATCTGCACTCCGCAAATGACACCTCTGAACACGGAACACAAGGAAGCTCCTACCACGGAACTCTGACTCAAAACACCGCTGCGTTAGACGAGAGTTGGCGCAACACTGTCGCTAGCGGAGGTATCGCTCTCCTCCTCAGTGCTGGCTCACACAGAAACGATCCTCATTTACAAACTGCAGATCTTGGAAATCGTGGATGCTGTCCATTGAACAAGAGAAAGCACCATTAAAACTAAATATCATAGTTTTATTTCTCTGTGTGAAATGATCAAAAATGATGGCTCCAGTGTATGTTCTAAGTTTCCAGTTACCAGCGTGGTACTGCACTGTGGGACAACTGAATTCAAGCGAGGGTTCGCTGTCGAGGTTTTATCCGTGGATATAACTAAAAAAGCAGAATAACAGAATTAGGCTTCGCATGGTTATTACCAACTTAAATAATTTGTAACAAAGGGGTACTTATTAGGCAGAATTGGATGGTGAAGTGTTTGGGGGATGAGGTTTTTCTAAGCTTGGGGGTGATCTTAGGCAACTCCTTAAAAACAAGAAGCAGGAGGAAAAGGGCTGATTTACTCCTGCCAATGGCAGCAACATGGCTGCTCTGAAAATGACATGGTGCATTTAGCTCAAGATCCAGAACAGACAAAGGATGCTTTTACATAAGTACAAAAATTCCCTGTTGAGCACTCCAGAGAGCTTATTTCCTGCTCTACAAGGTTCTCTTACGCATTTTGTCCTCAGTAGCTCTCTACTTAGTCACCTTACATTCCTGGCCTCTCCTGACAGTGTTTCATCTGTCTGAGCAGAATAAATGATGTGCCCAGTGTTGTCATCTTCAAGGCTCTTTCCTGCTTACTTAAACTCACACACACCTATGTTCTTATCTTGTGCCAGATATTAAAAACTTTCTCAAAGAACATTCTGAACCAAGGTTTCAAGCCACCTAATAGAGCCACCATGCTTTCCGCAAGGGCTCTATATTTTAGCCAACGGGGAGAAGAAAGTCTCATTAAAGCATAAACTATATTAAATATAGTAACTTGCTCAATGACAACCAGCACCCATCTCCTAACAGTGGCCTCTCCTGTTCGTTGACAATGGCAGGGAGGCCAGACCGAATAAGGATAATCTGCTTTATACCACTTTATAGTGCTTTGGATGGTGCACAGAGGGATTCTGACCAAAAATCCATCTTCTGTTCCTGCTTCAGGTGCGTGTAAAAAGTAGAAGGGAGAGGGTGAAAGCACTTACCCCGAGGAGGTTTTTAGGCACATAGCCTTCCTTGTCATTGAGGCGGGCCCACCACCACTCCGTTTCATTGTCATCCTTGCGCCTCAGAATAGTGATGGCATCGCCCTCGTGGAATGACAGCTCATCATTGTTCTGGGCTTCATAATCCCACAGAGCATACACCACCCCTTTATTCATCACTCCCAGCTTCTCCTGCACTCCTGTTAACAACACCAGATGGTAAAATAGCTTCTTTTTCCCCTCTGAGATTTTTTTTACTGTTGACACGGTGGCCCAAATATTAGTCTTCTGTTAATAACATTTCATGAACAGTTTTCAGCACTTCCATGATGAAATGCTGTCAGAAATTTAAGTGCATGATAAACCAAAATATTAAAGAATAATTTAGAAAATGAGGTTATTCTCTTTTATTATACATGCAGTGGAAACTGCTTCTTAAAGCAGACCTTTTACAGGGACACTTGAGGCTTTCTGAACTCGCACGACATCAGATCTGACAGAGCCTTAATGAAGCTTAAACCCTCTGATGGAAATTAGTCTGTCCACTGAAGTGTTTTTCTTGTGAGCTGTATTTTAGTAACTAAGCACCTTCTCTAAGTTAATTATTCATAAAGTCTATTTCTTTGTGTGATCTGCTAGAAATTTGTGCATCTCCCTGCAAAATACTTGACAACTCACTGTTACAGTCAAAACCTCCCTGTAGAAGCATTTCCTTGAAATGAAACCAAATTAAAACTTTAAAAATTTTAACATTTGAAGGAGCTGTTAAGTAATTCAAACCCCAGAAGGTCTAAGACCAACATACAGTGAAAAGGTGATTCTGGTTTTAGCACTTTGAAAGCACAGGGACATGATGGGCCATATCATCCAGTCTGGGCCCTAAGCAGATGTTTCACACAGATCAGAGGGACCAATCAGGATGAATCCTAGAAAAGAGCTGGTAACTGTCACAACTTACCATACAAAAACTGGGAACACTGAATATAACCTTCTTCCATCTCCTCACACTTGTCTGCAGCAGTTTCTATATCACTTATAGTTGAAGCAAAAATAGCTGCCCCAGATTCAACCAGAAGTTTACAGAGATGAACACTATTGCAAGAAGCTGCACAGTGCAAGGGTGTCCTGAAATTAAGCAAAAAAATGTACATGTGAAAAAAGATGCTTCCATGAATCCTACCTTTCAACTTGCCATGTAGAGCCTGTCTGTTTTAAAAGGAGATTTTTCTTTTATGTTTATAGTATACGTATGCATTGTCTAAAACCTGTCAAGCAGCTAGGGTGGATTTCAGGATTTACCTGGCTCCAGTAAAGCCAAGCATTATGAAACAGATGATAGCAAAACTAATAATTTTCACAGCTTACAAAGCTGTTGGGTGTAAAAGGGTATTTTCCAATACAAAGAAACCTGAAAGGTAAAACAAAGGTGAGGATTCACATTTACCCCCCCACCAAAGACTTCGGGAATGCTACAGCTACCTGTAAGGTGAGATTCTTCAAGAACACCAAACATTTGTAGTGGGATCTATGATGAAGAAACTTAAGCAAATTAACTTTGTCATTTGTTATTTATAGTTTCATTATTTCAGCATCTGAACAAGAAATGCAACTCTACCACTAATTATCACAAACTGTAATCTAATTTATGGTTTAAGTGTTCTTGCTTGGGAGCTGAACATGCTGTAACCTTGCACTTGAGTTCATTTCCACCTACAGCTTAGAGAATACTCATTTGCTGGGATAAAGAGGAAGGAAATTGTTCCCAAAACAGGTCTCAACTAAATTTTGAATGTTCATCTAAATGGCGCTTCTCCCAGAAACTAGGTTCAAAATCTTGACACTTACCACCCATCACTATCTGCTGCATTTACATTTACACCAAAATCAAGCAGGAACTTCACAATGTGGTGATGACCAGCACACACTGCATTATGCAAAGGTGTAATGCCTTCATCATTTGGTTTACTGGGATCATCAACCTGTTGAAAACATAAAATAGTTCAGCACTTTCTTCTTCCTAAATACTGCGTGAATACTTGTCACTGTTTAAAAGCTTACCTCATATATGATTCGTTGTACCAGATCAAATTCGCCCTCCAAAGAAGCATCTAGGAGGAGAGCCAGGGGATTGAACTTCACTCTCAAACCGTGGCCTGTTCTTTCTGAGTTGGGTTTCTTCAAGTTGGTGCGTTTTGTCTGAGTAGAGATGAAGGGTGGAAGGCATCATTTCAGGTTGTACAAGCAAAAGAATGATTAATTTATGAATCTCGTCTTCCTTAAATGAAATTTAGAACTATGCAATCATTTCTATTTAAAAGTCTCTAAATAAAAGGCCTGATACATTACTGCATTTTATGCAGTTAAAAAATGAAAAAGCAAGCCAATATAATTTCACAGTGTCTAATTAAAGATAGTAAGTACAAGGAATGAAGTACTTAAGTCAGTGTTTTAAGCATCAACATCATCATCTTAATTGTATCTAATAAAAGCTGTGCATATTACTGGTAGATTATCTGAGACACTTTGAAAACTTTTGCTTAGCCTGGAAAGCACCAAACAATTAAGCCAGAGTCTGTACTTAGAGGAATCAATGCCTTGAATTAGCAGGAGTCTCTGTTGTAGGTCAGGCCTGGCAAGTTGGGAGTTTTTTTGTAGGAATGAAAATACAGAACATGAAGCTATTTTATGTGATATTCTAGCAGGTGTTATCAGAAGCAGCATTTTCAAGATCTGAAGCACATTTAAATGTGTTTTGAGAATATTCTGAATCCTTGTCACTTTCAAGGGAAAGAATTATCTGCTATTAACTGCAGCTTTTATAGAATGATTTTAGTCTTTAGCTCTGTAGGATCTGTTTTCACTTATGGCTCTATATAGGATGGCTATTTCAGTTTGGAAAATAAACCCTTCACATTATGGATAATTTTAGTTGCTAGCATATCTCATTCTCCCAGAAGTATCCTGGCCCTTATGCTCACGGAAAACCATACAAAGCCTCGTGCACACTGCAGTCAAATTCTCAGAGGAATGCAAGGGTCCTACCTGAATCTAAAAGTTGGTTTCAAAGAGTGAGTGATACCACAAGAATGAAGATTAAAATCCTTACCCTACCCCCCCCCACCCCATATTTTTAAATTCTCCAAATGTGGTAGATTTTGGTAATGGCAAGTATTTAAAAGATTTTAGTGCAGTGGGAGGATGCAGTTTGGAGGCAATTCAAAGTGTGTGACAAGCCCATTAGAAGAGCATTTCTGGTATCACAAGCCAAATGTGCTGCTGCTGGAGTTAGCCCTGCTCTATCTCCTCTGAAACGGCAAAAGGTGTACATCTTGCCAAGAACAGCTATTTCAGCTTGCCTGCAAATTAAAAAGCTTCTCACTGACAACTTTGTATGAAACTAAGGGTAAGCTATCTGTGAAGGCCTGGGAACAAATGTTTAAAACTATAAAAAAATCATTAAGAAAAAAAAAAGGAATCTCTCATTCCAGAATTAGTTCTACAACGAGAAAAAAGTTGAAAAATAGATATACAACCTGTTTGCATATTTTCCTTATTAAGCAGCTAGAATAGTAAAGAGACTCATCCATCAGAATTCTCCCTGCAACTCTGCTGGTTTTCTTTCCTTTTAATATCATCAGACTTCAAGTGCAAAGATACTGCTGAACACAAGCTTACCATATTCCAGTTATGCTTAAGCACAAAGATAATTCTGTAGTTCACAAAGTCGTTCTTTTGCTTTGTTACTTACTGCAGGAAGTGGAGGAGGAAGAGCAGGTGGCAAAGGAGCTTCATCTTCTACTGGAGAACTGACCTCTGGCGTAGGACTGGGTGACTGCTCAGTAGAAGGAACTATAGCAAGATTGTTGTTATTGTCTTCAGTTGTCTCGGATGTTTGATTTGTGGTTTCAGTGCTGATCAGCTCCTCGGTAGCGGGAGAGGGTAACTCATTATCGTTGGCATCTGACGAAGGGGGTGGTTCATCAGGGACAGGAACCGTAGGTTGCACGGGAATTGGCTCTTCAATATTGCCATTGGTGCTGGCATTCCCGTTATCAACGTCAGCTAAGTTGCCTATGAAGTCCTGTGGATTGCTTGGCTGATAAAAAGGAGCACTTTCTATCCCTCCAGCCAGGGTATTAAAGCGCTGATACAATAACTTCTGTATATTTGGTCCACTCGGGCCCTCTGGCTCGGTGATGGAGCTGCGTTTCTTTAAGGGCCTCGGAGCATTGGCCAATTTTCTCCTCAGAGCCTCGAGGTCGGCATCACTCTGATACCGCAGGGGCGAGTGCACAATAGGGGTGAGCTTAGTAGGACTGAGAGGACGGGGAATGTTTTCCACATTGCTGTTTTCACTGGGTGGTGGGGCGTTTTCCAGCTCTTGATCTTTTTCAGTGATCTCAGTCTGAGGCTGAGATTGTGGCTGTGAGGGAGACTGGGCAGGCAAAGAGCCATGAAGGAATGGCAAGGGTGAGGGAGAGGTTGAACCAGACTGTAATACAGGCTTTCCATAAACTGAAGAAAACAAAAATGGAAAACAGTGAAGAGCTGTTCTTAAATTAAGTATAATTTAATAATTATAAATTATTAAATAATAAAATATTTATAAATAAACTATTGCTACTCATTTGACACTAATACAGAAAGAAATAAAAACCTGGTCTGGAGACTGTCAAAACAGAAATAAATAGTTACCTGTTGGTGATGCTGATGCTTCTTACAATTATAAGCTACAAGTAGCATCTGGAATGTTATTCCTCTTTCATGAGGGAACAGTAAGAGGAGAAAAACTCTCTTATCTAGACACTGTTTTTTCAACTTTTTTATCAAAGTACTGGTAAAGTATCCAGGCTATATTGTTCTGAATGCATCTTGTTTTAAAATAAAAGATAAATCAATTCATACTTATCGATAACCTCAACAATATATTGAATTATTTTGTTGCTATGCCACATACACAAAAATAACTTTCCTCACAGATTTAGGCAAGTTTTCCAAACTGATATGGGAAATCAACTAAGCCAAACAAGTAGATATTTATGAATTTCAAAGAAATAAAAAGCAAAATATATTCTACCTGCTTTTACTGACTTATTTAAAGTATTGTACACAGCTTGTTGGTAATTCTTTGGTGGTGTTGCTTGCTGAAGATACACTGAGTAGATGGAGCTGGAGTTCACTGTCTGTGGCCCTTTTCTGGGAGACTGAGGTCTGGATCCTTTATCAGCAAGAAAAGGTCTGATTGCCACAGTCAAAGGCAGTTCTGGCCTGCCCTCTCCTCCTGGGAACAAGGGAGGACCGGAGGGTTGATACGTGGGGCTGGGAGGGACAGAAATTCTCTGCTGGATCTGCTGTGAAGAGCTGGGCTGGTGCACGTTGCTGGGTGGCGGGAGCGGAACTGGCCTTTGCCGATTTGCTATACTGGTGCCAGGCCTGGGCAGGCTGCCATCCTTCCTTCTTTCTAGAGAGTTTGTAGAACCTGTTCCTAAGGGAACTGGGCTTGGATAGGTCCCATAGTTCTGAGGCAACTGCTTGCTTACACCAGGAACTGTTGGTGTCACCTTCCCCAGGTCAAGGCCCTGCGTAAGAACAATAAATACTATAAACCATTTAATTAAATAAAGTAAAGCAAGAACATTCCTTTTTCAACATACCATACTAGCACTATTGTGGGACAGAAAAGGGATCAACATAAACAATTTGTGTTCTTTTATCACTAGATATGATTCTACCTAAGTTTATCTTAGGATCTTATCATACCTCAAAGACCACTGTTTAGAGGCACTTTCAGCTGTAACACATTCATATCAATTCAAAACTATTTGCATACATGCAAAGCCCGATTAACTTGTTCTAGGTTCCAGATCTCAGTGTCTAGTTGATCTTAACAACACATACTGTCAGAGTTTACCAAAACAACTTAAAGACCAATTCCTTATTCTTTATAGTCTTAAAGAATTCATAAAGTACTAGCACAACAGTGAAGACAGACACCACTAGTAGTCTCACTTAAGGATGTATTTAATGACTTCTGTGAGATTTTTATGAGAAAAAGTACATTGAAAAAGCAATAATCAATACAAAGGAAAAAGATTAACAAGCATATGAAGTAGAAAAACATGAAGGAAGGTGGAGTGGATTAGGAAAAGAAAAGAAAAAAAGAGAGTCTAGATACATAAAAGAACAGGGAGGAACACAAAGTACTGAAGTTGAAACAAACCCACACATTTTAGTATGATAAAAACAGAAAAGAACAGAAGAAACACAAAGGTAATCTTCTTTATGACTTTTAAAATAACAGCAGCAGGGAAATGGAATGTGTACCTAATTGAAGTGAGCTCAGCTATCAAAGCCAAAGGTTCATAATTTCAGCAAAGCAAGTCTATAAATATATCACAGATGAAACCCACCAGCTTATCAGTACTTCCTAATACTGAAGTTGGCAAAGGCTGGCTGGATATAGTTCCTTGTTTTAAAGCAGTATCCATGCTCGATTCTTTCCAGTCTGTGTTGGAGATCTGAGGGGGTTTTACCACAGGGGCTGAGCTCTGTTTAAGTATCGGCCAATTTCCATCATTAGCTTGAAAACAGACAAAAATACTAGATTTAAGATAATCTATACTAGCATTGCAAACAAGCAAAACAACATGTGAAATAAACCAACTTAGATTACAGTGGGATTAGTTTTATTTTAGAAGTGAGATAAATAATTTTTAATATTTGATTCAGAAATCAATACTGAAAGCCAAATCACCGCAATTTGAATGTACTGCAACATTCAAACTGCACTGAAAATTTCTATAGAAAAAATAGGATTAAAATTTTGGTGTGAGTGTTGCATATTCTGCTATTAGAAGGCAAACAAATTCAGAGTAAAAATCCTTACAGAAACACTTCATCAACACAATTCTTTGGGTACTATCCAGAGACACTGTCAAATTACACCCAATGTTAAGTCTATGTAAGCCCCAAATGAACTTACTCCAAATTTAAACTATGGTTACGAGATTCATTCACCCATAAACAGGATGTAAAAACTCCCTTCAAGAGCAGGGTGGAACAAAAGCACACATTCCTTTGCTGGAAGTGGTGGTTAAGTCACCTTTTGTTTTTCCTCAACATACTCACCCGATTAGAATTGCCCCAGAGATTTAATATTATATAAATTTATAAAGTCAGCTGACAACTTTAACTCACAGTGTCAACACACAAGTAATGGGCTTTTATATTCATTATATGCAAAAAATCATGCATAACTGCATATAAACTGAGGCAAAAAATCCTTAATGTAGTCCTAGATGCACTGATGTTACTTTATTAACTGCGTGAGACTACTTAGTTTCAGTTCTCTAAGTAAGCAAAAGAGTTCAAGTAGCCTAAGAATTAGATATGGTTTATAGTAACTAAATAGATCCCATGTTAGATCCTAAGGATTTGATTTGCCTTTCCAAGATAAACTTCAGGCATCTCTTCCTCTAAGGAGACTGGAGACCATTCCTCCATTCCTATGGCTTGTAATTGTTGAAGTAGAGCACTTAAATCAGTAAAGGTGTCGTGAAACACTTAATTGACTTAGTAAAGGATAGCACCTACAATGGAGGGGGATTGGGCATGTGTGGAGATTTAATGTGATTTCTGGATCCCACAGTAATACAGTATCAAATGAAAATCAGTATTTAGAGGCCAAATTTCCTATTTCAGTTCTAAGCTTCTAGAAAACAGAATCAGCAGGGCTATTTCTGGAATTCTCCATCTAGTATAGTAGATAGTCTCAAAGTAAGCTGCACAGGAACATTCTAATGAGAGTGAATTTTCCATCACCACTCTACTTTCTATCCATGCGCCTTACCCTCTTTGTTGATTATCTCTCAAAACAGGATTAGCATTTGCATATTTTTACACTGAGAATACAGTATATAGTCTAGAAATCACTTGCAAACTGCCAGGAAGTAAAGTAATGAAGCCCAGCTTTAATACTGGCATTATCCAAGAGCTGAAAATGTTGTGGATTTTGTTTGTTATTGTTGCTAATTATCTGGTTATCAAGAGTGAGACCAAAATGGTGTCTAAACACTTAGGCTCTAAATAATGGCAAACTTTCCAATTATGCACTGAATTAATGATTATTGTAAAAAATACACAATATATTCTGTACCTCCAGTAAGGTTACAGTTCAGTAAAACCTTTTTTTTTTTGAGGATCAGTGAAGGGTGTTATAATTGACTCATGCTAAACATGAAAGCATCTAGATCTGTAAGTTTAGTTATGAGGAAAGCACAAAAACAACAGCAAAAGACATGACAAATTTAAACATCTTACCTGCAAACTCAACACTTTTCTATTAGAAAGACAGATACACAAAAACTTATTGTAATCAGCATGTTTATCCCCAGATTCGGAGGTAACAGACTGGAAGTAAATTCAGACTCTCTCTCCCCTCTCTGACCCACCCTGTGAGGGTGGGGAGTCAGTGGCACGAGCTGTCCAGAGAAGTTGTGGGTGCCCCATCCGGGGGGGTAACGGTCAGGGCCAGGCTGGGCGAGGCTTTGAGCAACCTGGTCTAGGGGGATCTGATGCCAACACCCTCTGACAAGGCCACCTCAGCTCCTGCTCTCAGCCACCCCACAGCCAACTGGCTCCATCTTCCCCTCCAAATGCACCCTCTTGCCTGTGCCTGTGAATGTAACACCCGGTGTGTTTCAGCTCTCACCAGGGCATTGTGCATTTACATAAATAAGACAGTGACACACAGACACAAAAGGGTTTGTGCATTTTCTCTGACTTCACCTAAAAGTTTTGTAGGTCTTGATCCAGGATATTTACTACAGCAACTGAGTCCAATGGAAGGCAGCAAGGCTCTGGGTATTGATATGGACAGAGTGAGCTTTTATCTCAACTTCATGGAAACATGAAGTTTCCCACAAAATAACTCAAACTAAACCTACATTTTATACATCTATCCAATGCAAAATGTACTAAAACACACTTTAGCAATGGCCCAAAATTTCTTCCATATATAAAATTTTGAGGTTTTTCAAAGAAAACTCATCCCTGGTACACTACTCCAGTACTCCTGGGATGAATTTGCTACAAATCTGTTTCCTTCAAAGATGAAAAGCAACTTCTCAACCAATTTACATTTCAACAGCATCTTCTACACGCCAGACCACAACACAAGATCTAAAGATGCTGTTTAATATGCATCTGTGTGCAAGAGCTCAGATGACCATATTAAAAACTGAGTTCTTAGCTAGCCAGAGATCTTCTACGGACTCACAGTGCTGGGTGTCAAACAGAGTAGGTGCCAGGCGGATGACATTGTGAACAGCAGACTGAAGAGAAGTGGGAGGTGACAGAATAGGATCCACTATTATGTCTAAATCAGAAACCTTCCAGGTGTCTGGAGATTTTTTCACACACCCACAGTCTGTCTCTACCGGACGCACCAAGGCAGATCCAGTTACACAGAAAAAGAAAGAAAAAAAGTGGTGGAAAAATTATAACAATGACAATGGAGAACATTAGAACAGGAACACTCAGATAATGAGAAATAAAAGCATGACAGTTGAAATAAAGTCTCAAATTCTTTTCTTGCTGGGAGCATATAAGCTTCTCCTTACATAAATCTATATTACAGAACTTCATTCAAGTATCTTCAAAATAATAAACATAAAGTCAGTCCTAAGGCAAAATAATTACTTTTATAATATTAGAAGTCCCAAGGTAAGTCTAGAAGTGGGTATATGTATTTTGGGAGGTTTATAGTACAAAATTGTGGGCTTTAGTTGGTAGACTTAAAAGTTAGGAACTGTCCTCTTCCATAAGTGGAAGGATCCACGAATCTGAAAACAAAACTTTTGCAAATCTGTAGGTACCTTCACCCCACAATTAAGTCATTCCATATTCTTGAGACTTTTCCATAAAACCACAGCAATGGGGTTTGTACAGATGTTGAATACTTTTAGCTGACAAAGATATTGCTAAATCACTAATACCAATGGGAAAGATTGGAGTCTTTTCTGAAGTTCTGTTTGGCCAGGTTTACTTCCTGACCTTGGGGTTTTTGGGGACAGCATTTCTGACATTCTTTCCTACAGATATGTTCAGACTGTCTTCTCTCCATCTCTTCCTCCCCATCTGGAAAGCATGATGGGAATGTTGCTAGAATATTCAATTTCAAGTACTTGAATGTATGTGAATTTTGCAGCAACTTTGGTCTCCTAAGTCATTCCTTATCCCCTTTTTGATCTCTCCTAGGAGACCAGGTAAAATAAGTCCTGTGTTAAACCAATGGGATCATGCATTTTTATTTGTATTCTGTGTATTTTCCTAGCTTATAATTCCTTAAGAATTCTGATTTTTCTAAGGTATGAGCAGACGGGCGAGATTTTCTAGAATTGAGAACTTAAGGCACAAATATGACCTGCTTCCTTCAGTCTTCAACAAAAGTTAAATAATAATTAAATAATAATTAAATAATTAAATAATTAAATAATAATTCTATTTTATATTGTAGATGGAATTATTAATGATGGGAGACATGGGAGCCAATTTTGGACACAAAGTTCTGGGGAGTTCTGGAGGTACAGCTTCTTCACTAAATAGGGCAGAAACAAGTAAAGAGCATCAATCTTGTGGCTATTCTATTTCAGAAATGCCTCAAGGACCACATATTCCCATATCTCAGATGAAGCAAAAATCTCTCATAGTTTTATTCTATTTTCCTATTTAGTCTCCCTCTGAGAAGTATTATTATTATTATTTACTCACTAGCTTTGTTTTACTTGACAAAAAGCAACGTACTGTAAACAGTAATTTATAATACAGTTTTCCAAAGAGCTGATTTCATTATTATATTCAAACACACAAATGAATTGAAAAAGCTATTACAGACACAACACAGAATCTGTGAAGAAAAAGTGTTTCCCTTTTAGGGATGTACCAGCCAGTAAAATTTCAAAGAAAATACTTAAGGAAAAAATCGTGGAAAGGAACAAAAATGCCACAGATTAAATGACTGACGTCCAATTTATGGAACAGTATTAACATTCCTGAAACTTGTCTCAATCCCTACAGAAATTATGCCAACACTGAGTCTCCTAAGATGACTCCTTTTCTTTATTGCCCGTTTTCAAACCATATGTATAAATAAACACCACACAAGTATTTACCAGATTTTGATCTTCCATGTGTTGAGTTGGGAGCAATGGTGAGAGACTGTGGCTTTACTGGATCTACTGGTACAGCGTAAGTGCCAGCACTTGGAACTTGGATGTAAGGTCCTACTGCTGCCACCCTTCCTGAAGCACTCAGGGATGACTGGGGCGATGAAGTTCCATTAATACGATTCAACTGAAAACGAGCAGACACATTGAAACGTGAGTGTCCATTTAATCCAGACCTTTCTGCACGAACAGGGAGGTCTACACTTAATTATCTAGAACCATGCACTGTAGCTAGGATACCTTAATAATTAAGTTATCATCCTCTATGCTTCTACAAAAAGAGGGGAAAAAAAACCATAGTAGAAAGCGCAAATTTTATTCCTTAAGAGCAACATGTCAAAAATTAAATTTCTTAGTCACAGCAAACACATCTCTTGTAGATATCTTTATCTCTGCAAGGTCTCCTTCACTGTTCCTTTCTCAAGTAAATGGTCTAAAATGAGTTCTTAAATTATCAAATATGTATGTGTTGGGTTTCTTTAAAGCAATGCCTCCAGCTAGTAATACATATGGAAATCCAGAATTCATCTCTTAAAATCTTTTTAAAGCTCCAGACAACTATTAAGCCTAACTTTACCAAATTGTTTGTATTTTTATACTGCAAGGTAAGTATTTTATAGATGCCAATTTTTTAATGCATTCTGCTTTAAAACGTGTAGCACACAGTCATACTTTCCTTCCTAGAAATATGAACTTTTCTGATTTTTAATATAGTATTGTCTGTGCCATAAAGAAAAATAAAAGGAAACATATTCTGTCGTACAGTTTTCGGATAACTATGAGAAACCCTACAATTATTTAAAGAGATCTGCTACTTTTATCATGGGTAACTATTACTTGAATGGGAAAAAGTGAGACTCTATGTAGTTTTTATAGGCCCTTGATAAACTTAAGTGTGGCCCTTTTAACAGTTTATCTTACAGGAATGTTTTCTTTTTGACGTGCCTCAACTTTTTTCTTGTACAGTCGTTCACGCAGCTCGTTGATTCGCTTGTCCATCATGGCCACCTCCATATTGCGTTTGTTTAGGAGCTCTTTCTGCTGCTGGAGCTTGGAGTTCTGCTCCTGGTTAAGCCTGTTACGGATCTTCAGAAACAAAACAAAACAAAAAATACACCAAACAAACAAGAAAAAAAAACCAAAACCCACTTGTTAGGACAGTTCTCGCTCTGTTGCCTGGCAAGTTGGTTTTTAATGCAGTGTTAAAAAAACCCAAAGGAATTTGGATCAAGAACTTGTTTGGTGTCTCCAATTTACACTTCCACACATCCTGTCAAGTTAGCATTTGCAATCATGAACAACTCTTAGAATGAAACAGTGAAAAAATATCCTAAAAAACCTAGTGGAGGCTTATTAAATACATACAGACTGCATCCCATTTATAGTAAATGGATTGAGGAGACAGAATTAGCAAATGGAATTAGGCAGAAAGACATTTTAGAAAATTCTACTGTGCAGAATTAAATCACAGAAAATGTTTGTTTAAAGTTAGGTTTACCAAAGACAGTTTGTCTACCATGAACACTAAGTGATACAAAACTTGTAACAGCAATTATGCTATTGAGTCTGTTTCTAGTTCCACATGAGACTTAGAGCTGTCTGGAAGGGGAGGTTAACTGAATTGCTAGTGCAGGGACTGGGCACAGATTTTCCTCTCTGCATGGGGATTAAACTGAAACCTTCACAGCAGTTTTCCAGTAGATTATGAGGTGGATTACCTTTACGGTTTAAATCAACCATGAAACTCTTTCTAATTATTTCTTTTGCTTTGCCGTTAGCATTTTTTCACACCTTCAATAACTCAGACATTGTCTCAGTGATCCAATTTTCACAGTAATGTTACAAGCAAAAAACACCTGAGGCAAATTTAAGTCTTGATAAACACATATGGGATAATTGTGAAGCACAGGAAAGAAATCTTTACCTATTGAGCATATCTGCACTTAGCAATATGCAAAGGGAGATCTGCCTTGGAGAAATGGGTAAGGGGTAAAACTAGAAAAAGGACACATTCCTAATGCATGAAAACAGGGATGGTTAATTTCTATGCTGTATTTGCTAATCTAAATAAATGAGAGTAATTTTGAAATTTAAATTAATTTTGTACTATTAAATGTATTAGGGCTGTTACCTTGATCATAGTAAAGCATATTATATAGTGTACTATATTATATAGAGTAAATTTTAAAAGCCCTAAAAATCCTGATATATTAGCACACAATTTGACAAAATTTCAATGTAAACTGGATACCTAACTACTCATCTGAGAACTACACTCTAGATTTATAACAGTTTTCTTGCAGGAGATACACTATTTTGATGCAGGGAATACTGTGGAATAGTGTACTGCACGAGAATACTATCTAGTGCAGGTGATATAGTGCAGCTTGCATTTTTGATTACTCTATTAAAACATGCTCTTTAATTCCTCTGTATTTTGTTTATTCCCACCAGACAATATAGCTATATTTTTACAATATACTTTTAAAATTACAGTCATGTCTCCAAGATAAGATGACAGCTGAACTAAGTGAGTTTGCTATACCCAGATCAGTGCAAAATAGAAAAGTACCAAAACTAGTTTCACAATATTTTTTTGAGAGAGATGAAACAAGCAATAAATTATGTGGACTTTCAGTATTTGAGTATTAGGAGCTGAAAAATGCCCTTCAAAACACTTGCACACTTTGTATCATTATGTATAAGAAACAAAATAGTTTTTAACGCTAATGAAGTTCTTTCTGAAAAAAGATTGTATGCCAACTACAGCCTCACACATTAACAGCATTCCAATACTTTGAGGTGCAACAGAACCAAATCACCACTCAAAAGAGTAGTAATAAAACTTCTAAAACCTACAGTTGTAATTCTAATAGCATATTTTTGTTACTTACCTGTAGCTCTTGATACAACTTTTTTAATTCTACTGCTGCAGGCCCTGTCATTTGTCCATTGTAAGACTGAAACCCATTCAGTTTCCCTTTCCTTAAATCCTCCAGTTGTTGAGTGAGTTGATCCACTTTTAACACTGCAGCCTGGAGCTCCTGCTGCTTTTCCTGGAACATGGCACTTATATGCTCAATTTCAGTTGCTAAAATTAACAAGATAAAAATAACAAAAAACAAACTAAGCAGAAGCTAATTTTTTAGTTCTACAAGTACTAATAAACACGTCACACTAGCTCTACATCTAAAATACATATAAAGTATTTGTACTGCAAATATGCTAACAGTCATAATATTTCCTAATAAGAGAACAGACTTATTCTGACTTTATGTTTGACTATATAAAGCTACCAAAAAGTTCTGTCACATACAAATTTAATGGAAACACAGAACCTCCATAAAATGAAAAATGTTGTAACTGAAAATTCTATACTGACTTACAATATAGCATTATTTGCTAAGCATGCAGTGAACAGTAAATTAAATAAATTAAGAATTCCACATACACAAACTGCCATTCATCATCTTGCTGTAGTCCACTTGTCCTCTCATGGCACGGATTTTTTTCAGCTTTGTTTCTTGGGTTTCAACACGTTCTTTAAGTTTTTGAAGCTTTTCACTCTCAGAAACAGACTGCTGCTGGCGACGTTCTTGCTGCTTCAGGTAACGCAAGCGTTGCTCCTGAAGAAAGGTTTTAAACAAGAGATATCTGTTACCCATTCATTTAAAAAACCCCCAACACATTAACTTAGAAAAGCCTATCATTTTGATCAGGTTCTCTATTTCCACAAATCAGAAAATATTGTATTTCACTGAAATATGTATCAGTTTTAGAAAAAACCCTTTAGCATCAATTAACAAATCTGTTCTCGAGCAGAGATTAAAGTTTTTTTTAGACAAAAAATATCATATTTATATAGATATGCTAATACAGCCCTAGTCTGAACACTCATTCAAATACATCTGTGATGCTTCCTCTGGCATTTGTTTTCTGCTACTATTAACAGTTTTCTTGCTGTTGGCAAAATAAATATCCAGTGCTGTTACCCAGCTTCCCAAAGATGACGAAGTATGTCCAACAGACCATTTCAAACAAGATGATCTGCTGTAAGAAAATGTTCTAAATAACAGTTCTTCTGCTGGGCACACAAAGAAAAAAAACTTTTTTAGCATTATTTCCATCAAGAAAGAACAACGAAATCAGTAGGTTAACTCTGAGTTACTCCAAGCATCACAGGTATGCTGTATAATACTTCAAACAACATCAACAATAATGTCAAAACCATTAAACTCCCCTCCCCACTCTGCAAACATACTTGGATTCCTCTGTCTCTGAGACTCAGAAATGCAATACATAAATTTTTACAAATTTGGTATATTCTCACCTCACCTCACTATTACTGCACTGGAGTGAACGAGTCACTAAAGATGAGCACGGAGTCGAGCCTGTTCTGCCACAGATAATGAAGGGGGGCCACACAAGAGAGATAAACAACCCTAGCAATATTTTTATAAAGACACACGACATAGGCTGTTCTAGCAGTATTTATGCCAAAAGACTGCATTGCCTAGGCTAAGGCAATTCCGGTAAAATGATGGATTACTCAAGCTATTTCTTGAGCTTAACTGAAATGACTTAGTCTGTTTTTCTCTATCCATGAAACTTATGCTTGCATATATTGAAAAAAAATTGGTCTGTATATAATTATTACCTTAGCAACCAACATTTGCTGTTGATTTTCAATCTGTTGCTGTTGTCGGGCAGCCATATCTTGCAGTTCAGAAAGAGTGAGCTCAACACGTGGATTCCCAACCTGCAGAACAGAAAATGTTCCATGTGTCCATGTGTACCAGGGCATTTCTAACCAGACAACCGAAACCCCCACTCCTCAGAGGAAGGTTAAAGGCTCCTCCCAAGTCCTCAGAGAAAGAGGAATGATGGGCACCTGTGAAAGAGCAGGAACATCAGAGCAGAAAGGAGGGACACAGACCATGCAGAGGGGAAGAAAAAGCAAAAAGTGGCAAAGTGGATGGAGATAAGAACACTAAGAACCAAAGCAAACAAAGGGCAAAAAGAACTCTTATCCTACATTTACCTCTTCTCTCCTCAGAAGTTTGGCACACAGTCCTGGTAAGGCACACATGATAACACATGCAAGCAGGTATTTTAGGCAGTAGGAGAATCTAAAGCTGCTTTTCTATGCTATTATTTTCAGCATTTATTATGTTTAAGCCTTGGCAGCTTAAACTGCTGGTTCACATTATTTACCTAGCATAGGACAAGACCACATGAGAGCCCTTAGATAAAAGGTCACTAAGCTGACATTCAAAGATGGTGAAAATTTGGATATATTTGGGCCATTTAGGGTAAGGATCTGTGAAAAACAGCCTGTACAAGTGAAGAAAAGTAAAGCTGATTCCCTTCAGATAAGTAAGTGGCTATTAATTTGAATGAAATGCAAAGTATTAGCAAGGTTTTCTCGCTCCTTTTGCATTTCAAAACTAACACAAGTTACAAAATTAGGATAGAGACAGAAATGATGAAAATTCTTTAAAATTCATACCATGTGTGTGACCAAATCTCATGTGTTTTAAGAAATTAATGCATTGTTTCACTATATCCATAATTCTATCAACAAATATGATTTACATTTATACACTAAATTACTTAAACCAAACTTTTTTGTATGCAGTCTCAAGAAAGAGAGCAATGCCTCAAGAAAAATTCCAGAGCCTGACACTTGCTACTCAGAAAACCAAAACTCATAATCTAAGAATTGCAGCGTTTAGCCACAAATTCAGAATTTCCACAGAAAGGAAACAACAAGCTCTGAAAAATCATGCTGCAAAGTTCAGAGCAGCCCAACATCTGTTTCAAAGTATTTACACGTAAGTCAGTTAATTTATTGGATCAATGTAAAAGCTGGACTACTCCACTGGAATAATTCAGTAAACAATGCTATTTTTTCACCAAATTACATGACTACACTATTAGTAAACCAAATAAAAACTGCATCACTTGCTACCCCCAATACAGTCAATACTGATGAAAAAGAAAAGATAATTAAATATTTGGGATATATTGATGAATAAAACTGTTTCAAATTCTTATAAAATGGAATGAGATTTGAACATTTTAGAGACATACAGAAAAAGAACCCCAAACCAAAACAATCCCCCAGTGCCCAGAATTGATCACACATCAGATTATGGATCTGATCATGCCTGATCCCATAGGAAAACTGATATAGCTGCTCTGCTTTTCTGGGCTCATCCTACTGATGCCCAGTGATGTACAGCCTGCAGAACTTGTACTTGACTCTCAGAAACATCTTTTTGACACCACATTATCTCAAGCACTTTGAATGGCTTTTTTCATATTTCTACATCAAACTCCTACACAAGTATCAATTCTCCAATCAATGCACAATACAGAACTGTTCCTTTAAGCTTCATTTAGAAAAGGAAAATAGTATTTGTTGTAAAGTAAATGATTTTTTTTTCTACCTGAATTTCTATTTCATGTTGCTGCAAATAATTCTTCAAGTAAGACAAACACTTCAAGGTCAATCATTAAAATGAGCTAGATTTGGATCACTAACTTTTCAAGCTGCTCTATCTCGGACACACGACACAGACATGACAGCTAAAATGTTCAGATAAAATCACTGTCCCTCAATCACTGTTTGAACATTTCCCACTGGGTAAGTTATGAAGTGAAATTATAATGCTGACTGGAAATGACAACTGGAAATTCCTCTTAGTAGTCAGCATCAATGAAAAACTTTTATAGTAGAAAAGTAATTAAAAGAGGTGAAATCCACTCAAGACAATAATTTTCTATTTCAACACAGGGAAAAGAATAGAACTTACTAGTATGTACTTTTTTATTAGCATGACTTATGTAGAGAAGAGTCCTTCCCAATATTCTTTCAGGGCAAGTAACTTGTACACACTTGTGGATGCCCAGAGAGACATTTTATTATTAATTCCTGACTGAAAGGCACTAATTGGCTAAGAAGTAAAGAAGCTTCTCCAAGTACCATTCACAAACAAAATGTGCTTATTTGAGACAAGAAAATAAAACAGAAAACCAGATGCTGCTCCCAAAACACAGTCAGGCTCTGCTGACTTCAGTTGGCCTGACCAATTGACAGAAAAAAATAAACTTCTACATCTGCTTCTGCTGGGCTCTGCAGGCAATTCTTACCAGGGACTCAGAATGGCATGAAAGGTTCCCTCTGGATCAATGATTTCCAAAGTTAAAAGGGGAGTGTGTGTGAATTAACAGTATTTTCTCAATAGACATACATGCTTTTTCAGAAATATGCAACTTGCATCAGATTATGCATAGTTTTCCCAATGCTTCTTTTCTTTGCTTTTATTACCAGTTGAAGTTAAAAATATTGATAGTTCATTGTATTTCCAGTAGAAATTTTGAATATAATACTGTCCAAGAAACACAGAGTTTTATTCTGCTAGGTAATCTTGAAAAAAATATATCCAGACTGAAAAAGTGGTATCTGTATAGGTATTGTGAGCATTTAAAAGTAAAAACACCATTTAATCACATGAAAATGAAAGATTTTCTAAATGGATAATGTAACCTGGAATGCCCAATGACAATAAGAAACTGGTTTGTAAAAGCACCAGAAACGAACAAAAAAACCCCAACCCAGTTTAATCCAAGAACTCAGAATTTTTACTGTTCTAAATAGGTCTATTTGGAAGTCTCTCTCATAATGCCTGGCAAAAGTACTGTATTATTTTGTATCATGTAAAATATAGAAGATTAATTATAATATTAATGCAGACATTAGCGTCGTCTTGAAGAAGCTATTAACAACTGTAAAATGTTCCTTTTAGAAAGTCTTATGTCAAAAACCTTTATAAATGGCAAAGCACAAGAACATGGGAAACAGTGATAATTAACCACTTAAATATAAACACCCGATGAGAAAGCTTTAAATGGTCACCTCACTGAATACCAATATGTATCCCTTTCACTTCAAGAGCTACACCATACTTAGGGGGAAAAAAAAATAAAAAAGAGGTAACTGAGGAAACACAGCACTGAACCTGTAACTTCACTCGAAGTTTTCTCCTTCTCATCCACATGGCAGAAACAGGAAATAGAGCGAGCAGAAGTCCTCTTCAACATCAAATCAATTACACGCAGATAGACAGCTGCTGGTTTCAGGTCTCCAGCACAGCTTCATTTTTGAAATAGCATGAAAAACACTGAGAATCCTTCTCTTGTAGAGATCTAGTTAAACCAATTAGTTTAGAGCACTTCATATTAGTTGAGTCTACTTGTAATAATCTGTATGCAAACACCACCGCAGAAAAAAAACGTCTGTCTCAGTCCTTCTCCAGAACCTCAGGCTATGCCAGACAAAGACAGTGCTCCTTTTCAGTCCTTTAATGAGGCTGCTGGTTTCTCAGATTCTTAAGTTTGTGCTGTTCCTAGCAGTTATTAACAGTTCCATCCGCGAAGCCAAGACACTCACCTCTCATAACACACTCGAGCCTATCGCATTTAAGGTCCAAACCTCCTCCTTTCTCCTGCAGCAAGGCAACCAGACCTCCTACAGAGCCGACTTCTGAAGGAGGCACTAAGAAGCCACTACAAATACCTACTCCTCCAGATTCCACAGATTCATTTGCTACATGGTGATACATCAAAGCAGACAGTTTTGCTGAATTGTAAATTTCTTTTCATTGATTCACAGCAGCATTTACACAGGGATGAACTCCTAAATGAAATGCCATAGAGCAAACACTGCATTACTAGGCACTGAGGAAGTATTATGTATGTCTCACATAGGCAAGAATAATTTAAACCTATATTCACCAATTTCTTAATATTGACAGGGATCTTAAAAAAATTATATTTATGTTATTTAACATGCACTTTAAAAGGGCACGATGAAAGACAGAATTTGTAATGAACTCGAGTTTCAGCTTCTGACATCACCCTCCTACTACAAGCTAATATTTTACCATTTGATGATTAATATTTTTGAGACAGGTGAGATGAACAGTATAGTAGTAATTAAACAGTTTGGGAACCAGTTTACAAGCAGCCTCGAAACAAATCATACCTTAGGCATTTAATTAAGGAAACTAACCTCCTTTAATATTTATTTCTACATATTAGTCTTGTCACTCTGAAAATTTATTTTCTTATTCCTCAATCCTTTCTATGCTGTTTAATATCACGAACTCCTCAGTCTACATACTTCTGGGCAATTACAAATGGCTTACTCATTGGCAACTCACAATGGTAAATGAAAAATTGCACCTGAACTCAAAATACTTCTCTGACTAGTAGGACATACTATAGTCAAGGGATGGAAGCAATAAGGGCAGATTCCAGTGGTTTTTTGCCTTTACTCCCAACAGAAAACTCTCTTTTAAGAGGAATCTAATTATGTCAATATTAAAATGAAAACCCCATGAGACCTACATTTTGAATAGATTATTTTTTAAAAGATGATAATTGGGATGTGGTCTGATTCAATGCAATTTTTTTTGCTCCCGTGCTTAAGCCATGAAGATACTTGTTAATATTTCAAAAGAGCTTTAAAGGAAAAAACAAATATTCGAAAACTTTACAGGTCATCATAAGAACTGGTGGTCTCACACTTTGGTTCAGCAACACCCAGCCACTCAAACAAACAGTGTCAAGCATAATGTAACCAACTAATTGGAAAAGAAAAGCAGAGTAGTACAAGAACTTACTAATAATTTCCTGCATACTATCTCTTTGGATCTTCTTCTAGGTTTGCAAGAACCACCATGTCATTAACATCCCTTATCTATTCCTTCTTTTTAGTTCACACCCATCTCCCACACAAATCTTCTGAAGTTCCCTTCCCAAAACCCTGCATGAGGAACCACAGGTTCAACTAAGTCAAGCTTCATGAAACTGGCCAAGCTCCACCTTCTATGAACTCTCACATGTTTTCTACTCTTCTTCCCATCATTCACTTCCATCGCCTCTATCCTTTCTCTTCTTGTACTTTGTTCCACCACTCTGTTCTCTTGTCACAGACAGAAATTAAGCTGAGGTTAAACCACCAATTGCCAAGGTCAATATCACTTCAAATGTGAACCACCAGCACACAGAGTTTAAAGTCTGTGCCTGAGCTTCTAGGATGGAGCTCAGAAGAGCTGGCTCCAGCCTTGGCCATCAAAATGTCAACCCAGAAGAGTTTTTGCTTGTATTGTACTACTTTCAACCAACAATTAATTTATTAAAAAGTCAATACAGAGCAGCTATTGAAGATAATGCAGCAGATACCCCCCTGCAGCCTAGCTCCACTGTTTATTCTTTATATAGGCTGCCACTCTAAAATTGTTGTATAGACAAGGAAGATTTAGGCCAAATGACCTTTATAGCAAAAAAAACCCCAAAACCCAACCAACCAACAACAAAACCCAAAACAAAACAAAAACCAACAACCAAAAAAAGACAAGAAACCGCACAAGAAACCCCCAAACCACAGCAAAACAAACAAAAAAACTCAACCCAACACCAAACCAAACCAAAAGGGCAATCCTTCTCTGAAGTCCTCCATACCTTCCTTCTTGTTATAGTGAAGGTAACCATATCCTCAAGGAGAAAAATGTCAAAGAAACACTCTTTACCCAAATGGGGACAACACTAGCATATCAAAGGCTGAGAGGGGTGGGGACACACACCCAGCACCAAACCAAAACCACAGTACTATTAGAGGCAGAAACTGCAAGAGAGAAAAATTCCAAGAAGCAATAACTTTGAGCTCATGAAAGAATTTACATCTCCCATGTGGGCTTCATTAAGGAGACATATAACTTTGCCATGGCAAAAAGAAAATATCTTCACCACCCTAATAAGAGAGGACAGCAGAGGCAAGAACAATACTGCAAGCTGCTCCTGAAAGAGCTTAAAATGGCTACGCAGAAATGTAGAGTAAATACTTAGGTTTTACTGCACATAGTGAAAGATACATCCTTCAATAATCCTCAGCAGTTTTAAGTTGCTCTTACTTCCTAGGGCACAGGAGGGAATACAAAACTTATCGCCAGACTAGGGATTTACCTTTGCAGAGCTGTCAAACCCCAGAAATCTACAGAGCTACATGACAGAAGTGGCAGATCTGGAACTAGGAGTAGGAGCGTGTGGGCAAAAAGGGAATGAAGTGCATTACATAAATGAGCATTTCCCCTGAATGAAGCAGAATGACAGCTATAAAATGAAAAGAGTGTGGAGTGCTCTCCTGCCAGTGAATTCCAGACTGGCATCAGCACTGTGACAATTCTCAGCCTCCCCAAGCCAGGGAGCTGTCACCACTGTGGGCCATCCCCGCATCCCCTGTGCAACAGCAAAAGAACAGCAACTCTGGCTGAAGAACTCCAAACTGCCAGAGCAGAGAAGAAAGGAACAGCTTGTTTTTCCTGCTGAATCTACCAAAAATCTTCCTCATTCCAATACTACCTTGGACATGGGCAGCAGAAGCCCAGACGTGTTCCATCTTTGCCTTAAGCTGCATTCAAAATAACAAACTTTGGGGGATGCTCTAAAAAGCCCAATTGGCAAAAAATCTTTAAGGGCTGCTCATGAGAATATCCAACACACACCTTGGGCACCTGTCCTTGGCACAACAGCAGTGATGAGGAAAACAGATGGAAGATATCAGAGTTTATTTTGTCACTCCTGCATCAGATAAGGTCTTATATGAAAAGCATGTGGCCTCCTTGTGCTCTCTGAGGTCTACAGGAGCAGATGGAACATCTGCTGAAGATCAGTGACTCAGATCTCCGTATATTTCTGAAATATACTGACGCTATATAGCATTAAATTCGAGGATTTTAATAGATTTTTTGACTGCATTTTCCATAAAACCTGACCTTAGTGACATGCACAACAAAAACCTTGAAAATCCTGCCAAAACTCATGTGTAATGCTATAAAAAGACAAAAGAAACTATCTGTTTTTATTTAAACTAAAATAGAGTTTTTGCTGATCTCGACATGGATGACATTATTTCCAGTTGAGTAGCTTTATCTACAGCTCTGCCTTGCCTTTTTTTTTTTTTTAATTGGGTCAGAAACATGCCGATAGCAGAAATCCATTTTAAAGAATCCAATGACAATAGCATGGGCCTTTTTTTAGCTTAATGGAAATGAACAAGCTAATTAAACCCAGAAAAGATACCCAGAATTTTGGGAATTAAAGAAAAATCTACCTAGCGTGTGCTATCTCATGGTAATAAAATAATCCTGCAATTAACATCACAGACAGGACTGGGTAATTTTACCCTGAAATGCTATTATAAAATATTATTGTATCATGCAAATAAACACACTAACAGTTTATTACAATAAAGCTGCTTCAACTGCATCCCAATTTACTAAAAAATGTCACATTATCTATAGTTGATAAAAATCTTAACCTCTCTCAGTATCGGCCTCTATCTTGTTAGTAAATCCTCCAATTTGCTAATGCTTGTGAGTCACTCCATAATAAAATGTTTAAAGTCTCTTCAGTATAAGCTACAGACTCCAGATTTCCTGTTTTCCCATATTACTTTCTTAGTGACGCTGCTGTCTATTTTAAGCAGAACAGCTAAGAAAAGGCAGAACTTCACAAAAATGAAAACAATGTTAGAATAGATTTTCAAAATTAGGAATTGATTTAAGCATATATTGAACATCTGCTGCATCTGAAATAGACTGCTTATAAATTACTTTTAGAAAGTAGCATCTGAAACTTGTTTATTTAAAGCACTACTTTCTTCCTTGTCCTTGCAGCCACTTTTAAACAGCCACAGAAATCTTAAGAATGTTTGTATTAATTTTAGTGTTAGCTAAAATACCCAGTAGCTGATATTATTTAAAACATCAACCTCATACTCCTAAAAGAGGCATCTTAAAATAATTACGCATTCTTGTTGAAGTATCAGTTGTGCACCAAATCTCAGACCTTTTTACAACACCAATCCTTTTACTCATAGTTATTTTGAGTAACAGACAAGTTACAATACACATTCAAAGTACACTATCTAGATCCTTTAGAAGTGGTCTTGGAACTATATTTTTCTGGGTCTTTTCTAAAAGCAACAGCTTGTTCTGATAGAATTGCTAAGGATGCTTAAGATGCATTTATTGTTAGTTTGAATAATATGTTTAGCACCAATTCTATGTTTATTCTGCCCTTAACTGTTTCAATACAAAATTTTTCTGTGATGTAATACCATTCATATGAGAACAGTATAATAAAACATTTCTAAAACACAAAAACACTGAAAATAAGTATCCTGTAGCTGAGAGATGTGTTGTGACCTCAGTATGCAACTTGTACTTCCCAAAAAACCAAACGCTCCAAAGTTGAACATGACATCTTGAAGTAATGAGCTTTTGAGAAAGTCTTAAAATGCAAGAAAGACAGAAAATGCACCTAAGACAATCTGATAAAGAATTTCAATTCAGAGATAACGCGTTACAAAACCCGAGCTGGTCTGCATTCCGGTCATGTGACAACTAAATCCACAATAATTTAAAATTGAAAGTGCAAAAGCTACACAGCACTTAAATAACATGCCCACCAAAGTGAAAAATGAATATATTTTGAAAAGCAATTCATTACCTGTTCACTATTTTCCCATCTAATTGCAAGAGAGCACATCTTTATTTCGCAGCACTGCCCGTCAGCTGTAAACATTTCCGATGCTTCAACACGCTTCAGCTCCATCTTTCTGCTATTTTCTGTCTACACCACTGGTTTAACAGTTTGTTATGAACAAGCCAGAACAACAACCCTGCAGATCCTACGAGTTCCTGCATGGCTTTTTGGCTCGGTGCAATCAATAGTAGGTAGGGTGTCTTTTAATCTTATTCCACATGGGATACAGGTTTCCCCAAACTCTTTATCGATATGAAAAGCTGTCTCTCTGCATTCATCATCAATCAGCTAACGGAAAAGGCTAGTGGATTTTGCCAGCAGTAAAAGACCTAATCACAGCAAGATCAAGCCAGCTGTCAACTATAATCAGCTTGATTCATTGCACTTTTCATATTCGATGGAAAATGTTGAGCAATACACAGTTCTTTCACATTATCAGGTTAAACTGTAGATGTAAGACTATAGACAATTTAGCTTTAAAACACATGGATTATTTGTTCCTTCGTATTTCTGTAATATTACCAATGCTGGGCCAAAACTGAATACCAAAGAGATCACAAAAAGCATTGATTTTTGTATGCAATCTTACCGTTTTAAAACATACCACCTGAAACTTAACAAAGAGTTTCTTTATTAACAGAGACTGCCTAAGATAAAAGGCAAACAGAGTCAGAATAGATACCACAATCTTATGCAAATAACCTTTCCAGTGTTTGCTATTTGCTTTTCCCTGCATAATTCAGCTTTTTCTTAAATCTTGCATGCAACAAGATGAATATGAGCCAGCAATAAAGGCAAAGCATGTGTGCAACAGCATAAATCAAAAATCTTGCCAGCCAGAGAAGACTGGAACAAGCCAAAGCCTAGACCTAAGCATTTTTAAATATTAAACATTACAGAAAATATTAAAGCCCATTAACAATTTCTTATGTACCTAAAAATCAGGATAATGTAGAAGATAAAACCCCAAAACATTAAAAGCTGTAATTTACCTTGTCAAACTCACGAATGACATGCAAGTTCACCCTCTCTTCCTTCTTTCAAGAAAGTAATTCAAGCATGATTCAGTGCACTTATACAAGAGATCCAGCCAAATGGGTCTCCATCAGAACACTGAAGAACTCTATGTCCAAGCACAATACAGTGACTATTCTAGCTGAATAAAGAACAGGCTTATTTTTAGCAGGCGAGTAAAGGTATGAGCTGTAGAGTAAGATCATCCACTAGGAATACGAGAAGATGAACAAGTTTAACTCCCTTGCTACTAAATTAGCCAGAGGGACTTTCATTTTTCACGGCTTTGATCCGAGGAAGACTGCAGGGGGAACAAACTTCACAACAATTAGATCTGGAGGCAGCTGCAGAAACAACAGAGAAATGGAAAGGTTCACTTGCCTGGGAAAAACATGCAGGTGGGAAATAGGTATGCCTGGTGTCCAGAGGCAAGATGGACAGGAAAGTAAATGAACAAGTCAGTGAACATGGAAAGGTGTGTCAGAGAAAGGAGGCCACAGCAGCACTGCATGAGAAACACCACCGAGACCATGGAAAAGATGAGAGAAAATACTGATCTGCAAATGACACAGCTGCATAAAAGACAGAACTCTAAATGCAGACTGAAAAAGAATAGTTGGCCTTGCATGGACCAGTGGAGTCTCCTGCTCTGAACTGAAAGCCGTTCAGAGAAAGAGCAACAGTTCAAACTCTCAAACTTTCACATTTAAGCTCTCAGAGCCATGCAGTGAATTTCATAACCAGTCTCCTATGAAGATCTACAGAAATAAGGCAAAGGACAAGCTCCAACTTCCTTAAAATAACTTGATACTAAAATATTTGGTTTAACTAAATAATATAATGACTGCAAAAGGATACAGCCGTGACAAAGGGCATTGAAGTGTATAGTGCAGGTGGTAAGGGCTCACAGCAGAGAAACAAGTCTTTAAAGTTTACTTTGAATTAATGTGTATAATGCTATACATCAGTTGAAACACTCATTCTAAACTGTTCTAACTTTATATAAGAGCCAAGCAGCTCAGGATGTCTATGTGCAGTGACAACTGGAAGCAATTCTTCACATGCTTCATTTATTTAGAAATCCAGGGAAGAGAGTCAATTGTATTGCTCCATGTCCACAACACAAACATAGGAAAATAAATATAACAGCTAGAGATTAAATAGAGTTTTCCTCCCCTCTTCCCATGGATATCTGCCACTAAGTATTGCTATAAAATTGCAAAGCCATGAGTGAGGAAAAGCAAAGCCAGATCTATAAAAGCAGGAACTAGAGGTAGAGATTCAGTAGATGGTGCAGTTCAGGTATTTTCTCCTCTGCAAAATGGGAACACATCTGTTGGTTGTTATGAACTACGAAACCACATATTCGATTCCCGTAACTTGTTGAACAGAACTCTCTTTTGATGACTGGAGGAGCAGCAGAACTACAAAATCTGTACACTGCAAAGAAGTGTGTGTAAATGTCTGTATAACACAAGTCTGGCTGCTGTGACTCTCATATCCACAGCCATCTCGATAGATATCTGGTATCCAGAGTGACAGAGATTAAAAATTATGTAACCACGTGGAGAAAAACACCCCTTTTGCAAGATTCCAAGTGGGTTCCAAGAAGGTTCCCTGGTCCCAACTAGTCAAATAATCCTTAGATTCCTCAAACCAAACTAAGTCAGATGTTGAGAGTATTAGCCAGACAAATGATAACATCATTAATATTGTAACAGGAAAATAATCACCTAGTACGATGAAACTTACTAAATTATTCTCATAAAATCTAACCTAAACAGAGAGTAAACATATAAACATATAGTTTGTATGTTTACTACATAAACATATAGTAACTGTCCATTATGGACTGAAATATATTTCAGATTGTGCAGGACAAGTTAAAACACTGTTTTTATGACATTTCCAAATCCAAGAGAGATATGATTCTGCCTAAAAGGTTAAAAAAACGCCCCAGAGGGAAGTAGCAGGTAAAGAGCATTTGAATTCCCTACAGTTTCACAGAAATTCTTCTATGGGATCACACAATTATTAGTCTTTTAGAGATGCTCTCCTACACAACTGCCCTTTACTGATGTGTGAAAAGACTCAGATTTCTAGTCCAGCAAGAATTCAAAAACTATTTGTATGCATTACAATGAACTTTAGACTTTAATTTTTCTCTTCTGCTACCTAATTTAATTTTTTTTCCCTTAAATCCTTTAGTTGGATTAGTTTTTCTATTTTTTTGAAGAGCATCATACTGCCAGCTGTTTGGAAAATGCTTCAGGCAGACTTGAACTCTTGCAGTCTGTGGAGAACCCAAGCTATTAACTCTGTCCTAGGAATTGTAGGAATTTGATGGTGCCAAAGGCTGCTGTAAGGGCAGCAAGGCTCCCCCCTCTGACAGGTAAACAATTTTGAGAATCTACACCTTATACAAGGGAACATCTCTGATAGCAGGAGTTGCAGGTAAGTTTTTGTCTCTTTAACAAAAGAGAGAAAGTTGCAGCAGAAAACTGGGAAAACTTGAAATCTGATTTAATTACCCTTTTATTAGAAAGTCAAAAGGTTCCAGGAAGCTTACATGAATATTTCTTCAGGAAAAAAACAAACTTTTCTGTAAAATGCTAGAATTGTTTGTGCCTAAATTGTTTAAAATCATCTTTCAATGGAGTTATTTGCTTTGACTTTGCTATGAGACCCCTGAATCTAAATTTCAAGAGTGCCGTTGTTTTGTTTGTTTTAAACAAATTTGATTAAAACCTGTCTTATGTGAATGGCAGCCCCTTCCAAGCACACTGTTAAATGTTATAAACAGAGTGCTTAATACTTACAAGCTTATATTAAATTGAATTTGCAGCTCAGCTTTGAAGAACAACTTCTATCCAGACTAAGCTCTTTATCCTTCAATAGTTCAAATGAGAAACTTCAAGCAAGTACATATAATGCATTTCTCATCTGAGTTTATTAAAATGTGGCTTGTTTGTCTTTTTCCTCACAATTAGATTTTGTTACATCTTCACCTGACAGGTTAAAGAAAACTTTTATTATTTTGTTATGTGCAAGAACACTTGTAAATGCTTCCCCATAACAAAATGTACATTGGATGTTTAATGCCTTTTTTATCTCACATGATAAAATGGTTAAAACTAATGAACAATATATAATTCTATTCAGGGATTTTGGCACCTCTTGTCGATCTGTCTAATCTCTAAGCAGAGAATGGGACAAGTCACACCACAGGCACTCGAAAGCAGTGCAGCTTAACTGCTGTCACCATGGCGTGGAATACAGAGACTGCATCAGAGGGTATCCACCTTCCATCAGCAATTATACACTCTGAATTAAATCACTACTACAAAAATCTGCCTTGTGTATATATGCATGTAGAAGTTTTAAAACAGCTGATAATGGAATTTCCCTACAAATTCCCTCAGTATAAGAGTCTCCTGAGACTAAAACAACTGGACTACCCTGTTGTAATTTTTGCTAAAAACCTGGTTTGTGACACTTTAATAGAAACAGCGAACATGGGTTCTGTTATTTAATCAGCACAAAACCTTTAACACTCAACTTCATCTACTGGTCCCAACTCCCATGCTAAGAAAATTTGCAAGAGTGTGTCTCTGGTTTGGGATGATCGTCAAGTTTTCTTCCTCTACACAAATTTCATTTATACTAACGTTAACACAAATTCTGTAGTGAGATAAAATGAAGTTCTACTTTGTGTTTCTTGGCAAAGGCTTCAGTCAATACCCATTAAGAAAAAGGCTTACTGATATCATTCTCTCTAAATCAGGGGAACAATTTTAGAAGTAGCAAAAATAAGTTTAAAAAATCGGCACCAGAGACCATGAACGAAAATTTTTTTCTCCCCAGCTAAGCTATTATGTATAAAATAAATTATATTTAAATTAATTATTGTTTTTATATAAGCAACTACAGAAAATGAGTATTTCTTCATATACAGACTGTTTCCATTACACTAATCTACTTTTATCCAGTCCAATACACTTGACTTCAGTCATGTTCCTGCACCACATCTTGTTTCCCCCCCATGAGCTACATCTGCTTTCCTGTTTTCTCATCTCCAAGAAATTTCTGGGTTATCTGATTACCTTTTCATCTGGACAACTGTCATCATCCAGTCAGTGCTCTTCCTGGGAGAGCAGCATCTGGATCCACATCTCCTACTGAGGGCTGGCAGCTCAACCACGATGGGGCTCCCCGGTCCCTCTCCTGTCTGCCACTGACCCCCAGTGGTTCCACCTATATTTGCTCTGCCTCACCGTTCACCGACTGCTGCTGCTGCTACTGTGGAATGATGCTTGGATCATGCTAGGACATCTGGAAGCAAACAAGACCCAGCATGTGGATGGCCACTGTTTCACGGCCACCAATCACAGAACCAAAGAACGATTCAGGGTAGAAAGGAGCCTCTGGAAGTCATCTGGTTCAATAAGCCCTGCTTGGAACAGCTCAGACTGCTCAGGACTTTATTCAGCCAGATCAAAATTCCACAGACTCTGAACTGTCTGTTCCAATGTCTGTTACACTCAATGATAAAACATCTTTTCCCTTATTTATTTAGAATTTCCCTTGTTACAACTCGTGTTCAGATCCAATTGGCTCAGTTACACAAGCTAAAGAAAGGAAGAGAAGGAAGAGGCAGCTGTTCTCAGAGAAGAGAATCTCTCCTGAGACACTGTCCAATCTCCCTGGCAAAAGGAAATGTTTAGTTACGTAAGTCTGATCTTCATGAATCTGTACCTTTGTGTACTGGCAGAAAGAGATCAGGTCCCAGCTACAGCATAATTCCACTTCTAAGAAACAAAGCTGTAAACTAAAAGCAAACCCCAAAACGTCACCTCTGGAATAAGAGCACTTATCAATTCACAAAACCTCACACAGTTTTTCCTTTAGACTTTGTTATGCAGAATGCAGAACTCCCAGATGAATACTTACAGGTAAGTATTTTTACAACAATGCATGTTTCACTGCTGAAAGAGACTTAGCCTATTCTATTCTTAACTTAAATATAATCTAATGAAATTTACGCATTTACATAGTGGGATTTTAAACTAACCATTATTTAAATAATTGCTGATCAAGCACATATAGTTTCAAAGAACAACAACAACAAAAATACCTTACTGCATACTACAAAATACCAGTTAATAGAATAATCTAAATTTAACTGGATAGATTGCCCATAATTTTTTCCAAGACTATTGATTCAATCAATAAAACTAACATTCATCTTAAAGTTTTCTGTGCCTGTCACACTTGCAGCCCAACCCAATATAAGCAAAAAATCAACTATTTCAGCCTTAAAGCAGTACACATAATAAAAATATACCTGAATGCAGAGTACTTGGTAAGGTCTGAGCTGTATTCAATGCTCCATTGGTTTGTGTTGATTTTAGGGCCAGTCTAACATTCAGCATGCCAGCAACAATGAATAAGCCTAATGCATTACGTAAGTGTAAGCTGATTAAATCCTTGATCCTGAAGCCACCTCTTTTTCCCCCCTCCCCCTCTGATTTAGAACTTAGCATAATTGAAAATATTAGTTTTAAACACTTCCAAAACCTCATTTTTACCATTTTTAGCAAAAAGCCCACTATAATTTTACACTGCAATAACGCCTTCAGGTTTTAGTCTTTTTTTGATTTTCATAAATCTGGTATTTATTACAGCTTATTTCCTAAACCTGGTAAAAGTCCTTTTTAAAGTAATCAGTTCCCCAACAAATTTTAATTTTNAAAGAGCTGCAAACTGAGTGAACAACTCTGTTGGTACATGGGAGTGTGTGAGAATTTTAGATGTTAATTATCAGACAATATAAAAGCACTGAATACTTGATTCTGCACAATTGTTTTTAAGATTCTCAGCTTGAAAAAATGGTTCTGCTTGCTTTTAAACTTCAATTATTATTTTACTCTGAGACAGAACCATATACACATTTGTAAAGTGACAGTGCTTCATAGAGACAATGTAACTTTGAATTGGTGAGTTCAAACGTTTGATTGAAATTGTAAAATGTTTAAAAACAGCTAACTATAGCTAGAGTGTCTTGGTAAAGGCAGCACAATGGTCCTGAACAAACAAGCACAGACCATACTTTGCAGAATCTTTGTTAGTACTGAAGATGAGACAAGAGAGAAGAAAGTAAAGAGTTTCAGCTCAGGAGTAGAAAGTGTTAAACCGTGTCAATTTTGAAAGAGATATATACTATGTTTAATGTATAACAGAGAAAATGTTTACACCAAGAATCACAGGCTGCCTATGGTATGCAATTCGTATTTTAAATTAGAAACCTAGTAATATATTAGTTAAAAAACACCATGTGTAGAAATGAATCAAGTGCATAAAAACAGTATAAAGTGATGGCTCTGAGAGGTATGCAAACTCTTCTAGAAGCATCTGAAAACATCCCAATCCCAACAGATACAACCTTTCAACATATAACAGTATGTCATGAACAGTACCAGTGAGACAAATCCAAGAAAATATATGTGGATACGCAATATATAAGTGTAGAGAAAGAATAATGTATCTTGTTTTTACTTTACAAAGAATGAACAAAACAGATTAGAACATTAAGACTCCAGGGCTTCTCACATCAAGTAATTTCTATGTAGTCAGAAAATTCAGAGTAAATGATGAAGAAGACACATTGACCCACTCACTTTCTAACAAAACCAAACCAAAACCAAGATCAATGTATTTTTCCCCAGTTCCCATCATAATACACCTTGAAAAATAATAATTTTTAAAACACAAAGTATTTGAGTGGTGTTGATCCGAATCTTTAAGATTTATTACATACCCCATTCTCTGTTCGTTTCTCCACAGGTATATTTATGCCATTTCTTTGATTTTGGGCTTGACGTCCACCTAAAAGTAAAGCATCCACTCTTAGTGCAAAGTTCAGTTTTCACCACAATTGCATTTTACTCTCGAGTCTGTTTTCAAATGTCCTGAAAACTCTGTTCAAGAATTTGTATCAAACTTTCAGGTGTGAATTTTTATTCTTCTAGTTCCAACTCTTTCTTACTAAAGTTACTTTTCGTAAGCAGTGAATCAGCAGAAATACAGCTTTTACTTCACAGAATTCCTCAGTTAACAGGACAGACATGCAGCTTTATTTTCTTAATTCTCTTCAGGCAAAGATGTCATGAAGGGCAATGTACTTGAGTTTTATATTTTGTGTCCCTGAGAAGCAGTAGCTTCTCACTGAATACACTATAACTGAATACACTATAAATTAATATAGTAGAGGAAGCTTTTCTAATGTCTAACTATAAACAGCTTTAATCTAGAAATCAATCCATAGCCTAATGATTAATTTAAAAGCCTTGCATGCATTGTTCAGAAGCAATGCATTCTTTATACACTGAAATTCTTTGGCTTTAAGTGTATCTTAAATTTCTTAACGTACTTTATATTTGTGCTGCCCGAAGGATAACAGACTATTTTACAAAGTACCTAATTAATACAAAATTCCCTTACAAAGTTTTGGGTCTGCTACTCCTGCATTCAAAACAAGCAGGAACCACTTAAAAATAAGAGAAGAAGCTTCAGCTGAAAGCAGTAAGACTCAGCAAAGACTTGAAATCCTGTTGTTAAAAGCAGTCAGATTAGTTGAATGAGTCAGGATAATCTGGGCATGCAAACACACCTCACTGAGACACCTTTCCTGTCCTTCAGACAGTCTGACAGCCTTAAGTCTATAATGCACAGCCTCAAAACTCTTCCCACAAAACTAAAACACTTCTACTTTTTTATTCCAGTCTTTCAAGAAACCTCACTTTATAGAGGTTCACTGTTTAGTATAGACATTTCTCCTACAGAACCAAACAGACCAGCAATTTTTCAAATTGTAAATTATCATGACTATTAAATATACCTACATGAAGTACTGAGAAAGCAAAGGTACTGAAACCTCTGCCAGTGACATCTGTAAAATAGATCTGAGTCTTTAAAGGAGGCAAAGGGGTTTACCAAATGCAACTGAAAGAACGGGAGCTCAGAAAGAAGCTCTCAAAATGTAGAGAGACTTTCAATAAGAAAAAGCTACTTCAAGTCTCTAATATCCATGAACTTTTTTGGATCCAAATTAAGCAGAACACAAACAGATCTTGCTATTACTCAACAGACCAATTATTTAGAAATTATTCTAAATAAAAGAATTGGAGAACAAAAACAAAGGTGCCCTTGAGAAAGGTTTAAAAGGGCTTTGGTAAAAGAAGTTTGTGTTAGATATAACCACTGAAGTTGGCTGAATGAACTGAAAACCAAACTCATTTCAGAAATCTTTAAAATCTGTTTCAGCAACAACACTACAGGATAAATCTACTTACTCTGTTCATTGCTTTCAGCTGGTGACTCTTCATGACGAAGAAAAAATTTCACCTCTTCCCTCCGGGGCCCCCACTTCTGCAGGTGGTCATACATCATGTGATCAAAGGGTATGGGGCGCTCTAGAAGTACGAGACCAAAAAAACCTGATCACAACTCCTTAAAATCAAACTTCTATTAATGGGCAGAATGTCCTTTTTGGTTGCAATTCAACCTATCCAATTTATTTTGTCTTACACTAAGTCTAAGAAACGGGCACCACCCGGATGGATGGTGTTAAAAGCTGCTCTGTTACTGTAACACAGCTCACTGCTCCACAGCACTACAGAACCAGCTTGCAAATCCATAACAGTGTTTAGGAACTCGAATTTGGGAAATAGCAACTTTGCTCCCCATCACCATTCAAATGGGCAATTTGTTGTATTATTAAAATGATTAATTCAATTTGAACCTCTGGGTTTCCACACAGACAAAAAGCCTTATCATTACATTGACATTTCATCTCCTAAGAACTTGAGCAGGTACTCCCACTCTAATACACTTTTTGCAAGACACTAGCCTCCAGTGCATGTGGAATTACTGGCAACTCTTTGAACAAATAATGACTAAGCTCTATGCAACAGTCAGTCTCTTTGCTTTTCCCCAAGAAAACATTTGCATAGAGTAATTATTTCTTCTAAATTGATCAAATATATTTTTAGTAAGAGGTTGCACACTATATATTTAATATTTCAAAATGAAAATACATTTAAGAAGAAGAGTTTTTCACTGCTTCCATAATTTTGCTTGCATATATTACCAGATGCTTTTATTAAGATAATAAAATCCCCATTTTTAAGATCTAATACTAACTAAGGTACCAAAATCCATCTTCTAACCAGAATAAAATTGTATTATACATGATACTTTGTTGTTAAAAGCAAAACACTTTTGTTCTCCAAAACCCAAACCACACTATGTCCAATCAGGAGATGCACCACTAAGTTTGTTACTTCATACTCCACTCATTTGGCATGACAAGACAAAATGATTCGAAGATGTAAGTGAAATCTTGGGAAAGGCTTGGGGAAATCAAACCACAAATATACCTTTATGTAATGAAATTTACCTAAATTTATATATATTATGAACTACATCAAGATGTACACATCTTGATACTCTTGGGGTCCTTAATTGCAGTACTTAAAAAACAATACATTTAAATCAATTATTTCACAATGCATTTAATACAATAAACTTTTGTCAAAATATGTCTTATCAAATAGGTATGTGAATTAACCCAGTTTAGCCACAGTTAGATCTAACTGGTTTCAGTGGAGAAGGATCATTTAAACCACTAACTAATCATAGTCATCACGTGACTTGTTACTCATCTTTCTTAAAAATAAAAGCAAAACAACAACAACAAAATTCACAAAAAAATAAATTTGCTCCCCAAACCAAAACACAGCTGCATCTAAAAAATAGATTATTTGCTTCACTTCTTCCTGTTCTTCACTCAAGTGGTGTCCTAGAAACATTGTCAATAATGTTTAAGCACACAAGAAGAAGTCAGTGGCTTATTACAACTCAGTTCTTGAAAAGGAACTTTAAAAGCATGATTTTCAGGTTTTTCAAGTCCTGAAGTAAAGTAAGGATCCTTTCAAGTACTTTGAAGCATATCCACTAAAATTGCAGCATGAGTCTTCTAAAGATCACTGAATGTAAAAACATTTAAGTGGTTTGGTTCAGAGACTTTAGCACACAAGATGTGAATCTTTAGGAATTTCTCCCAAACAGAAAAATTTCTAGGCAAACCCATCTACAGCAGGGCTGGGCTCATTCTGGAATGGTGAGGAGTAGCTGCAGCTTCACTCCTGGTTCAGCTGATCTCCCTTTAAAAGTAAGGGCCTGATCCCAGCAGCAAGTATAATTTACATAATGTACCTTCAATAATTAATATTTTTCAGACAATGAGAATGGAAAGAAATGGCAAAGACGTTTTCTACCAGTTCTTTCACAAAACCAGTTTGGGATGTTATCCTGAAGTAGACAGAAAACAGGTTAAAGCAGTAACAGCATCATCAAGATCACAGAAACAACAAAAAGAAAGATGGAGCAGCACTAATCATTCTGTGCAACCTGGCTACATGAAACAAATTCAGGAAACAAAGAGGAAGAAGAAATGGACATTAACATTTAACACATGATGAGAACTGAAACCCCAATTTCTTCCTACAGTTTAAATCCTTTTAATCTACAAGTGTGAGAATAAAATGTGATTTTGTATTTGTGGTGTGAANAGAAGTGTGAGAATAAAACGTGATTTTGTATTTGTGGTGTAATAGTACAGGAGATATTTTCTGAAAATCCCTGTTCCTCAAGAACCAAAACAAAATCAAATCAAAACAAAGAACTGCTACAGGTAAATTTTTCCTGGTTGATATAGTTTCAGAAATATTTGTCAGTAACTGGCTTCTCAAAATTATTTCAAACTGTAACTTTGATTTTAAAAAAATAAAATATATATATACATACAGGAGAGAGCACTCTGAGAGTGTGAAGAAAATATTAAATAGGAAAATGGGTGTAGAGTAATAATAAAAAGGCTGGATC
>VWZN01009449.1:6979-33970 GCA_013396955.1 Regulus satrapa
TAAAAAAATTCACGAAGAAAGTAGTTATAGCTGTTATATAAGAAGTCTTGCAATTATGTCTCTTTGATTATGACTACTCTCACAATATCTGTGTGCATCCTGCGATCAGTGATTTTGTTCTTCCTCAAGAACTGGCTGTCTTACTGCAAGTCACTGGCATCTGAAAGTCTTTCTCAAGAGAACCATGATGTTCACAGTGGATTTTTTCCTCATTTTCAGTCTCAGACCTTCTTGGAGCCCCTCATTCACCAGCACCCCAAAGTCTTTCTCAGCAGAGCTGCTCTCAATCTGTTCATCCCTCAGCCAGTGTTTATATCAGGGTTGCTTTGACTCAGGTGAAGCACCTTGCACTTTAACAAGTCACTGGTCTTGTTAAATCTCATGTTAATTCCCAAGGACCCACTTCTCAAGGTTGTCCAGGTCCCTCTGGGATGTCATCCCAATCCTTCAGGAGTGGAACACAAAAGGCTATTATTTGTAAAACCATGGTCATCTCAGTGTCTCACACCCTCACCATAGATGCTATTCTAGAACTGAAGCTGTTTAATGAGAGGCATCAGTCAGTTGGCTGCAGGGCAGGTGTCAAAACAAGTGAAAAGCAGCTCAGGCTAAGGCAAGTTCTAAGTAAGCTCTTCAACAGTGGGGTCAGCACCTGTCTTGTGGTCTTCAGCTAATGATAACAAAAAATCTATTTACTGGGCTTCAGACACTGTACTTTTTGGTGCTTGTTAAAGCACTAACCTTTGCAATTACCTGTAAAAAGCAAACATGATTTTGGTGCCATTTAATTATAACCTCTTGACATCTGCCATATTTTTTCTGGAATCTTTATAATGACCTAGAAAGTAATGTAGTGCCATCCTTTTGCTAGGTGCTCCTGCCAACATGGTTTTACTGGAACTCTATGTGAAGTGGAGATTAATGAATGCTTATCAAGACCGTGCAAGAACAATGGAACTTGCCTGGATCTCATAAACCGGTTAGTTGCTACCAACTGAAAAGTGTCCTTATGTTAATTCTGGGTATGGATGGGACCTTCATCATAAGACAAGTTAAAATGGAGTAAGCAAATACTACTGACTCAGTCTTTTGTTTTTTTGTGTGACCTCAAAGGAGAATAGAAGGGAAAATATCTTGTGCACAACTCGTTCGTTTCCTCCTCATGTTATTTTTTTTTTTTAACTTGAAGAAAGACTGAAATAGAAGAAAATTGATCTTGAGTTAGATTCCTACAAAATCTGTGTTTGCTTAATAGCACTTCACAAGTTAATCAGAGACATGTGCCAGAAGATCTTAGTCCTTAAGTAATTTCTTATACCTTCATTTAGAATCCCTGTGCCAATTTTTTCTATTAATTTAGCAAAAAGTAAATCCCTCTCTTTGCTTCAGAAACGTGGAAATTAGAAATCTCTTGTCATTTTTTTTTAATATGGATGAGGATTAGAGATACCAGCTTGGCATCAGAAGATAGATATGACTTTAAAATAGTGCAAGAGATCCCATTGTTATGTCCATTTACATTCCTGATTTTCCATTTTCCAAAGATTCATTTGTAACTGTGCACCTGGATACTATGGGTCTCTGTGTGAGATGGATGTAAATGAGTGTGAAACTTTGCCTTGTTTACATGGAGGAAGCTGCCTCAACAGGCTTGGAGGCTATCAGTGTCTCTGTCTATCTGGATTCACAGGTAAGATCTCCTCTTTACCACAGCCAAGGAGCTTATTTCACAGGTTTTGCATGGTTTTAATATTATAGCAAGTACAAAAATTAATCTTATTTTTAAATAAATAGTAGCAAATTATAAATAATTTGGAGGATAAATAAATACTAGCAAATACAATTTTATTTAATTATTTTGAAGTAGCTCAAGGTTATTTATATTAAGACTTGAATTATAATTTCATTAATCACTCATAAATTGTTGAAATGAGTTATTGTATAGTACAAAGAAAATTAAAGTGTATTCTTTCTAATTCAGCCAGGAAATACCTATTACCATAGATACAGAGCAAATTTTGCAAACACAAAATATTACCTTGTTGTTTGAATTTGCACAGAGCTACAGAAACAATTTGACTTTTTGACCTGTTGGATCGACACTATTGCCTTTAGTGCTAATTTTTACATTTATGCAGAGTCATGACAAAATATTCAATGGGTAGAGATGCAGTACAATTTCCCTAAAATCATGTTGACTTTTATTTAAATACATGGTGTGCCACTGAGCTAGCTCATACACAATGTTTTTATGGATCCATCTTAAACAACATGAAAAAACATGGGATCATATGACTGCAGAAATATTTACAGTTGTTTCCTCAAGGTGAATAATTTCTGCATTTTTTTTTTCTGAATACTCTTTTTTCCTATCTATTCCAGCCTGTGATGAATACCATATAATGTACAAGATAAAAAAGGATGCAATTTGCATCCACTGAACTGAGAGGAATGTAATTCTCCACAGAACAAAGAACAAGTACAGTTTTGGGAATTTCTATATAACTGTATATCCTTCTTCCATTCACCACAAATCTTAGTCCACATATCAATTGTGCACTGTTCTTCAAAATTATCCTTGACATTTCAGAAAAAAAAAGAAAAAATATGTGTAATTTTCCTGTCTAAATCTTTTAAAGCCTCTCCCTGCAATATTTTCTTCAGATGGCTGGTGTTCTAAGTAGTACTTTTGGGTGTCACAGAAACTTCTATTCATTAGGCAGTGCTGCTGCAGATGTAATTCCTAACTAATAAATGTTGGAACAGGTGTATTAAACTATTTGTATTTGTTTCTGTAAGAATTCCCTGTTATATTTATAAAATCCAAGATACCTTCACATGAGCATTTAGGAGATTCTAATTTGCAAAGGAATAAGCAATCTGCAGGTGTGCTTTTGTCTTGATTATTATTGACAAAGCAGTTTGACTTTAGTGCTTTTCCCTAACATATTTAATCAACAAGAATATGATGTTGGGTTTTGCTGTGGGGCTTTTGTGATTCTTTTATTCCAATTAGCTGCAATTTAGGAACAACTTTTCTTTTAAAGACCAAGTTCCTTTAAAGACAGATGACAACATGAATTGTTTGCAATGATCAGTTAAATTTTAAAAGAATAATTTAATATATTGAGAACTTTGATAATCAACTGTTAAAATAATCTACACTTATAAATGAATAGAAACCAGAAACAAATTAAAATAGATTGAATTTTTTAGGCCAAATTATGGTAATATATTTAATGTTACTTATTAAATCTTATTTTAAGATTACTAACTTTTATTAGATATTCTGAATGCCTTTTCTGGTCATCATGTAATTTACTGTCTTAGAGAAGACAGCATTTAGACACTGATCTGTGCTCTGCTGCCCCTAAAATTTTGACATATAATGTATATCTTAAAATTTTAAGTTCTCTATGAATTCTTGTTGTTTTCAAGTTATTTTACAATGTTCATAATTTTATTTAATTAATTTAAAATAGATTTTTAAGGGAAAAAACCAAACCTTAGAATTAATTTGTTAACTATTAAAATATAGTTTTTTATCCACACTGCTAATATAAAATCTAATGCTTTGCGCATCACATAGACTCTTAAAAAAGATGATCATTCAGAGTAAAAACACAGACTGACAGCAATTATGGTCTTACTAAGTTCTAAATATCACTACACTGGTTAAAATCCTTACACCAAATATTTTGGAGAATAAAACTTTGGTGATCTAGGCATGTAAGAAACGGGATTTTTCCTATAGCAAAATAAGAAAGAAAGCGATTTTATACAGCAGTTCTGAAAGTCCTAAGTAAAATAGCTCTTCTCTCAAGATCACAGTTGCTACTGCTTATTGCTTGTACATTGGTGGTACCAGAGTGTTAGATAAGAAAACATAAAATGGAAGATGCTTTGTGAGTTACTGAATCTAAAACCTGTTTTATCTAAACAGCCTTTTGTTGGCTGGAATAATGAAATTTGGTGTTTACAACAATAACTTGAATTTATACTTCAAATCTAAAGAAACAACTAAACATTTTGCTTTGTAAGGTACCAACTATGAGACTTAAAGTGTATAGAGGATAGATATTTTGAATAAGAAAACACCACACTTCCATGATCCTCTTTACACTAAGTTAGCCTCTGAAATATGTCTTATGCAGGGTCTGCTTTTCTCTACATGATTCCAGATTGATGATTCTGATTCCATGATGATTGATGATCATGATTCCATTATTTGATTTTGTAAATGTTATTATACATACCGGAAATTTGTTCATAATCTAAGGACATCAATGGGTATATAACAATTATTTTGGCTTGATATGTTAGCAAGATTCTTTGTGAGGTAATCTGAAGATACATTGTAAACAACTGGAACTTTCATGACTGTTGGTGGAATTACAAATCAAATGGAATTTAATCAGCAAATGAAAACTAGAAGCAAAAAAAAAAAAAAAAAATCTAGGAGTACAGATATATCTTCATTGATACAAAGTGGTCTGGCGTTGCATTCTGAATCTGCACTCCTACACAATTATGTAAAGAATAAAATTACAAAAAATATATCTCTCAATATTTCACTGTTTGATATTTTTAAAAAATGAAAACACTGATAATAATTTTACTTCAGATGCTCAGTATAAAATTTTTAAAGGAAAAAGTAATTAAACACAATGTGGTATGATCTCTTTCCCTGAAAGTCACTTTCATGACAGAAGTGTTAATCACGTCTTCTAAATCTTGTCATCTGAATAATCCTATGTCAAAATATAACTGCAATGATTCAGACATGCTTCATGTTAAATAATTTTCATGTTCATTAAAATTTTATTTCATATTCAAGTATACACCATAAGTGTTTGGGTCAACAACTCTGCTGCAAAATTGATTTAATAATATAAGTGTTTTGACTTTAAATCTTTGTTTTTTAATTTTTAATAGCATCATTTGGAAGGATTCTATAATTACCAAATTGCAACTGTCTTCATTGAAAGACTTGATAATTCTTAAAACATTCTGTTTTTCTTTTTTTGATGTTAAGAAAACAATTTTAGGATATCTTTGAGAGACTAAAGTGTTCGGGCTTTTTAAAATGCGTTGTGTTTACCTTGTCCTGCTGCACTCTGATCATCTAGCTGTTCTTTCAGTCCCTCTCATCAACAGAATATGAAAAGAAAGTAAAGACAGAAAAACTCATTGGTAAGCGACATAGAAAGTAATATTGGCTGCACCCTCAGTAAATTTGCTGATGACACTGAGCTGTGTGGTGTGGCTGATTTGCTGGAGGGAAGGGATGCCATCCAGAGGGACCTTGCCACACCAGAGAGGTGGACCTATGGGAATCTCATGAAACTCAACAAGGCCAAGTGCAAGGTCTTGCATGTGGGTCTGGAAAAACCCAAACTGTTACAGCTGGTTGACAAGGAGGTCTGATCAACATGACAAGGCAGTGTGTGCTCGCAGCCCAGAAAGCCACACATATGGTGGACTTCAGCAAAAGCAGTGTGGTCAGTAGGCCGAGGGAGGTGACTTTTCCTCTCTGCTCTGCTCCTGTAAGCCCCCACCTGGACTACTGTGTCTAGCTCAAGTGTCCCAGCACAAGAACAGCACAGACCCTTGGGAATAAGTCCAGAGGAGGGTCACAAGAAATAGTGAGAGGGTTTAAGCACCTTTCCTGTGAAAACAGGCCAAAAAGGTTGGAGCTGTTAAGCTTGGCAAAGAGAAGGCTCCAGGGAGACCTTGTAGCAGCCTTTAAGTATGTATAGGGACTTTTAAAATGTCATAGTAATAGGACAAGGGGGAACTGCTTTAAACTGAAAAAAAAGAGGGAACTGTGCCTGTCATGAGGCAATCCCTGGTCTCTTCTCACAGAAGGTGCCTTGTAGCTCCTCCATCAACGCTTTCTCACTTCCAGTCAATACTAAAAATAAGATTTCAGTGGCTATGATAGAATGTGTGTTAAAACGAGCTATACAAATTCAAAATTCTCATTTGAACTGCCATCTGGCTATCATCCAAAAAACTTAAAAAATTTTACTAAGTACCATGAAGTCGCTGATTTCAGTTATTTCTGCGGAGCAGTAATTATACCTCAGTTCTAAATAGTTATTCTGTTAAGCACAAATCTACCCTTTCTGTCTTATGTTCTCTTTGAGATGAGTACAAACTGACATTTGGAATTGACAGTGTATTTAAATTATATGTTAAATTAAGTAAAAATCTTGGCTTAAATAACTCAGCTTGTATTTTATCTTTTATGCCATTTTTGAGGCCCAGTTTTCCTTATCATCAGCCTCAGAACTTGCTGTTCATTTTGTCTATGTGACAATGAAATGCCTTTTCATACAACAGGTTGACCCAACAAAAAAGTCCCACAAAATCTAATCAGTTAAAAGTTATTTTTATGACCTCCTCTAAAACTGTTTCATTTCCTGTGGTAAGAGCTCCAGAGCTGGATGCAGCCCTCCAGGTGAGGTATCACCAGAGCAGAGCAGAGGAGGAAAAAGTCCTTTCCCTCCCCTTGCTGGCCATGTTGTTCTTGATGCAGTCAAAGACAGTTGACTTTCTGGCTGCAAGAACATGTTGACAGCTCATGTCCAATATTTCTTCCACCAGTACTGCCAAGTCCTCTGCAGAGCCACTCCCAGTCTATGGTTGTTTCTGTTCACATAGAAATGGCTTCCACCAGAATATTCTCCATGATTGGACTAAACTGAGACTTGCTGACTTGTTGCTTCCCAAATCATGTTTTCAGCTTTTCTTGGAGCGATAAGTGCAATGTTTTCCTTTCCTAGTCACTGAGAATCTTGTCCAGTTCCCATGTCTGTCAGATATACTAGCAAATAGCCTTAAAAGGACATCAGCCAGCTTTCTCAGGATGTTCAGATAAAACCCATAGGGTACGGAACTGCAGGATATAACTGCAAGTATTAAGTACCAGAATTTTTTGGCCCAGTGTTGGGCCAAAGAGAAACCAAGTTAGACTATTGTGTCTAATCCAAGCGTGCTTTTTGGATGTGACGTTTCCATAAGTAGATTTCAATTTTTATTTTTATTTTTATTTAAAGCTTTAGCTGTAATAGTCCAGGAGAAAGTAGTCCAGAATATATTTTTGTACTTGAAGAAAAATTAATGTTATGTGGTCAGTAAAAATTATACCAAATAGCAGTGACCTCCAACTAGGAAGCTAGAGAAATGTATAGATTCAAAGAAATTAAGTTACTGAACAGCTGAAAATCCTATTGGTAGGAAAAAAAAGGTCTCATTAGTGTATGCAAAGTCTCTGGTCATTAAGGAGGGAAAGTCAATTATTACCTAATTTTTATACAAATTATGCTCAAAATATGCAATGCTATAATTCATTCATAATGAGTATTTGGAAACAGAAACTCTCACTGTGTATACAAATAAAATCTGTGATTAGGAACTTGGATGAAAGTACACTCCCCTGGTTTTGTAAAATATAATTATTTTGGGTTACAGTTCTGCACCTTTAGGGAGAAAAATCATGGTCTTTTGGCAAAGAATATCTAAATGTGAAGTATTTGTTCTTCATGCTCATTACTATCTAATTTAAATATTTTTAGTACAGCAATTCTAAGGTGATTTCACCAATTTGTTCTATAGTTAATTGCTATTTATCTTCAAACAGAATTAGCTTCTTTTTCTGGATTCATAGAAATAAAAGAGAAATAAAATTAGCTCTACTTCTTTTTATCTGCTTAAAATAAACAGCAAGTTATTTATGAACTTTCTTTAAGAATAGCAGCTATGTAGGAAACACTGCTTCATAATGATAAAAGGGACAGCATTCATGTACTCATGTTAGGACTCAGACCCATTTCCCATTGTACCCACTACCTAAAATGGTACCATGGATTGGCAAAAAATCTCAATATGATTGTCACACTTCCTCCAAGTTTCTTGCTCACTCATAGTGGTTACTAAATTAAAAAGGGTTTCAAACAACTTCTGCTGCTTTTTGCCTACATTATTCCATGTTGACCAGAACAATGTTTTGAATCCAATTCTTGAATGTAAAGTAAGAATATGAGGATTTATTCTCCCTCATATTTTCTTTTTTTCTGCGGCTGGTCTGTTTAATAGTAGTAGTAGTAGTAGTAGTAGTAGTAGTAGTAGTACTACTACTACTACTAAGAAGAAGAAGAGGAAAGACCAAATAATAAAAAACAATCAAGCAAAAGTTGAAAGAAAAACAACACACCAAATTAAAAAAAAAAAAAACTTAGAAGAAATATTTTCAATATAAAATATTCAGTATGTGAGACATGTATGCATTCTGCCAGTTTATATGAAATACTCAGTAGTTCAATTATTTGAGCCCATTTTTTAATTCATTAGTGAAAATGGAGGAAGGTTATCTGCTAAACTCATAAAACTGACAGCAGTAAGCATATTGTATTGTCACAGTTAAAATTTGGGAGCTATTTTGAATGGAAAAAAAAAGAGCTGTAGCAGAATGGTGCAGCCCCAGGGTAATTTTTTCTCCTCAAAGGCATGGCAGTAAAGACATTGTGACATGGATGAAACAGTTCCACTGTTCACCATAACTTTCTTGGGAAGTCTTACTCTCTAATGCACTACCTAGACATAGGCTGATAGTTATTTTCTCAGTGTTCTAGTTTCTGAAGTTTTTCAGCACCTAACTTTCCCTATGAATTTCATGGACAGGCAGGTTGCCTTTCTCAAAATAATGGATTTTGCTTAGTTGTCCAAGAATATTGACATTGCTCTTGTAATTTCCATCTTGTTGCCACAATTATGATGATGGTTATGATGTTGATGATGATAATGATAATAATAAAAATAATTAGGATGATGATGATGATAATAGCAATAAAGAAGAATTCCTTCAGGAAACCATGCCACACAAGAATTAAATCAATGTTAAACATTGTATCGTAATTATGGAAGTTCTGCTGAGAAGTTCTATGGTTGCCTTATGTTTTAGATCATGATGCTGCATATACCATGTAAGAATTTCACGTAGGACAAACACGTATTATTTAACAGAAGATAAATATTTAATAGAATTGAGACAATGCCCAGCTGAACAGATAGTAACAGAAACAGATAACATAATCTATGGGATCAGTGTCTAAGGGTAAAGCATAGTTAGAATCCTTTCCTGAAAAGCTTTTGCTTAAAATGAAGAATTCAGAGAATAGAACTATCCTGTGAGAACATTTGAGAGCTTGTGGTAAAGTGAGCACTGGTGAGGTACGTGAGCACTTCCCCACCATAGGTGAGGACACACCTCAAATCCTGTGTTCAGTTCTGGGCTACTCCCTACAGGAAAGATATTGAGGTGCTGAAGCATGTCCAGTGAAAGAAAGGCAGTGAAGCTGGTGAAGAGTCCAGAGGATAAGTCTTATGAGAGTCTTATGAGGAGTAGCTCAGTCTCTTCTCCCAGGTAACAAGTGAGAGAATAAGAAAAGGTCTCAAGTTTTGCCAGGCGAGGTTTATATTGGATATTAGGAAAAAGTCTTCACTGAAAGGGTGAAGAAGCATTAGAACAGGTTGCTCAGGGAAGTTGTGGACACACCATGCCTGGAAGTGTTCAAAATGCATGGGACTGTGGCACTCGGGGATATGGTTTAGCACTACACAGACAGGTACTAGGTTAATGGTTGGACTTGATGATCTCATAATTCCAAGTGATTATATCTATGTCTTCTTACTGTAAGCTATGAGGTGGGAATTTGAACTATCTAGGACTACTAGAGCCAAAATCAATGCTTCACACTAATTATACATATAACAAATTTAATAAATCCTTATACAACCGTTGGAGCTGCTCCCTAACTACTAATTACTGCTAACTAGGAGAGTCTCTGTACTTTATATCCAGTGTACCTTTGGAGGGATATTTGAATATATTCAAGTATGTCATTATGAATGTTTTAAAGGAGTCTCTATTTTGTAAGACTTACCAAGGCCCAGGGGATTGAAATCTCAATTTCCACACAAATTGCTCTGCTACAAATACTGAGACAAAGGAACATTTAAGCAGCTCTAATGCGAAAACACCACAAAGGGACATTACACATTATAATACCAGTTTATTCTTCTGTGATTCCATTAAATATTTTGAGCTTTGTGTAAGTTGTAAGTGCACTTTTATATTAAATTATTCTGGTGTTACTAAAAGAAAATATTTTAAATTATATAAGAATATTTCAGAAACTATGTCTCATGCTGCAGTTTGTTTTACTGTGCACTGAAAAATTCTTGACTAGTTTCAGCTAGGGTTAAATTTTGCAGTAGCTAGAAAAGACTATGACTAAAGCTGGGATGTTATTTTATACCCCTTCAGGTCATTGTAGGGAGCAGGAGGAGATAGAGTCCCTCTTCCAGGGAGAAAAGGTTCCTTCCAATCAAGAAAACCTGACAGGGAAAACTTTCTAGTATTTGTTAATTTTCATGGGCTTTCCATGTAAATAGTTTCTGTTTCTTATACATTTTTTATTAATATTGTTGCTGTTGTTTCTAATTTCCTTATCCCATTGCTGTTTCCAGTAAGTTTTTTCTTGTCTCAACTCTTGATCTTTGACTTTTGTGCCTCCAATTGGAGGAGGGGAGGGGAAGATGCAGCATAGTTCCAGTGGCAGCACTAAATTGGGGAATATGGTTCCTAAACAACAACAGCTGGGAACTAGTCAGAAAGAAATAAGCAAATTAATCAGATAGAACTAGTAAGATAGAACCAAGCAATTAATCATTTAAAAATCTGTGGATATTTCAGTCAGTCACAACAATAAATATCTAAAGCAATGACTACTAACTGTTGCTTTTACTTTGCAGAACACAACATGCTATATGTTAAAACAGTTACTGTGAAGATGAGCTTCTTATTTCCAAAATATATGGCCATGGTAACACCTTTTTGGATTTGAGAGGTTGAATTTGACTAACTTTTTATTAAAAAGTGCAAGAAAGTTATGAGGTATATTAAAACGCATACTAGTCGCAAGTAATTTTCATATAGCATCATCACATTCTTGTTGCATTTTCATCTGCTTCCATGCACCCACATCATACTTTTGATCTGATGCATTTTGCCATTAACTAGGTTACCAGGTCAAGCTGCACAGGGAAAATTTCATTCTTGAATCAGAATAAATCAAGTTGAAAAGGTCCTTCTGAGGTCTCTAGTCCAATTGCTTGCTGAGATCAGTGTTAGCTATGAGGTCAGACCAGAATGGTCAAGTCTTTGTCCAGTTGGGTCTGGAAAATGTCCAAGCACAGAATGGTTCTCATATCTGATGGAACATTAAAACGGTAATTCATATTGTACATTGCTTTACTCATACAAATGTGATTTCTTATATTCCAAGAAGAGAAAGAGAAATTGAGTCTTTAGCTGAAGTGCAAACTTTGTGTTTTCTATTGTCATTTGACTTTAAAAAATGCATAAAAATGCTTCAGTTTTAAATAAGTGCATTACATACAACATAAAACATGCCTAATAGAGAAGAAAAATCAAGACTACTGCTACTACTACTGATAATGATGATGATGATGATGATGATGATAATAATAATTTTAAATATTAGTGTGTCTTGGAGGCATTAATGTTATAGACTGATTTGGATTTTTTTTTTTCAGAAAGCTATACTTATATTGCTTTTGAATAATAGTAGAACATTTTTTCCTTATGCTTTTAACACACAGCACAGCTCTTCAAATTTCCCTTATTTCAATTTTATTTTACATGCCATTTTATATCGCAATGTTAAAATAATAAACAATGAATATACCAGATAAAACATTTTTGCTACTGGTAAAATATGTGAGTGTATACACTCAAAATAAATACAGGAAATACATACATACTAGGTTCAGTGCAACACACCAATACAGTTCTTTGCTCCATATTAAACTGTATTAGTTCAAATTAGAATTATTGTTGTTTCTTAGAAGTTTGTCTTTCACTTGCATGCTTACGGTTATCTTTTAGTTTGAAAAGTTTTCCTCAATTTTAGTCAAGTAATTGATCACACTAAATCCTATATTCTTAAAATCAAAGTTAAGAAGTAATAGATATTGAATTGATATTTGAAGCTTGCCCAGCTATGGTACAACAATGTCACATTGCCTCCTCTGAAAATATTGACAACTGTGTTAATTTTCTAATGATGTTTCCAGTATTCAGACATGAATCAATTGATTTTACTTCCCTGATCTTCAGGTTTATCTTGTTCTATATCTCTTTTTGTAAGTTGATTCAACTGTCAACTAAATCTTAATTCTTAACTGCTACATCTTTAGGTGCAGCTTGATTTCTTCATTTTGTATTTCAGTAAGTATTTCTGCCTTTAGTAGGGGGATTCCCCAGCTGTGCACTGATCCAGCAGTGCAAAGGCTCAAATTTGCCATGGCCTGATCAGGTCATGGACACTGACACGGTGCTGGGGCCAGTGGCTGCTGCCTCCCCTGCTCCAGCTTCAGCTCTGGGGTGGCCCCGCTGGGGAGGGGGTGACAGCCCCTGCCTGTCCCTGCCTGGCCAACCATGGCCCTCTGTGTGCATGGGTCTTTGATGGGTGGGGCGTCTCGGCATCGCTACGACCAGAGGAATACGAAAGTATCAGTATCGTGTTCCTTCAAACAAAGAGAAGAAAGTAATCATGCTCCAGCCTAAAGTTCAAATATCTAAACTACAGTGAAATCTAAAGGTGATTTTTTTTATATTTTATCCCTCTAGTTCTTGTATTCACTTTTAAATTATGTGAGAAGATATAGTTCTCAAGAGCCATGCAGGCATATCTAAGATCTCAAATTAATATTCAATAAAAACAAATTTTGTCAAAGCTTCAAAGACCAAGGATTTATTAAAAAAAAATATATTTTAGTTACTTTGTTTTCTGTGGTCTAATCTTATCTTGTAAAGTTCTCTGTAGTGGAAATCAAACCTTGTCTAAATAAAGAAAAAGATATTTCAAAAGAAGTGGCAACCTTTTAAATTTACTGCAGTCCAACCAGGACCAACTTAATTTGACTTGATATAGGTGAAATAATTGCCTGAAATAGACTATTACTGACACAAAGTACAATAGAAGCAGAAAATCTAAATCCCTGGTATTAGTCTCTTAGCCATAATAAATCTTCCTTAAGATGAAATCAACAAAAACAAGCTCAGTGACCTTATCATCGCTAGTTTTCTGTGCACTACACATAGATAACTTTAGTTAACAGATTATTTACACATAACAGGCTGAATGAGACAAAGCTAAAACTATGTTGAAAGGACCTTTGCTTTTTGCAATATTAATATCAATGTGGGAAAATGAGTACTTGTTCTTTGTGTTCAGTTACTATTTTTAAGTACATTTTCATATTTGTAAGATATTATTAAACAAATAACTGATTTTCATTCTGTAAGTAGAATATGCTCCCCAATATGTTTTTTAGTATTCCTTCTCATGCTTAATTTGTTAATTTTCATTCCTTAAATTTATACTATAGATTTTTAAATATATATATATTATTGGCTTAATTATTGTTTCTACATATGATAATCCTATTATTTAATCTTTTGATTCACATCTATTATGAAATCTCATGGAATTGTCACAAGTTGGTCAATAGTCTTATAATTTATAACAAAATTGACTTGAGCAAGGAAACTAGGTGTTGCTGAGCAATTCTGAAAGGAAATCTCTTACTTTCTCTTGGTTCTTTCTATTTTCAATGGTATGTAAAATTTTCAGTTACCAGAGAAAGACCAATTATCTTTTTTGGGTTCTTTTTGTTGTTGTTGTTGTTTGTTGGTTTGTTTTTTTAATATCTGGTATAAATTAGTATAGAATACTAATTTATTATTCTTTACCATTTTTGAGTATGGTCTCAGCTAGCAGTTATTTTTTTATCATGCATTTGTTTTTCTTTTCCAGATAGAATATATTTAACTTTATTGTTGCACAAAATTCTTTGTTTTTGTCTTTTCAAAACAGTCCGTTCCAATAAATGGGTATCTTGAATTTTTATCTTCTCAAATGGCACTCAAATATTTTTATCTCCTATTTTAAACAAACCAACAAACAAATAAATTAACAGAATTGAACAGTCTTCTTCCTCAGTCTTTAACACTAATAATGAAGTAATTTCACATTTGGTATATAGAGGTTTATATATTCTTATAATATATAAGCATATATTATAATAATTTTATAATCATAAATAATAAGTCTTGTTATATCTATAAGTTCAATTATATCTTCTTATGAGTCTGATATGAAGTAAGCAAGCCAGAATAGATGCATTTTCAAACATCAGATCACAGGATGGTGATTCCACCACTTCCCTGGGCACCCTGTTTCAGTGCCTGATCACCCTTTCAGAGAAGATAATTTTCCTAATATCCAATCTAAACTTCTCCTAGTGCAACTTGAGGCCATTTCCTCTCCTTATGTCACTTGTTACCTGGGAGAAGAGACAAACCCCTACCTCACTGCAGCCACCTTTCACGTAGTAATAGAGTCTCCTTTCTCCCGGCTAATCAACCCCAGCTCCCTCAGTCACTCATAGGACTTGTGCTCCAGACCCTTCTCCAGCCTTGTTGCCCTTTTCTAGAGCTGGGGATGCAACACTGAACACACAATTCATGATGCAGGGAAAGTCTTGATGGATAACATGAAAATCTCCAGATTAGGATGCAGTTGTAGAATTGTACAAATGAGCTCCAAGAAAGTCTGAGACATTGCAAATTGTTAAGTGGGTTGAATATAAAGCAGGAATTTGAAAAGGCTGCTGAGTTTTCCTTGTTAAGATATAAGACAGACTAATCCTTCTCATGAATGGATGACTTGAAAGGGTAGGAAAATAGCTGTCTTCTTTGCATCTTAGCGTCATTCTTATTAGTCTTTATTAGTCTTCTCACATCTATGGCCTTTCCTTGCCTCCTGCAGTATTCTGACATGTGGGGAAGCCTCCAGGTTACCATCAATATATTAACACCCCACTCCACCCCCCCATGGTATGTGTGAGGTACTTTTCCCTTTTCTTTGATATATGGAGGAATTATTTCTAGCAAGGTAAGTACATTCTGAAAAGCAGAGCTCAAAGAGGTGTCTTCAGCCCAGTAACACATGTGGCGCAGTCTGAGCTATGAAGAAGCTTACAGGTGACAGTTTAAGCAAAATGCTTGTTAATATAGACAATAGTGGTATTATAGTCCGTCTCACACAAACTTTACAGAACATTTGGTTGTATTCAGGAATATTAGTTCAATTAAAAGTTTTCATACTTTGAAAAAGGATTTTAAAAGCTGGCAGGTTTCAAATTAAATAAAAGTCACTTTGGAAGAGAATGACAGACTGTCCATTTTACAGTTATAACCAATTTCCAGCCTTTTGTGTCTACAGTGCAACAAATTGTAAATTTAGTACAGTTTGCTTGTGGAAATAATTTAAGTAAAAATGTTTATTCATATCAGGAGGGATTAATCCATTGATCATAAGGGATTAATGCTAAGGATGTATTAGTGATGAAATAGGGATGTATTGTTCAGGGGGTATTAGAATATGGATGCTGAATTTAAAGAAGCAATTCTAACATCTGAATGTAAATTATTTTCTGTAAGAACTACCAAAACATTTTGAGTTTGTTCATTTTGGCAAGAGCGCTTGAACTAATACTTTGAAAAATCCCTTTTATTAGTTTGTTTTTAACATTTTTTAAAATTTAATTAATTCCTGTGATGCATGTATCCATTTTCATTTTTAAACCCATTGTACCATAATTACTGTAATGGTCATGATTTTTATTCACAGAAAATCTCAGAAATTCTTTCTAGGGTGGGAATGACAAAATGGACTTATACCCTCTAGAGATGTCTGAATCTTACAGCACTGGCAGGACTAAAAGTTAATTTTTCCTGGTAATATTGCTAAAGCTTTCCTGGTGGGGACAAAATATGGAGATGCCATTATAATGCATTCCTGTTCTTTCTAGCAGAGTCAATCTGTTGTGGTGGCTGTGTGGTGCTTAGCTGCATCCCAGGCACTTGGCAGTAACTGCAGACAAAGAGACCTAGGCGCATGCAGTTTGTCAGTTATTATTTTGTAAAATACTAATATTTTAAGACATTTAGATGAAAGTTGTGGCACTTACAAGTAAATAAATGCACCACCATATCATTCCTAGTGAATTTATTAAAAAAAAAAGATAAAAAAATTCAAAGAGTTTTATGTTTTGCATCATTTATCACCTGTGCATTTCAATTTCATTTTTGGGAATTAAACCACCACCAAGACATTAACTTAGTTCTGTATTTCTCTGACAGGAAACCTGTGCTATTCAACTTCCTGATGACTGTGTAACAAATTTCTATTTCTCCATTGCTTGCAAGCTGATACCTAAAGCCTTGCCTTGCCAGAATTACAGATATTATAATTTTATATTTGTTATTTTTCATGATATCTGTCAATATAACCATCTTATTTGATATTTACACTCTAGGTAATTTCAGCTGGATATTCTTTATTTATTCTTTACTATTTATTCAATTCTTAAAGAATTATTATAAATAATTCTTTATTATTGATGAATATAATGAAATGTACAAACAATCTATGTATCTAAAAGCAATTATGTGGAAATCTTAATAAATATAAGTTGCTTTCAGTTTAGAATTTAAGCTTAATTGCACTTTCTGGATTTTTAAACAGGTGATAGGTGTGAAGTAAATATAGATGAATGTATGTCTTCTCCTTGCCTCAACAATGGAAGCTGCATTGATGGCATCAGTTCCTACAAGTGCCACTGTAAGAGAGGTTTCATTGGAACAAACTGCGAGATAAATGTTAATGAATGCTTGCCAAATCCTTGTCTTCACGGAAGGTGCTTATTTTTATTTAACTATTATTATCTTCATGATAATGTACCTAACTAACAATATTTAAGACTTAATGATATGGAATGTTTGATAAATATACTTTTAATTACATTTTTCCATTAAGTAAGAATACAAGCACACTTAAAGATGACCGATGTTGCCTGCTTAAATTAATGTAATATAGTGACATTATCTCAATTTCTCTTGCATTTTTGTTCATTACCATAACTAGTATTCAGTAAGTGAAGATTAATTAGTGTTTAATGTACTTAAAAGAAAAAATTTAGCTGTACATGCCAACAGCTGAAATGGGAAGATGTCTTCTAATGTGACAATCAGAATCCTTACAAGCTGCCTCAGCCCCCCCAGTTACAGTTTACATTTGAAATCCATTATACAAATATTGAAAAGTACCATGGATTACAGTAGGTTACATCAGACTACTATTTTAAAATGCATAGAATGATACTACTAGTGCTGGACCTGGACTTAGAGAGCTTCACGTGAATAACACTGTTTTGTATTTCAGATGTATAGATCTCATTGACGGGTATCGATGCTCTTGTGAACCAGGATGGACCAGCTCAAGATGTGAGATAAATATTAATGTATGTTTTTAATTTTTTTTTTTTTTTAAATTATGGGGAAAGGGTAATATGTCATTGAAACTTCATTTAGTTAACCTCTGAAGTCAGTATCTTGAAAATGCATGACAGAAATTCTGTTGCTTAAAATCCATTCTGAAAAGTACATTGTTTTTTGCTTACCTGACGGTGCCTTAGTAAAGACCATTAACAAAATGTAGAAAGAAGTTTAAAGGTGAGGTGTGAATGATAAATCTAGAAATCCACAACAAGCTAAGCCGACATTACTTGAATATCATTTGTCCCTCAGCTCGGGATGAAGAGTATAATTACCTAATTTGCATGTTTCCTGTAGTTCAGCAGCATATTTAAATAGTAAACCTCAAGGTACAATGTTCTACAGTGAACGTTGCTATGACTTGTTTTCAAATTTCAAAATCCATGCAATAGTAAAATTCTATGGTGCAAAACCATAGGGTACTAAATGCATTGCCCACTTCATCCTCTGAAGTTCATTATTAGTTTAATGCTCTCATGAGGAATGTCTGTGGACAAGAAGAGATCCATATACATATAATTCTGTGCAGATTCTCATAGTCAGCAAATTACTTTGTAGAAGGGGACTACGTCTGGCAGAACAATGAACAGTTTACAATATTGACTAGACTTTGTAGAAAGTATTGAATTGATTTAGACTTTTTTTTAGGTTTTCTGCAAACAGAGTTTAATCTGATCTCAGGATATGATTCTTTTAAATGCATTTGGTCTCATGAGAAAATCCGGCATGAGGAAGTTTGGCATAAACTTTCATTCAGGCTATCTGGCTTCTAATACTGTTACTGAATTGTCAAAAAGGGTTCCAAAATGTTATAGAAACTTCTTTTTAACTTATATATGAATGCAGGGAATTTTCAAAATTGTTATTTACAGCAAAATTACTATATAACTCAAGATGTGTCATATTATATAAAGGAAGTATGGTCCATTATTTTTATGTTGAAAATCCATTAAATTCTCACACAAAGTATAATTCTAGCTGGAATATTAGCTTCCAAACTCCTTTACAGAAAGAAAAAGCTAGAAAATAAGTAATCCACAGAATGCCCATCATGATATGATAAAATATGATATTGCAAATCTGTATGTTTATCAGCTGTTGCCAATGCTAATACAGTATACCCTTGGGTCATATTTTCCTCTGAAGCATACATGATTTACACTTTTCTCCATTTGAAAAGAACAAGAGATTAAATGACCTGTAGACAACATCATAAAATTATATTCAAAGCTAATCATATTTCATAGCAAGATGTTTGAAAATGCATAGATTAGAAATTCATAGGAAGAAACAATATACATATACCTCTGACAGATAAGTCTGTCAGAGTAACAGCTTCATTTTTTGATAGCCATTCTATTTGCATGCAGTGTGATTCCCAGATTACACTATGCTGCAAATGCCATATTTTAAAGGTTCTATCATTGCACTCATCCTACTCAGACATATATCATGCCTATGCAACTCTTACAGTGATTAACTAAGTTTTCTGACTGTGTAGGGGTATGCACATCACAATAATCATAGTACACTTATGCTCTGTAATTGTTTTTTTCTAGAGTAGCGTCAGCCACTTCATTTAAAATAAAAAATCAGGATTTATTCCAATAGATTTTTTTTTCCCTTTCTGAACTTGAGGGTACATTTCTTTCTATTAAGGGCTATGCAATTTCATTTGGTGTCGGAGCCAAGGTTTTGTTTAGAAGGAGGTCTGCAGGAGTGGCTTTTTTAAGAACAGGCCAGGGGCTGGTCCATGGTGGAAACAACCAACCAACTCCAGGGTACAGTTGAGCCTCTCACTCAAGATGATGGCACCTTTGTAGAAACATTTTTAAGAAAGAGTAGTAAAAACCGCTCAGCAGAGAAAGGAGTGAGGGGGGAAAGACGTTGCAGAGGGGGGAAATAACCAGGCAGTACCCAAGGTCATTGAAGAAGGAGAGAGAAGAGGAGCATGAGCTGCTGCAGCAGAGACCTCCAGTCAGAGCTGTAGCCCCTGAAGAGAATCATGCTGGAGCAGGTATTTTCCAGTGTTTCATGGAGAGAAGCATGCCAGAGCAGACATCTGCACTGCAGCCCACATAGGACCCCCTGCTGCAACATGTGAATATATCCTGGGAGTACAGCAGCCCTATGGAGTGCCCTGGCAGGACCAGTCCATGGCTGTGGGCACGAACTGTGACACACGGAGAGGAGCCCATGCAGGAGCAGTTTCATACTGCAGCGCAAAAAAGAGGAGCCACACTGAAGAGGGGAAAAAGTGGGAGAAGGAAGGAGCAGCATGGAGGAGCTGGTGCAAACTACAATCCCTCTCTCCCACCCCATCTGCACCTCTGAGAGTAAAAGGAAGAGGTAGAAAACTTATAAGTAGAGGAGTGAACTTGAGCCTGGGAAGAAGGGAAATGTGGATTTTTGTTTCTTGCTAGCCCAAAATCTACTTTTAGTTTCATTAATCTAAATTATTCTTTTACCCATGTTAAGTCTGTTTTGCCCATCATAGTAAAGGGTAAGTGATCTCACTGTCCTTATCCAATCTAGGAGCTTTGTCATCTTATTTTCTTACCTTATCATAGGAGGAGGGAGAGTGAGAATGGCTGGGTGTTCATTACAAGGTCAGCAACTAAGATGATTCAAATAAACAGTTTAAAAATAACACATATTTATGTGTATATATGTATTTGTCTAGGAATATTTGGATTTTTTTGTTTGTTTGTTTATTTGTTTTTTTTTTTTTTACCCTGGATTGTTTTTTGGTTTTTTTTCCCCTGGATTTTTTCATCCCCGCCTATGTTGCTACAGTTTTTAAGAAAATACATTTCAAAACTTTTTCTAGTTGTCTAATACTTTTAGATACAAAATAAGCACTATATATTTTTGTAGTTATGGCCTATAACTTTTGCATATCAGTTATGAAGTATGTATATTGGAGCTTTCCTATCTACTACAGTTTTCATTGCTTTTTCATTTATGGAATTCATGGAAGAATTTACACACGAGTGAAAATACATGCACTATATGAATCAGCTTCAATACACATCATTCCCTCTTTTTTTGCATATTTTTGAAATGGTAAAATGAATGTACATAATGGAAAATTGATATTTTCTCTCTGATAAACATAGATTAATAATATCTGCAGTAATAGACGTTATGGCTAGTAATACACATTACTTCTTATACTTTTTCTTTTTTTTTCTTTGCTATCATGGATGAGACATGATTGACAGATGTGCTTCTTCCATGCTCCATTCCATGTGCTTGCATTTAAGAGTGTCTCATCCTATCAAAAAGGAAGTAAAAAGCATTTTGAGTCTACACAAGACAATATTCAGCTTGTAGGTGCTTTGGCTTGTATCTGAGAAGGTTATGATCAGACTACATCCTAGAGCTGTTTTGTTCTATCTCATTTTACTGATCTTTTCTCTCAATTTTCATAATAGACAGAAACAAGTGGTAAATCAGGAAAGTCAACTAATTTTTCTGTGCAAAGGCACCGCAGTTTGTGCACATGCAGAGGCTACTTTGAGCAAATAGATATTTATTCATCAGGACCAGCTAGATTGCCCAAAATACATGTGTATGGTGAACACTGGTGGATGCACAAAGACCCTCAGATAAGGCGGATGTTCTTCATGCCTCTCTGAGACTTTTTCACACTCCTGAGCATTTTTAGCTATTGTTAACTAGTTTAAAAAAGCATTTGGTAAAGTAAGGAATTTATTGAAAGATGCTAAACTAAGGTTAACTTAGGAAAAAAACAAACCAAACCAAAACACCAAAGTGGTTTATGCACTAGATGCATATAGGTAAATTTAAGAGCAGGAGGAAAGGGTGTCACTTTATTCTGCAAGACACTGGCTGTAATTACAGACACACAGGACAATTTCAGTCTGTGTAATACTTCAGAGACATCCTAGAGACACCCTGGCCATGATATAAGAAGTTTCTTTTAAGTCAGACTGACTGAAATTAAATAGAAAGTATTAGGAAAAATAGATCATATAGACTGGAGAAATAAAGAAATTAGGAGACCTACAAGAATGTTAAAGAGGAATTTCACTCCCAAAGTGCTAAGCCCTCTGAGGAAATTCAACTTAGAGGAATATTTCTAATCTAGTTAGTCATAGTCTAAATCTACAGTCACAGAAAAGCATAGCAAAATAAACCTAAAAAAACCCCACAAACTGCTCAGTATGATTAGGAAGAGTATGAGGAAGAAGACAGAGGACATTATTTTTCTGCTACATAAAACCAAGATGGGTTCATACATTGGTTACTCTGTGCAGTTCTGGATCTTGCACTGTAAGGAGCATGAGTTAGAGAAGCTACAGAGAGTTACAAATATTATGTGAATTGCCCAGCTGACATATAATGATGTATAATGAAACTATTCCATTTAAAGAGGGGAAAGTGGAAGGAAATGTAATTAAGGTTTAGAAAATTACTGCAGAGGAAGATAAATGGAAAATCTCTTCCCCAAATTCTGTAATGATGAACAGACACAGAGGGATGACATGATAAAAATAAACATAGAAATATTTGGAAGAAAACAAACTACTTTATTTCAGAGGAAGCAGAGAACCCTAGAACTTTCTACACCAAAAGACATCTTGTAGTATCAATCAGGGAAATAGAGTTTATCATGTCTGATTAGACAGTTCTGCTTGCTGAAGGGAGGATGCATGTGACATAGATTTTGCTAAAGTGCCTTTTCCTCCACCACTGCTATGGACAGAATACTGGGCCAGTTGGAGAACTGGTCCAATCCGGTATGCTCCTGCTTTGTAAATTCTCTCAAAATTAGATTTATTTTTATTATATTTTTTCTCTTTTCCTTGTATTCATAACACAAAATTTCAAGGCAAAACATTCTTATAATTTTGAACTTCTTTTGAATTATTTTGGATAAAACCAATATTCTGAAAGTGGACACAAGTTTTCCCAGTTCGTTCCTCAAGATGTTTTATATATATTTAACCTACGAAAAGAAAAAAAGCTTTGGTAGATTTTAAAATAATTAAATAAAATGGATACATTATTATATTAACTGCAAAAAATAGTGCAATAATTTTACTCATTAGAAAAATACAATTTATTTATAGTTTTGTTAAACAACAAATAGAAATATATCTGGACCATTCATCCAAAGGTCTCAGTATAAATCGCATATGATTATAGGGCATAAATTCCATTGAGATTTAACTCAAAGTATAGACACTGTAAAATTAGATTATGTTTTTCAAAATATGGATTCGGTGTGCATTAAAACCATAGGCATATTATATTTTGCTGGTAAAAGACTTTGTTTTAAAATGTGAATTAGCTTCTAAAGCATTTATTTACATCCTTTTTTACTTTCTGCATACTTTATTTTGTATTTCATTTCCAACCTTAGCCACTTGGACCTTGCTTATTAAAAAAACATTCAGTTTTGACCTGAGAATAATTTTGTCCTGTCACTAAGCAAATAGAAGCATGCCTCCTGAAAGAATCTTTCTTTTGTGGTGCAATATATATATTTAAATTAATTTCTTATCCATTTCTTTTTTCCCCTTACCTACTCCTCAACCCCAATCACCATAATGGATTTGAATGGGTTCTCTTAAGAATTATTCCACTTTATAATTATCTTTTTGATACAAGACAAAACTTCATTTAAATAAGTCTACATTTACATTTTTTTTTGCATTGAATCTTTTTTATAGAAATAGATTTTAAAGAGTAATTAGAAATAATTTTGGATTTATAATCAGCATTTCCAGAGCAGACTAATGGAAAATAGTCCTTTCTGCTGGAAAATAATAATAATAAAAAAAAAATCATAATTTCCAAAATGTAGCTCTAGGTTGTTTTTTGGGTTTTTTGTTTGTTTGTTTGTTTTTGTTTTATTTGTTTGTTTGTTTGGTTTGGTTTGTTGTTTTTTTTGTTTTGGTTTTTTTTTTTTAAGAAACAGTGTTTAACAGACACATTATTTTGAAAAATAGTGTATTTTCACTATTTTTATTCGTTTGCAAAAATGTGTTTCTAAAGAATTGTTTCAAGCCATGAACAGTGAATTTGGAGATAATGAAATATGTAGAAAGTTGAGCTTTCTTAGGCAGAATAACCTCACTTCTGAAGACAGATGTCAGTACGGACCCACAGATTTGGATGTGGAAGCAGTACGCCTTGAGCAAAGTGCCTTTCTAGGTCACTTGTTAAGAGTCCAGAATTCAGAACAAATCCCGGCCAGAAGAGCCAGTGAGGTGTGCCATGCCAAGGTGAACTCTCTTAAGGGACAGTCATTTGCTTCCCTAGTACAAGCAAGATTTACTACACCATGACATTCAGAGAACAGAAAATAAAGGGAAGAAATAATAAACTAATAATATATTATTTTGGTCTAATAAATGTTGTATGACATTATTTGAACTAAGGATTCTTAAGAAAATCTACCCTTAAAAGAGCTGCATAACTAGAAATCTCAATATTCCTTCACATTTCTACCTTGATTTTTGAATTGCCTTGCTATGCTAGGAAAATCAATAAGGACTTTTATTTGCTGTAAACACAGTTTAGTAAAAATAATGCCCAAAAAATCACCATTCTGTTATCCTGTCAGAAATATGTATATTCCATTCACTTACATCTCCAAGGAAATTAATACTTGTATTTAACTTTTATTTGCCTAGAGCATATGTTTTAGAGATGCCATGAGCCTTTATTTTAAAACAAAATAAGGTGGAAGATCAACTTTTAGAAGTTTTCCAGTGATTGAGCCTCAGTAGTCAAGGTGAACCTTATCTCTTGCTGCACATATCAGGATTTGGGGAATCTAGGTGGTTATTTTTGTACTGAATCTCTATGGGAGTTAAATACTCAATTTTTAATATCTATTGTGAAAATAACTGTGCACTGTCATTATCACTCTCTCTCCCCTTTTTTTTTTTTTTTTTTTTTTTTTTTTCTTTTAATNTTTGTTGGGATTTTTTGTTTTTTTTGGTTTTTTTTTTTTTTTTGTTTGTTTTTTTGTTTTTGTTGATGACGTAAACCTGAGAACATTCAAAGAGCCATCAAAAATTCTGGAACTTCTTATAGCAAAGAACTCACATTGATTATTACTTTAAATACTTAGAAACAGATCTATACTCCATAGATTTGTCTAATAATTTTTAACCCTTATATACTATGTTTTCAGCAGTATCATGTGGAAATTGTATATATGATATAATAATGATTTTGAAAAATTTCTATCCTAAAAATTCTGTTAAGTGTTATTTTTCTTATATTTAACTTAACGTGAAATATTTAACAAGTACTGAAATCACGTTATAGTCTATATATATATATATACACTTTGTAGTAAAATGATTCTAGAACTTGGCACACTGTCTCAGTTTCCACTAAGCATAAAAAGAGAAATTATCACCTGCCTTAGTAAGTCATAGTGTAAATTCCCTTCTCTGAAGACTTAAGGGTAGAATTAGCAATTTTTTTTTTTTCCATAGCAATCCAATGGGATTTCATGCTGATAGCTTGTCCATTATAATTTTTAAATATTTTCCAAGTTCATTGTGTGTTAACAAAACATAAACTCAAAGGATTCCATGTTAGGTCAAAATGGAGAAAAAACATGCTTCACAGAAAAAGAAATGAACTTAGAATAAGAAATGCCTACTGAAAGGGACCCCTCCTGCTTGACTCCTAGGAGGTCAGATGGGAGAAAATTCAAAAGATATATGGATGAGGATAAAGTCTGCCAGAGTAGTAAAGATTTGATAAAAACTCTATACATATAATTACAATTGCATAATTTTTAATATTTAAATAATTTTCTTCCTTTACATTGGAGCTTTTTTAAGTCATCCATATTTTTGAAAGATGAGCTGGGAAGGGGAACATTAGTATGCTGTAAAGTGGGAGTACTGAGCATCCCGTACTCAGACGTGAGGAAGGTTTGGGAATAAGCAGAGCATCCCAACTGAAGTCAAAAAGGGTGAGGCATTTCGGGGTATTTCAGTGACACTGTAAGCAACAAACCCCTTCAGAACAAGAAGACGAGAAAATAAGGCCTTAGGAGCATCTTTTCTGTCCTGGTTTCCTTGTGTGTGCATGCCTGTTGGCCTGGTTTGACTGAAGCTGCCCTTGAATGGAACAAACACAATAGAAAGGGAGAAAGTACAATGATGGTGACAGGAAAGTAAGGTCTTACAGCTTTGTTTGGCAGATTACTTGCTCTGATAGGACAGAAAATAAAGTTTTTTAGCCTATGAATTTCCAGGTGAAGTGAGTTCCTTTTGTCTGCCTGCCAGACATCCACACAGCCACTCCTGCACTCCCCTATGTTATCAGGACAGAGGGAAGAAGTAAGAGAAGCTTGTGGATCAAGATATGGACAGGGAGATTGGCCATGGTCAACAATTATTGTCACAAGGGAAACAGAGTCAGCCTGCAAAGAATTCATTTAAATTACTGTCAATTAAAAACTAAAAGACTTTCCTTCCAACATGCCAGAAATCATGTTTCTGCAGAGTCTCCTCTCTGCAGGCTGTAGCAGCGGAGGAGAATGGTCAAGCATGGCTCTCCTGTGGGCTGCAGCCTCCTTCAGGGCACATCAACCTGTGGTGGTATGATGGTCACACAGGTGGATATCTGCTCCAGTGTGGTCCTTTGTGGGCTAGAAGGGGCCAAGCTGCTTCACAGTGGTCTTCTTCAGGATCTTCCCAGGCATCCCTGCTGGACATTGCCTCCCCCTCCTTCTTCTCTGACCTTTCAGCCTGCAAGGGGTTTCTCACTATTTTTTCTCACTCCTGTCTCTGATGCTTTCCTGCACATTTTTGTACATGTTCTAAACACATTTGTACACATTCTAAACACATATGCTTCCCCAGCTGTGGCCCAGGTGCAGTGGGGGGTTGGATCTGGCTGGAACCGGCTGTGTCCTCTGCTGGAGCAGCAGGGGCCTCCCCTCACCAAGTGCCGTACCCCCATGGAGCTATTTTAACAGGGCTGCAGCAGAGAGATCCCTGAGTTATCACAATCTCTTGTGTTGAACGAAGCTGTAGGCCAGGGTGGATGTGAATTTGGGGAGTCTGGCACATGCACACAGGGCCCCAGCACTGCCACGGCCTCAGGGTAGCCTTGGGCCTCCTGGCTGGGCGAGCCAAAGTCACTCCACACATACAATGGGATTTTCAGTGTTCTCCGAGGAAACTGAAAATGAAATCAGGGCTTGAAAAAATTTAAGAAATCAGAGAGAATAGTAATTAAAAGGAGTACTTGACTTTGTAGAAAGTCCTGAGGAAGAAAAGTAGGTGGAGACCAAAGCTGTCATTGTTATGGCCCCTTGATCTCTCGGTGTTATAGCTGCTTAGTTGGCCCTGGAGACCTCAGCATGTTCTCTACTTTCTAAATGGAATAATTCTGCTGAAAAGTCCAATACAAGCTGAAAGTAATTTTGGGGGAAATACAATTTTGGTATTATTTTCTTTTTAAATTTTTTTAAAAGTTTTTTTTTTTGAGGG
>VWZN01009449.1:42692-54314 GCA_013396955.1 Regulus satrapa
AAAAAAAAAAAAAAGAAAAAATAAAAAGAAAAAAGTAGTTCTCCAAGTGAATTATTTTTGATAATTATTTTAGAAATATTTTTAGAAGAATATTGAATTGATATGTTGCTCTTTTATATGATGTTGCATGAAGGATAAAGGAATCTACCATAGTCATAAGGAGGCAGCAGATCTATATTTGAAGGGTTGTGCCTGTACTAACGAAATAATGAGAAGGTCAAGATCACAGGATTTAGAATAAGTATGCAAACCTAACAAATAATGTATCTAAAGATGCTTAATGTGCACAATATTCTTGATGGAATATCTGCCTCCAAGAGCTTCTGGGTAAAGGCAGAGAAAAATTATGGTTCTGTCACTCAAGTGGATTATATGTTTTGATAGTCAAACATATTTTAAATTCCCACTATTATATTTAGCTAATTAAATAAAAAAAGATAAATACAGAAAATTGAAAATGACTAGAAGCTGTAAAAGTGGAGCATGAAGAAAGGCAAGGCATTAAGAAACATATCACAAACATGACTAGATATATTTATTTCTTTTAATAAATGCATGTTCTTTTATTTTTTCAGCCTTTACTAGTGATATTTACAACAACAGCACTTAATCTAGTTAAAATTATCCACTCTCCTTATCGTTTTACTGTTCTAAAATTCAACAGTAAAGTGCAATCTGCTAGAGAATTAGCATTGTCTACAAAAATGCAGACAGCAGTGTCTGGAAATGAGGCACTAAAATCTAGTAGGAATAAAAACACACCCAAAAGCAAAACACAAATCTAATACAAATCACCCATCTGCCCAGTCTCAGAATAAAACCATTTTAAATCTTACATCTGAATAGCTACTGCCAATTGTTATATTCTGTTTTTTAAGCAAACCTTTTAAAAATTCACTGCCTGAAAAGACACAGCATGCCTCTACCCTACGTATATATTGGATTAGGGTTTTGTTTTTGTTTTTATAGCTAAGTTGTTTTGTGACTTTATGATATAGAAGCCAAATAAAAATAGCTAGTGGGAATCACATCCATATCCTCATTATACACGATGCAGGGACTGAACAGGTGGGAATGTACCTGTAACAGACTATTTCAGTTTTTTCTAGTCATAAACAGAGAATATTTAATTCAAACTTACCCAAAACCTGAATGCCTAAGTAAAACTCAAGACCTAGAGAATGATTTTAAATTTCACAGTGCTTTAGTATATATGCTGTTTATTTATTCAGCATACCATGTAAAATACTAACGCATGTTACGTGAATGGTTCAACAACATGTCACTGTTGACATTTTTGCTAATCTTTTTTGCTAATCTTCAAAACTTTGTGATATTTGTGGCATTTTTTTTCTTCCTAAAATGTATCTTCTAGGCATATGTGCAAAAATTACAAATATACTGCGAAGAATGAACTGACTGAACATTTTATAGTGACTGTTTGCAAAAGCAGCAACAAATCTATCAGAATTTACATCACTTAAAATAAGATTACTGTATTTGGTTATATTAAATTAACAAGTCATATAATGTGAGAGTTGTCAGTGTTTAATATATTATTGCATAAAATCCCTCATTTACTGTTTTGCAGAGTTCAAACCTACTAGCATTTTGTAAACATTAGAAATTTACTACCTTGTATCTTGAGTGACAGTCCTCAATTTGAAAAAAAAAGGATAGGCTTCATATGAAATCTGCTAACTCAGACTACAAGATAACAGTTTACTAGAATCCTTCTGGGTATTTTTTAATAATTAAATGGATATACTCACTTTTTACAATAATGATAGCAACAAGAAATATAAAAAAGTGATGGAAAATATAACTCCTTATTTTAAGACCAAGTTAGACGTAATACCATTTCAACTTGTCTGTATGAAAAAGGCTTTTTTTAAACTGCATTCACTTGCCCATTGACCTCGCTAGTACAAAGAATTTGAAAGTCAGTCTATTTCACGTCATTGCTTAAAACAACAGAATTTCCACAGGTTTTGATTGATTGATTGATTGATTGATTGGGTTGTGTTTTTAAAGGGCGTTTATTAAAAAAGTTACAGGGTAGCTTATGGCTATTTTGTTTTATGCTAGTCTGCATTTTAAAAGGTGAGAAAATGAAGTAAGTCTGAAAAGAGTTTTTTGAGGGGGGGGTTGGGTTTTTGTTTGTTTGCTTTGTTTTGTTTGTTTGTTTGTTTTTGTCTGTTTGTTAAGAGCAAGCTCCTATTATACAGTCTTTTCATAGATTGATGCTTTGTAGAGATGGGAAAGGGAATAGACAAGGGAAAAAGGAAGGGGAAAAAAGAGGGCATTATCCAGGAAACACAGTCATTTTTAAAGCCCATAGTAATAAAAATAATGTTTTTTCCATCTAAGTTCAGCACTGAAAACAGATATTTCAGAATTAGTCTCCAGGAGAGCCATACAATTTTTTAAAATCATATGTATATGCCAGTATATATGAATGTGACTAGTTGCTACCTTAGAATTTTGTTCTATATTTATATATAAGTATAACTAAGTCCATCTGATTAACTAGTAATATTGGAAGGATAATTACATATACTATTTATATATATTCAAATTATATATATATATGTCTGAATGTGACACATAATTTAATTCTATTAGAATTTCTCTGTAAAGTCATAAACTGTGTGTATTAATGTAACTGGAATTACGTATTCTTTTTTAGATGGGTTTACCTGAAATACTTTGCTATTTCCTGAGCATTTTATGCTGAAAATCTCAATTTCAGTTCTGTTGGACACAGCTAAAGATCAGTGTTCTCAGTTTCTATTCATCTTCACTGGTGAATTAGGTGCTTTTCCTGGGAGCTGAACCCAGCAGAATACCAATTTCCCTTCAGAAGATAATGTAGTACATAGTACCATGTAGCAACAGCTATAGATTTATTTTTTTTCTCCAACTGTGTACACCTGAATTTCTTCATGCTGAAGTAACCATAACTTAGGAAACACTAATGCTAGAAAAAAGATTATTAACTCTTGTAAAATAATCTTCTCAGGGTTTCAGCATAGAAGTAAAAGTTGGTTTTCATTGTTGATACAATTTTCAATAACTTTCTTTTTAATATTGAAACATAGTTATTTGTACTCATTATTGTATTAAAAAATGGGGGAGAGAAAATGGAACACAGGAATTGCCATTTAGTTTCAGACCTCAGACTCATTTTGTTCTCTATCTGATCTTGAACTGACTTCAGAGGAATGCCTAAGGAATTCAGTAGAAAAATATTTTCCCCCCAAAGGTTCATCTACCATCACATATAGGTCTCACTTTAACTGGTTGGAGGCAGTGATTGCCCTCAAGCATAAGTTCAAGATCCTTTATAAAAGTTATTTTAAAACATTTTTACATTAAATATGGACATTTCTATATCCACTAAATTTCAAAACCCTTCCAGGACTTCCTTAACAATCTACCATTAAAAACTTTTCATCTGTTCATCTCAAATATTGTTGTGTAGGTCATGTGTATTGTTTTTTATGTCTCCTTGGTTTGATTTTTTTCCAGAACTCAGTTTATCCAAAGCAAGTATAAATCATTCTATATAGGTGTCCTTGAAAGAGTGTTTCCTGCATGATTGCAGGTGCTCTGTCTTCTTCTCAGTAAATATTAGAGAATATATTCTTCAGATAATAGGTACTTTGGTTCCTATTAAATATTCCTATTATTTTTCTAATTTTCTCATCAAAAATCTTCTTCTGATGACCGTACAGTAAGAAATATAATTGCTGTTTTCTCTCAAAAAATAAAGACAACAGAAGAAACATTTCAGGAAACAGACTCATCCATCTTTGCTTTCCAAGTAAATGTAGAGTAAGTAATTGCAAAGCTATGAAAGTAAGGAGTGGAATAAATAATTCTTCACTGCCAGTAGTCTGTTGAAGTGAAAATATTTATTTTTAATTCTAAATATTAAACTTATTTGGAAAGGTTAATAAAATCTAAAAATAATAGCATGTACAAATGGCCAAAAAAGAGTGAAGACTGCAGTCATTATCAATCGTTTGACTGTGTTTGATTATGCTCTTCATCAAAAAACAGGTGTCTCTTATTTTCATTCCTCCCATCTATTAAGTGATGTTTGATCCAAGATATAGAAAAGGCTAAAGGTGTAATGGTAACATGCAAGGCAATTTTCTATCTCACTCTTGCATGCTGGTAAAATCATTTGTTCTGTATTATGTTTTGTAAATCTCTCAACAGTTTTAAATATCTGCAGCCAGCTAGATTAAGAAATTAAGATAGCACTCTAGGCACTACATTGGCAATGCAAACACTGAAGTTAGCTTAGAATGGTAAACTTTTAAAAAAACCAGTATGCCATAAACCTTGTGTGATGCCTTAGTTGTACACTGTAATACAGTCTCTAGAGAGGTTTGCAGGCCCTGGGGAAAAAATGAGGAGTATCCGTTTTTCACTCTAGGCCTTGCCAGGTTTGGAAAACAAAACTAAGTTGAACCGAGAAATTAAATTTATGGCCTACTGGTGATTAATCCCAGCAATCTACAGGCTTGTTTCCTGAAATTCTCTCCAATGGGAAGGCTACTAGACATGGTGCATTAGGCAGTATTGAGAATTTTTCTGGTACAATCTGGTTGAATGACAAAATAGAAATTAAGTAGTGGGGAAAATCAGACATTGGGGAAAATTCTATGAATGCTAATATCAGTAACAAATATTATTTTAACTTTGTTTGAAGAAATGAAAACTTACATTTTTTTATCTATAATCTTAATAAAATGGATAGACTGTCTCATTCTCTGTGTGTGCTGAAAGACATGCCAGGCTGAAGGATCATTGGATCAATAGAGAGCTGTGGTTGGAACTCAGGAAAAAAAAAGAGTTTGTGACCTTTTGTGGCCTTTAGAAATAGGGGCAAGCAACTCAGGAAGACTTTCAAGGATGTCTACCTGGTCTAGTTGACAGTGTCACTGTCCATATCAGGGAGGTTGGAACTAAGTGATCTTCAAGGTCCCTTTTCAACCCAAACCATTCAGTAATTTTCTATGTCATGAGGTTAGGCAGGTCGAAAATTTGAAGCTCCAAAGCTCAAGTAAAAGTGAATCTTCCTAGTGGCATAAAAAAAAAAGATTTCTATAAATACATTAGCAACAAAAGGAGGGACAAGAAGAATCTTCCTACATTATTGGATGCAAGGGGGGAAACAGTGGAAACAGAAGAACACAAAACAGAGGTACCTGATGTCTTACTTTCCTCAGTCTTTAACAATAATTACAGTTGTTAGGGGAATCATTTCCCTGGTGAAGAAGGACCTGGAGGTGCTGGTTGATGGCTGGCTGAGCACAAGCCAGCAGTGTGCCCAGGTGGCCCAGAAGGTCAGTGGCATCCTGACTTGTATCAGAAGCAGCATGGCCAACAGGATTAGGGAAGAGGTTGTTGGAGGTTATTGCCATGTACTCAGCTCTGGTGAGGTTGCACCTTGAATTCTGTGTTCAGTTTTAGGGCCCTGATGACAAAAAAGACAGTAAAGTGTTGAAGCATGTCCAAAGAAGCTGGAAGAAGGGTCTAGACAGTAAGTCCAATGAGGAGCAGCTGAGGAGCTCATAATTACTTGTTATATGCCCCTGATTAACTTTATGTCTTTTATATGTTTGGAAATGTGTTCCAAGAAACCTTGCCCATGACCTTTCCATGGACAGAGATAAAAATAATTGGTCTATAGTGTGCAGTCTTCCATTCCACTGTTTCTTCTTAAATGTAAACATAATATTAATCTTCTTCCAGCTAATAAATCACCCAAGGCCACTGACACCTTTAATTTCTATGTTGTTACAAGTACTAAAACAGCCATTATATTTTCCTCACAAATTACCTTTCCTTTTCTTAATTTATTCTGAGAGGCTTACCACTGATATAAGCACAATAGAGGAGTACCTATTTTCACTGCTGATTCCTTCACTTACACTGAAGCAGTTAGGAAACTTCAGGCAAAACTTTTTAAAAATTGGCAATCTTTATAAAATATGGTAACAATGACCCCTACACACCAGCATATAAATTGTTCAATGGCAAATGAAGGCAATCCAGATGATCATTGTAATGTGCCTCTTAACAGAAAACTGTATTTTGTCAGTTACTATTTTCTTTGGATTCGTGGATAATACTCCCTATAAGATCCCATAAAAGAATCAATCATGTTAGTCTGAAGTCTGGCAGCCGCTGCTTATTTGGCTACTTTTTGCTGATTTTTCTTTTGATTAGTGATTTTGTTTTTGCTGTTTGCTTTTGTTTATTTTAGTTTACTTGTTTGTTTGATTTTTTTTCTGACATTTATTTCATAAAATGTTAATCAGGTGTGTTTGGAAAGAGGCTGCTCCAAGGCATGTATTCCAGAAGCATTTGTTTAGTCTTACTGTCTCCTTCTTTTCCATCTCCTGAGTCTCCTCTAGGTTGCCTCCAACAGCTAATGTGCGTAACATTGCAGAGGTTATAGAACCTAGAAACAGTTGATTTCCTACACTATGAGACCTACCTGGCTCATCTCTAAATATTTGAATAGAGGCTTGGATAGAGTGGTAAAATCAGTAAAATGTGCTTTGTCTAGTAGTTCAGTCACAATAGATAGTGACTAGATAGTCACAATAGATTATATCTACAGTAAATTGCTATCAGTAGAAGAGATCAAATAATCATACCATCTTAGTCGATTATCACTATTGTAATTGTTATGCAATCAAATTGGGACAAATTGAGTGGTCTGTGTAATGTTTAATTGGCCTCCAATTTGCACTGTCTTCTCTGGATTTATTTTTTCGAGCTGTGTGAATAGAGTACAATATAGTAAATTACCAATTGCTGTTGCTAACTCTCTTTTTCATCTTTGGTTGATGTACAGTACAGAAATAAAAGACCTGAAAGTAAAAATCAATGCTTCCTAATTTTAAGAGCTTTTTCAGTATAATTTGAGTATGTCACTGACTGATACAGAACAATAGACACCTTTGGGGATAGGATCTAAATAGCTTCCTGGACTGAGTTCTCTGCAATGAAGCTCCTGTTGAAGATGAAAAGACACTGTTAAATCTGTTGTTAAGTATTATGCTGACAGATAATTTGGTTTTGCTTCAAATCTGTGGGTGCCTTTTGAAAAGCAATAACAGAATTTGCAGTGATTACACTATTTTTCACTTTGTTTTAAGGGAAATGTTAAGTGTTTCTACTGAAAAAAAAAAAAAAAAAAAGTCAGTTACTGACATAGGCAGGCTTTGCAATTACCTCATTGTAGCAAGTGTGCAAACTTAGAATCTGAAGTAAAATGAAGACAAGCCCAGACCACTAATAAGTGTGCAAAGGGATGCTACCAGTATGAGTCCTTTCAGAGAGCTGGAGCAGCATGGGTGGCACATATTGCTGAGATTATTCAGAAATTGAGAGCAAAGATGAATGCATGACCTGCTTTCAAATGAGAATGAATGTAGCTCCTGGTAGCTCAGCATGACGTTTTCTTTAGACTCAGAGCCAGCTGCTTCATAACAATAAAGAAAATCCTCTCCAAGCTGTATCCATCCTTTAAATAGGCGGCCAATAATAGCTGGAAGGGAGTGGAGGAATTCTTCATTTGCTTTTGCTATATTATTTCAGACATCTCTTTTTCTCATGATTCGTACAGTAAAATCCCAAGATGAAAACTGATACCAGCAAGACTACATTTACACACACACACACACACACACGCATGCATATTTATGTACATTACTTTTTTGCAAAATAAGTGTTTATCTGGAGAAATAAGTGAATAATCCATATTTTCACTATTAAATACCGCTTAAGCAGGATTTAAAATTTATGTTTTAAATCATTATATTAAGCTTTATTACTGGAAGTAAAAAAATAATTTGCCTTTACATGGAAAAGAACAAATTTTGTTTCTGAAGCAAATGGTGACTAATGACTTCTGTACACTGCTATGAATATGTGGGCAGAAGACTTGATACACAAGAAATCATCAAGCTGTTCAGAAAATATATAAAGTCTTCAATTCAGAGCTCCTTAATTTTATTTTTGAAACTTTAGGCATTGAAAATGTTGTAATAAAATATAACAGCATAAACTGAAGGTAGAGCAGATGTTAATGGTTCTTCAATGTCAGTATTTACTGTCACTATTTATTTTATGTATAACAACTTTGAAATAGTGTGACATGGTGATTCTTCCCTTGCATTCCACTCTTGTGAGATCCCAGATGGAGTGCTGCATCTAGCTCTTGGGTCCCCAGCACAGCAGGGACATTAACCTGTTGGACTGAGTCCAGAGGAGCCCACCAAGTAGATCAGAAGGATGAAGAACCCCTCCTATCAGGAAAGGCTGAGAGCTGGGATAATGTTTGGCCTGGAAAGGAGAAGGCTTTGGGGTGACCTTATTGTTGCCTTCCAGTACATGAAGGGAGCTTACAAGAAAGGTGGAGAGGGGCTTTTTACAAGTGTGTAATGACAGAACAAGGAGGAATGGATTTAAACTGAAACAAGAGTAGGTTTAAAATAGATATTAGGAAAAAGATCTTTACTGTCAGAGTCATGAGGCACTGAAACTGCATGAAGTTATTGTGGACTACTCATCCTCTGAAATGTTTAAGGCCAGGTTGGATGGAGCTCTGAGCAACCTGATCTAATGAAAGGTGTCCCTGTCCATGGCAGGGGATTGCAAATCTTTGTGATGCCTTCCAACTCAGGCCATTCTCTGATTCTATTATTCTGTTATATATGTGGTATGAAAGAGGATGCTAAATGTTAAGTATTTGACACTTACCATTACCACTATCATTTAACATCACCATTATGTACACGACACACATTCAATATTTCATTTTTAAAATAATATTAAAGTTTGTAAATTTCTGTTATAATTTTAATTAATCTTTGTTTCCAGTTTTAATTGCTGTTTCCCCCAAGCAAAGTAGATCCTTGTGTTTCTTTCAGAAGTTCATATAGTTTGACTTTGTATTCCTCATACAATATGCTAAATAGCTAAAGGAAAAAAGCACCAATCAAGAGGATTAAACCTCTTCAATAGACTTCTTAGAGGCTTGTAAGAATTGATCAATCATATTATTGTAAAAAGCATCAAAGACTGAATTTCAGCCAAGATAAACATTATTGAATATTGGCTACTTCTTTGAAGGCATTTTTTATCTCCATGATTAGATCTATTCTGCATTCAACAATTTTCTCATGCACTAAGTTATCACTTACTATTTATATATTTTATTAATTTAGATTCTTTACTCCCTGATTTTTCTAGAGGCAGGCCTTTGAAGTTATTAAGCATAGGCCACACCCTGAACCTTGCACTTGTTCAGAAACAACATGCACTGAAAGTGAAAGGACAGCAATTAATAAAACTATAGGAAGCACAATATAGTGCTATGTTTAAAATGTAGCAGCATCGGTCTATTGATACTTATGAGATGCAGTTAGACTTGCAAACAAAAAAGCTTGCAATTAATCCAAACTTGTAAAAATATTAAGAAAATGCTGCAGGAAATACATCTCACAGCCATGATCTGAGTTTGAAAGCTAGAACAAAAAATATATTAGGATGGTGCTAGAATGCCCATATAAATTATATACTGTTCAGATCCATTTTTCTTCTGTTCACACATGAAAGCATCCTGAGTCCTGTAATGAGCAAATCCTTTCTTAGGTGTGGGCTGCATTCTTTCACCTCCCTGACTCAGGAATAGCAGTTGCTATACTGCCAAAACTTCCACCCCTTCCTGCCTATCTCCTCCTCACTGATCATTGTGGGGGTTAGAATAGAAGTCAGGGTGGGAATCACAGAAAGGGCCAGGTTGGAAGGGATCATACAGGGTCATCTTGTCCAACCTTACTGCACAAGCAGTGTCATCCTAGAGCACATGGCACAGAATTGTGCCCAGATGGTTCTTGAATATTTCCAGTAAGGAAGACTCCACAACCTCCCTGGCACACTATTCCCGTGCTCAGTCACTGCATGGTAAAAAAAGTTCCATATTTTCATGTGGAGTTGCCCAGCTGAAGGACCCTGCATTTATCTCTGTTGAGTTTCAGGCAGTTCTTCTCTGCCCATCTCTCCTGCTTGTATAGGTCCTTCTGAAGGTCTGCGCAGCTCTCTGGATGAGGCCACCCCTCCCAGATTTGTATCATCGGCTAGCTTGCTGAGGAAGCCTCTGCTCCTTCATCCAAGTCATTGACAAACTAAACAGTACTGAACCTAGTATTGAACTTTGGGAACAAATTTTTCCCTCTGACAGGGCCTGAGTGTACAGGTATTCAAGGAGGAGAAGAAGGGATTTCCATCCAACCTCACAGATATCTGCAAGAAAAGGTGCTTTCATTTTGAAATTTTAAGCAAGGGTTACGAGATGTAAACATAAATTTCATAAATTTTCTCAGTTTAGCTCCCTTTGCAATACAACATTGACCCATTAAAAAAAAAAAGCAAAAACAAAACAAAACAAAAAAACCCACCCCAAACAAACAAAAAACAAAAACAAAAACAAAACTTGTAATGAAAGGAATTTTAATGATTATCTTATTCTAATTCCCTCAGGCTCCACCATGGGCAACATCTCCCACTAGATCAGGTTGCTCAAGGCCCTCTCTAATCTTGCCTTGAACTCCTCCAGGAATGGAGCATCCACAACTTTTCTGGGTCCAGATCTCATTACTTTCTGAATAAAGCATTCCTAATACCCAAACTAAACCTCTTCCCTATAACTAGTTTGTCTATTAATAAAAAAAAACCAAAAAACCCCATAATAAAAAAAAAAATCCTTCTTCCTTTTTCATAAAGAAAAAAAAATGCTAACAATTTTACTGATGTTTAAATCACCTCTTTAAATCTTTGGTTTGAAGTAAAGCAGCTGCCATTTTACTCCTTAGAATATCAGCTATGTGAACTATTTTCAGATAATCTGAAACATAATCTGGAAGAGTGTACTCTGTGAAAATGATCAGATACATATCAAGGAAGTAAACATCTTCATTTAAACTGACCTATTTTGTTATTAGAGGCTGTTCTGATTTTAATAACGTTTGAAGCAGCCTTCAGTGTTAAGCAAAAACAAAACTGCTGTTTTTTTGTTGGTTTTTTTTTTTTTTGTTTGTTTGTTTTACAAAATCCTCCGCTATTATGGTTGAAGAGACTGTGAGAAACTTAAGGATAATCACACCAATAAAGCCCTCTGCTGCAGAGGTACCTGCTTGCAAAAGGAACTTTTTCTTCACTAGATTTACCACCTTCTTGAGTGACACAGATTTTTTTTTTTTTAATCCCACTAGCTGTCTTGGTTGGAAATATGATTTTTTTTTTTCCCCTCACTTTTATTAAATCTATACTAGAAAAACATTTGGAGTTCAGCCTCAGCCATTTTGTGTTTCTCTTCAGGAAGAAAATTTGCCATCTGACAAAATGATAACTGAGCAAGAACATTTTTAAGACCTAAGTTCATGGTGCTGCCAAAGCAACACCTGCAGCAGCAGCAGCATATGTTGGACTGGGAGTGCTTGGGAGCTGCCTGAGCAGTTTGACTCACTGCCCAGGACTTCTCTCTAACTGTCTGCAGTCTACAGAGCTGGCACAGGCTTTTTTTTTTTTTTT
>VWZN01009451.1:27494-38651 GCA_013396955.1 Regulus satrapa
AAGACTGGGTCAATTAGATGCTGTCACAAAAAACAAACAAACAAACCCCAAAAAACAGTGTGTGGGTTATTTTTTTTTTTCTTTTCCAAATAGAAATGTGATTAATTCAGTTGAGAAAGAAATATAAAAGGCAAGTATCCAGAGGCTACGTGCATAAGCGGATTTTTTAATTTTTTTTACCATTTCACTCAGTATTTCTTTCATTTCTCTTGGTGCTATTTAAGTTGAAGTGAAAAACTGTTATTTTACTCTTTGAAGCCTTTTTGTCAGTCACTGACACCATATTATTGAATAAAAAGGCTTGCATACATTGAAGCCAGTTGGGCTTGTTATGATAAAATAGAGAGTAGGAAGGGAATGAAGAAGGATTTTATTCTATTTCAGGATGACTGACTCATAAGATTTCATAGTGGGAGAGGCAAAGTATTGTCTGATGAAGAAAGAGTTTGAGATGTTTGAGTATTTGAGATGCACTTATAGTGAACTTATAGTAAGTTTGCAAAGATGACAACCACCAACGACAAATGAGATTCAGAGTGAGTGATATCTAAAATAATGAAATGCGAGAGAAAAGATTTCTTAGAAAACTTGTAAATTTATTCTGCGTAACAGGATGTTATTTACGGTTTATGGACCGTCTTTATTATCTTTTCTGGAAGAGATTTTTTTTAATATTTATATACACATACAAAGCATGTGATAAAGCTCATCAGCTAATACTTATGAAAGAATTGTAACTTTTTTTTAAAGTGTTGGTCTTTTGTTGTTGCCTTCCTGTTCCCTCTGGCTTTTATCCTGATGATGCATTGTTCCACTGCATCACTAGGACAACAGCGATCAGAGTTCTTACAGATTATGCATTGTTGACAGACAGTTTTATAGCACTAATTTTATTTTGTAATAATGCAGTATTCTGATATTTCAGTATATCAGATGGGGGGAAAAAACAAAACAAAACAAAACAAAAAGAAACCAAACCATACTGGAAATAAGAAATATATACCTGAATGTTCATTAGATTAATTAAAATTTTGTAATCTTTTTTTGTAAAAAAAATAGAAGTATTGTTTTTACAGGTGAGCTTCAAAATTCAAATAGTCCACATTTTTGAGAGTTGAATTTATGATGATCAACAGAAAAGAACCTTAACTATAACGCTATTTTTCCTGTGATTCTATGTCTATACAATCTACCAAAAGATTGTCACGTTTGCCTTAAAGGCAGATGTTATCTTCTGTATCATGCTTACCTTAGAGTAACAAGTTATAAAGTATCTTTTCCACTTGATTTTTAAAATATGTGAATTGCCCTTTCAAGAAGGTATTTAGAGAAATTTGGCACTTGGTCCCAAAAGCCACTTTGATAATATTATTTAGAATTAACTGTCAGAAGTGGCAGGTCTCCACTTCTGTCTCCACTTCTGCCTCCTCTGCCTTTTTATGTTTTATGATGCATTAACTAGTGTCAGACTTTGAGTATTGCATTGGGTTTGCATAGCTAGATTTTGATCTACAGATGGTGCTAGAAGTTTCCTCCATGTGCAGCAGAGCCAATGCCTGCGAGGTCCAATGGGGATGTGCCACTAGCCAAAGCTGGAGCCAATGAGAAATGATGGCAACACCTCTATGTTAACATATTTAAGAAGAAGAAAAAGAAATTATTGTGCATGAGTAATGCTCCCAGAGAAAATTGGAGCAAGCCTATGAGAAAGGAACAACTTGGCAAGCACCAGGGTCAGTGAAGAAGTGGGGGAAAGATGTTTCAGGTGCTGGAGCTGAGATTCCCCTGCAGCCTGTGGTGCAGACCATGGTGAGGCAGCTGTGCCCTGCAGCCCATNATATAATATATATAATATAATTAATATTCCAAATTTGAGCCTGTTTTTTCCATGATGGTATTTGGTGATGTCTTCTGGACATTATATCAACCCATGAACCCTTCCTTATATTTTCTCTTCCCTGTCCATTTGNAGAAGACCTACATCAGAACAGGATCCCACACATCCTCTCAGGATGCCTGAGAGGAGGCTGCGAACCCATGGAAGGCACATGTCAGAGCAGGTTTCTGGCAGGGATCTGCAGACTTGTGGTGAGAGTAGCCCACTCTGGAGCAGTTTTGTCATCAGAATTTGTGACTCTCTAGGGAATCCATGCTGTAGGAGGGGAAGGACCCTTCTCCCTGAGCAGCACAGAAACAAGTGTGATGAACCAGCTGTAACCCCATTTCCTGTCTTCCTGCACCTTTGGGAAGAGAAGGCAGTGCAGGAAAGAAGGTGTGTCAGTGTATCCTCCCCCCACTCCCCCTTTTCAGGGATGCACAGGGATTTCTATGATCTGAGAAATGCTCATTAGCCCTTGTCACTTGATGAACAGCAGCTGGGCTGAGCTCCTCTTGAGCTTATTGGAAACAACAGCTGCTCATCTGCTCCCAGGAACTGGTGTTATCTAATGAGCTCCTGCCTTTTTTTTTTTTTTTTTTTTTTTTTTTTTTTTTCCCCCGAATGTAATAACATTCTTGTTCTCATACTTTTAAAGAAAGCTGTAGATCCAAAGTGCAGCCGGGAAGAAATGTGATTATGATCAAAGCCCACTATATTGCAGCCTATAAGCAGCAGTCTCAAATGAGAACTTTTGAGTTCTTCTGGCCCACAGCAGTCAATGTTGGCACTTTTATTTTAAATCTGTTTTTCCTTATATCTTTCCTGGTGATTCTTTAAGTGGTCACAAAACATTTATTTGTAACAGCAAGGAGGGGTTGGGTGAAGCTGTTTTAATATCTGTTTTTACTTCTCAATATACTGCTCTGATTTTATTAGTAATATAATTAATATATATATAATATATATAATATAATTAATATTCCAAATTTGAGCCTGTTTTTTCCATGATGGTATTTGGTGATGTCTTCTGGACATTATATCAACCCATGAACCCTTCCTTATATTTTCTCTTCCCTGTCCATTTGGGAAGGGAAGTGGGAGAGTGACTTTTGTGGGTGCTTAGCACCCTGTCCGGGTCAACCCACTATAAATGAAAAATTGTGACACTTACATCATTCAGTCTTGGAAGACTAAGTTCATCCATATTAGAAGTAATGTTTAAAAGTCCCTGAGATTCAGATGAGTATTGCACCTTATCCATATAGGCAGTCAACCTCATTTAATCAGAAGGAAAAAGTCAGCTACCTAAGAGAATTTACAGTGCAATCACTCACGCATAGGAAATTGAAGGTTATTCTTACAATGACTTTTCTTTTTGTCATACAGAAATTAATCTTAATTAGAGAGAGTCAAGGACTTCACTTCTATTTTCATACCAAATATTAAGTTAGTGGATATCTTAAAACTGTACAATTGCTGTGTAAAGCAAGAGATTGCAAATGAACACTGGTCACCATTTCAATGACAAAGAATAACATGTCAGTTAAATACATACATTTAACTAAGTTTTTTTTACTGAAAATTATTTAATTTTTTTAAAAATATGAAGATTCTAGTGTAACTGATTGTCACTTTCCACCCTATCCTCTTATCAGACTCTATTCCTAGCTACTTTCTATTCTATTGGTGCTGGGGGTACAGTTAGGGGTTTGCTATTAAACTTCAGCATAAATGAGGAAGAAGCTAGAGGCCAGCATCTATGAAAAGACATAGCCTCTAAGCTGGAGACCAGGTGAAACACCTAAGCTCTGGGCACGAAAACTGGATGATCTGAAAGTCAGTGCTTAAAGGATCAGTAAATGTGTCTGGGCATGTGACTTGGTGGTGGTATGAATACATTCTGATATGCAAATTTTAATAATGGATAGCCCTAAGGAGGAAAAGGGTTGGCCCAATTTCTATTTCTCATGTTCATTTGTGTGTTTTTTATGTTTGTGGGTATGCCTGTAAAAGTTCTGTCCACCTGTTTTTGTGTCCTTCTGAGTCCATATAATGTGTTTCTTTCCTTTTACAAATGCAATCTTTTTTGTAACCCCCCCCCCCCCCCCCCCCCCAGACAAAACCAACAGAAATATTTATATCTGCNCGCCAAGACAAACCAACAGAAATATGTATGTCTGCCTTAGTAGTAGGAGTTTACATAATAGATGTGGACATAAGGTACATACTAGCTGCAGAACAAAAGCAGGACAGGGAGTACATTCCAATACTAAATACTTATTTTTCATGTTGTTTAACTCTTTTTCATATTGTTAACTCTTCAATATTTTCCTGACTCTGGTCATAATGATTCCATTTATCCATCCTCATATGCAAATCTGACACAAAGAATACTGGTTCTAAATATGATGGATTCCAAACATTTGACATTTGATTTTAGGTCTGGGGATTACCAGATCATCTTTAATTTAATAGTACAGACATAGTCTTACAAGCCTAATTTAGGTGGCTAAAATTAAATGGGGTGAAGTAGAAGACATATAAAACTGTTATTTGATAATATATGATTAAACTTTTTGAGGTCTTTGTTCTACTTCATTTTGTGGCCCTAAAAGGAAAAAAATAAAAGAGGAGCTGCTAAGCAAATGAAATCTAAGCATTCTCCTGAAAGATCATGGGGAACCTATTAACTTCATAGGCTTTTTACTTTTTGAACAAACTAAAACTAGTTTTGTAAGAGTTTCTAAATTAGAAAAAAAAAAAGCCTACAAACTGTTAATACATTTTATTCCTGAGTGTATGTGGTTAGGTGAACTGGATGGGGATGGAGGAAAGAAAATATGCACAAAGGTAACATTTCAAATGAAAAGACAAAAATTTCAAAATTGAAAATGGAGGAGGAAAGATTCATCTTTCTTAGATATACACAAAGAATTAATGCCATTTAGAAAGAAAAATAAAAGTTATATGTGTGTCCATATGATTGAAAATAAGTTAAATAAAATATATTTATCTTTAGAAATATAATGTTTAAACATTAATATATTAAAATATTGTAACCATTGGTTTCAGTGGAGGTCTGGAATTAACACAGAAAAAAATCGTGATTCTTCATGAAGTCAAAGGATTTCTAGATAGCTAAGATTAGAGGAAGTGATATAATGAAATCAACAGTAAGTGAAATTGCTAGTAGATAATAAGCTTATTCAAATGTATGATTAACTTGAACCTAAATATTTCAAATCTCATACAGATCAGTGACTTCAATAATAAAGCAAGCAAAAATGTAGCTGTATCAATTACTTATTGTAAAAATTAAATGTTACATCTTTAGATTGAATGGTCCTGCACAGATAATTTGAATTCTGAGGATTCCTCTGAGTTAGATCAGTGGAAGTTTGGGTCACACATTTTTTCCTTCAAGATTTATTTCATAGTCATCTAGCAGCAGCTAAAACGTAGACCTTAAAGGGCAGAAAAAAGAACATCTGTAATATTTTCACTAGAGGATTTAAACTGATATATCTGGATAAAATATCTAAAATTATATGTCGCTCTTTGAGAAAAAAAAAAAAAAATTGAAAGACCTTCTGCATTCATTGAATTTGAGTGAAAAATAAGTTCATGACTCTTGCATGCTATTCAGGAACTGTCCATTACTAAATAATAGTTAAACAACACAAAGAACTTGGAAAATATAATGTTTAGATAAAGTTATTCATATGTGAATAGCACATTATCATCAACTGAATAACAGAAATAAATATCATTTATCATTGTCAGTCACTGGCAACTCATGCTCAGTGTAAAATGACTGTTGATTACTGAATAATTTTGAATAATTTTCAAATAAAGTTTTACCAGCTTAGTTTATTCTCCCACTGCAGCAATAATAATAAGTTGATACCTCATTTTCTTTCTACTTTTGCATATATTTTATATAATTCCATCATTATTTTTAATTGCAAAGTCAAAACTAGCAATGAAAATTATGCAGAAAATAAGTAGAACTTTGAGTCTGAATTCTCTTTCGCATTAAATTACTTCTGTGTGGTAAAATAGGCCCTCTGCTTCCTAGGAAGCATATTTATTTTCATGATAGTAGCATCTTCCTGATAATACTTAAGAAAAACATTATTCCTAACATAGAAGAATATAACTTTCATTTTTTCTTGTTGTGCATAAAGACAAGTGTTCTTTAATACTTCTGAACACCTTAAGAGTTTAAACTTACATGTGATAATAGCAGTGCATGGTATTAACTGTGTTGCTGCTTTGACTGCCCTTATGACTTCTAAATTTTAAAACTTACAGATCATCTACACTACCTCCAACCTGAAATACTGATGATCCAGTAGAGACAGATTCTTCACTAGAGTATATACATAACTTTAAAAGTTTTAACTCAGGAAAACAAACAAACAAACAAACAACAAACAAACAAAAATCCTAAAGTCAGACAAAGGAAACTACTATTAATGAGAAACTGTGTCCAATTATAGTACCTTATGTAGGTGGCTCTTTCTTTAGATTTCTGTAGTTTCAGTAAATTTGGAGAATATGTCAATCGAGTCCTAAATATGCATTGAAATGCTTAAGAAAATATGAAGGCTTCACTCCACCACACATATGCTTTTATTTACTAAGTGGGAAGAGTCAATGCCTGATAAGAACATAAGAGCACTCTCTTCTTTTGCTGCAGTAGAGCTACCATGCTTTATAACCCTCTTCCATGAGTCCTGTAGATTTGCTGTGAGTAAGTCTTTAGAACTGGGTTGTTGTTTGGGGCAGTTGTAGCAAGTTGAGAGGGAAGTATGGGTTGAAGTAAAGGATTCTATCCCAACATAGACACCACGGCCTAAAGTTATGCAACATATAATCTGTTGAGTTAATAAGTAAGGCTTAAAGGAGTAACTTGTTAGAAAAAATACAGTGAAAACATTTCAGCTCTTTCTTTCATTCCATGAAAAGCTAACCATGCATTGAATGATCCTTAAGACCTCATCAATAGGGAAATAAAAATGACCAGAAAAGATTAAATGCAATTATGGAAGCATAAGGACCACAGAAAATCCAAACTGGTATTTTAGTCAAGTCTGTTTTGTAATCCCAGAGATAATTCATCTATTCATTTCAATTTCCATCTTGCTTTTAGACACTAACCACTAGACAGAGCTATTTTGTGTTGCTTTCTGATTGAAGGCAGTGCAATTGATAATGAATTACCAGAGTAATACAGATTGTCAAGGAAAAGGGAGCATTTTTATTGTATATCTAATTCTATTTTTTCAAATAGCTCCAAACAATACGCACAACTAATATCAAAACTTGTCACAATAGCTGCCCTGATTTGTCTGAGAAACAGTTCAGCTAATAGAACATGTGGAAGTTTCCTTTCCCAAAATTCAGGGTCCTGAGTTCACCCTATGTCTGACCCATATTCCTCAGGATTGCAAACTCCACCAGTGTGTGATTATGGTCAGCTCAGCCTATCTCCACTCCTGCCCTCACTCCTACCATTAGTTGCATTGGGAATCATCAGGTGCAGGATCACACCCCTGCTTGTAGGACTGTCTGTTGGCTCGTGCAAGAAGTCACCCTCCATGCATTCCAAGATCAGCTATGCTACGTTTTCAGCAGGTACAAGGCTGATTGAACTTCCCCATCAGGACAAATATCTGCAATCACATTATCTCCTGGAGCTGCAGTAAGGAGGCTTCAGAAGCAAGCATCTCATAGTAGACACCAATCACAAGGCTTGCTTTGTTGCCTCAGTCTGATTCTTACCCAGAAGCATTCAACTTGTTTATGAGAGCCATTTTTCAGAGAGCTTTTCACACTGTCCCTGATTTGATGCAGAGAACATGTCTCTGCCCTTCCTTCCTTGCCTGTGCCTTCTGAACACCCTGTAGTCATAAATAACCTCACACCAGTCATGGGATTCATCACACCATGAAGGGTGTTTCCATCACTTCCCTGGATAGCCTTATCCAGTGCTTGACCACCATTTTAATGAAGAAAATTTTCCTAATATTCAAGCTAAACCTCCCTGGACACAACTTGAGGTCATTTCCTCTCATCCTATTGCTTGTCACTTGGGAAAAGAGACCAACATTCAGCTTTCCACAACCTCAGGCTGGTGTTTCGAACAATAAGAGCTTCCCTAATCCTTCTTTTCTCCAGGCTAAAGAATCCCAGTTTTCTCAGCCTCTCCTCACAGGGTTTTTTTAATCTAGATATTTTACCAGCTTTGTAGCTGTTTTTTGGAAATCACTTGTCACCTAAGCCTGTGATTGGTTTAGGGCCTGGTCACATATATTCAGTAAGCAGCAGAGAAGACTGCAACAGCATAAAACCATCAGGCAAGAGCAAGCAAGGAAAACTCACACCTTAGTTATAACTTTCTGGTTGATAAATTCTCGGGCCTGATGACCTGGACCCTAAGGATATGACTTAATAAGATAGCTGTCAGTAATAAATGTTCAGCTTAGGATCTATGGAAATGTATAATCACAAATTATATATGTATTACAATATTATTTTTTTTAAGTAATAGTTTCGTATAAGAAGAAATGATCAAAAATAATTTTTAAGAACTCACCATTTACAGGAAATATTTTGCTAATGAATGTAGTTAGCAAATGTTAGTTTTGCAGTTTAAGACTGATCAAATATGTCAGTCTTCTAAACACTCCATAGCAATCTGCAACTCTCTGCAATTCCCCGATATAAGTATACAGACATATTCATTTTCCACAAAAGAGAGGAAGATACATGTCTCAAGTTTTCAGACATTCATTTGAGTATACAAGCGTCTCAGTGTCAGATTTTCCCCTAATTACTATCCAGTAATATTATTTGCTTAATGTCTAAATTTTTTGACAAATAAAGAAGACATAAATCCCATCTGAACTCAGGTTTCTGGAGAAAGACAAGGAAGGTAATCAAAGAAAAAATATTGAAGAGAAATAGAGTTTAAAACAAATAAAGAATATGTACAGAAGATTAAACAGAGAAAAGGCAAAAAAAAAAAAAGTTAAAAATGATTTGTCAAGAGACCATCTGTTAATGACTTATAAAAAATGGAGCAAACTTAGGAAAGAAAAAAAACAGATTACAACCAAAAGAAATAATATAAACTATGTTACTATAGCAGCCCACTAAGTAGAAAGTTTACTAGCAATATTTTGAGGGGAATTGATTTTAAATTTGATGGCATGTTTCTCCTACTTTCCTTTAGATAATACAATTTGTAGATCAACTGCTTTTAAGAATATCCTCTAATCATACTTCCTTGGGAATTCAATATTTGTAAGAAAACAGCTTTGTAGAAGCTGTATCTGGGCAAGGAAAATAAGTGGTTATTTTCCCAAGTTACTGAGTTAGAGAGAGGCTGCATTTGTCAAGGCCTGTTTACAAATGTGTCCTGTGTCAAGATGTATCAAGAAATCACTGTTTCATTTTTAAATAAACAAGAAATTGAGAAAAAACCCCCATAACTTTAAACCTATGCTGATATCTTTATATGAAATAAATAAGAAAAAAAAATCTAATAATGTCTGTTATATTTGAACAATTGTATCTTATCAGTCCATAATATTAGTATTTCTGATTATTACATTAAATATATTTTTCCATTAAAAGCAATAATGATGGTATTAAACAGCTTAATAAATATGTTTTGAACATAATAATCAATTAGTCTTTAGTTCAAAAAGAGGAAATTGGTCAAAAACTTCCTGTTTCTTTGTGTACCAGATTTATCCTTTACTATAATTAGAATATGAACAGATAGACCAATATGAGAGATGGAATATGAAAGACATAAAGCACTTCTGTAGTAAGTTATTATCAGGGAATTAGGATTTACAGAATAGATATTTTGTAATGGGTTGAAGTTTTTTTTTTCAGTTTTGTGCATGTTTATTGCTATGTCTAATAGGGTTAAACACTATATGATACGACTTTCAGTAGGTTTACTTTTTTCTTTATTTTAATTAAATATTTTTAATGCTGTCTTCTTAGGATTTTTTGTAAACAAAGAGCAATGGCCAGCAGCTTATGTTCACTCCTTTTAAAGCAGCGTGCAGAATAATATACAAGGAATAGCCTCTGTTGTCTCTCATAAAGTGTATCAGCAGATCTACCTTTGTACTTTTAAATATAGATAAATTTATTTCCTAATAAACTTCATTCTGCACATAGTCTGGACCCTTATGTAGCACATTTGCTATGAATATCAAATTTGTAATTTTAAAATTTCTGAAACCCCATCTAAATTATTTTTTAGNAGAATTAGCCTGCCTGAATATTGTGAAAACTCTCACTAAAAACCACAGACTTTAAATTACAGATGAGATAATCAATATTACTACTGTGAGTGTAAAGTATATTACTCATAAAGTAAATAAATAACACTGACAATATAGATAAAACAGCAACTTAGTGAATAAGAACATGAGAAAGTAATGTAATTTTTACAGTGGGGTATATTATCATTGCCTTTTATTAGCTAAGCTAAAAATCAATGTATGTTTCATCATCTATTTTTAAATTATTTCACTAATGAATATCTATTAGCCATCATATAAAATATATGGGCATATTCTGCATAGACATGCTAATGGTGTGTAAGACATTCCAAAAATTGAAGCTGAAACATGATAGATTTTGACCTTCTGTTGGAAAGGGAGGGCTCAGGTATACAAAATTAAGTCAGTGGGGATGGTCCCATGAATTTCACTTGGAGCTGAAAAGGCAGTTAAAAGTAAGCACATGGATCACCCAGACTACCAAGTGACCACTAAGACAGCAACATCAGAAACATCAAGACATTGCAAGTAATAAAAAGGAGGTACAAGCTGACCAGAGCTGAGGCTCAAGTAGCAAAGTAAAACTGTTCATCAGTCATAGGAAATATTTCTCTATGAATTCTGTTGATTACCTTTTCTCTTCATGCTTCCCTGAGGAAGCTTCCTTCTTGGTATAAAATCCCTGTTGCTTCTACTGTTCTGTAAAGATTTCTTTCTGAAATGCTCTTTGAAAACCTGACCCCAGTTTTTCCCAAAGCCTTCATCTCCCATAGTGGTTCAGACTTGTATGCATCAAAAAAGACATTCCCCTCCATTTGCAGTGTCCTCCTCTGGTGCATAAACATATCAATTAAAATGAAGATACACAGAGTAAGAAGAAGTAATGAAAAAAAAAATAATCAAATCAGTTACTTTTGAAATTCCAAATAAATTTTACATTATATAGGATATTATATTTGTTTTGAT
>VWZN01009452.1:158-78967 GCA_013396955.1 Regulus satrapa
GGGACACGCGTGGGGGGAGCCGGCTGAGGGCTGCGTGGGTGCCCGGCCCGCTGGGCTCCGTGCAGGGGGGAGGCGGGACCGCCGGGGTGGGTGCGGTGTGGGTGCCCGGGATGCTGCCCGTGGGGACGACGTGTCCAAGCTTCACCCCCGCGAGGTCCTGCAGGTGTTTCCGAGCCCCCCGTTCCTCCTCACCGTGAATATCACAGCTCTAAGTGCCCCTTTTCAGCCCAAAAGTTTTGCCTTTTCATCACTTCCCCGTTTCGTCGGCTGCTCTCTCTTTTGGTCCCTGTTTGGGGGTTTGGTTTTGTTTCTGAAAAGTTTTCTGTAAGAAAAACTCCAAAGGGAGCACTGCAGCCGTGCCCAGCCCTCACACAAAAGTGAACGGATGAAACTGAGTAGGACATGGGGCTCCCAGCTCGGATCTTGACCCTGAAGCCTTGCACTACCTGCATGACACGGTTCCTGGAACTCGGGAAGTGCCCCGGCCATTAATTAATATATTTGCTTTTTATTTAGACAATGGTTACATAGAAGGGAAGGAGCTTGACGATTTTTTTCATCATCTCCTGGAGAAACTGGGACCAGAAGTAAGTACGGTGCCGCGTTAGCTGCACATCAGGTCCGAGCAAAAAAGTTACGCTGAGAGATGCTTTGTGTTTGTTGTTCCCTGATTGCCGACTTCCTTAGCAATCCCGAGGTGAAGAGCTTTTCTCTTGGCAACAGGGTGGCATTTAAGCACGTACAGCAAGTGCAGTCAGCTGTGCAGTTTGATCAGTTGTTTCCAGCTGCTGGTCAGGGGGAGATCGCAGTTGGCACCAGCTGAGAGGGCTGGTTGGCAGCATGGAGAGAAAGCCATTTACTGTTGTTGAGTAGAAACAAGGGAAAAAGCACCGGCACACAGCCTGGCTGGCTGAGCGGAAGGGCAATGTTCGTGGTGTATTTGTTCAAGCCTGTGCTCATTAGTTTGGTTAATATGATAGGTTTCTTTCCCAGGTCAATTTTTAACAAATATACTGTTATTAATTTTAAATGGTGCTTAGGAAGAAGGCTTATGTCTATATTGCTGCAAATGGCTAAAAGCCAAATGAGAGTCAATTCTGTTGCTTCTAAGATCCAGACCTGGCTCTACAGTGTTTCTAGGCTTTTCCCTTGGTTTCTTTTCCTACTTTTGGCAGCATTTCCCCTCTCTCATTGTCTGCATCTCTGTACAAACAGAAGTTGCACTACAATTTACAGGGGCTCCTTTCCTTGGCTCCAGGTCATACCTTGTCTATGAATGTCATTATCAGTGGAGAAAAAATCCTGCCACTAAGGTCAGCACTCAGAAGTATACAAAGGATGCAGTAATATTTTCACTACATACACAGAGTGTGCCCAGATAGGAAAAGGAGGAAGCATCTTCCAAATGGAAGGAGAGGATGTGCCAAAAACCAGAGATGAAACAATTCCTTTAAGCAAAAAGTAATTAACAAAGACAGAAAAGGTAGCTGATAAAAGGCATAAATTCATGAGTATCAAGTGTAAAATCAGAATTATACTTACAAGTCAATTAGTATTCTTGGCTCTTTAGGGTTACAATTAAAAAAATAGAAGCTCTGAGTAATTTTTTCAAGCATATTTTTATTTAATTTGCAAGTAAATTTGGATTGAAATACTGGCAGTTTCTGCAGAAATGTCTTTCAGAGCATGAATGGTTAGATGAACAGATAGGCACATTGAAAGGCTTCAAACAAATCAAAGAAGATTTAGCAGTAAGAATATTTAGGGACATAGAAAAGCTAGTTTAAAGAGAAATCAGAAAGTTCATTATTGTTTACCCAGGAAGAAAAGATGAAATTGGGAGCTGCTAGTCTTGGGGCATTGAAACAGCAACACAAAACACACGCAAACAAACTCAGGGACAGCAAACATGAGATATTGAAGGAGACGCTTAAAATGAGGCTGCAGGGCTCGGTGCTGCAGTGGGACCTCCAAGTGGGGCTCTCTGGAGTGAGCTGGTGGTGGATAAAATCCGGGGTTAACCAGAGATCTCGTGCTGAAGGCAGCTTCCTAAGGATGTGAGTCAAGAGAAACTCCAAGCCCCAGTCTAGCCCTTGTGCACCCCTCCCATGAGTCCTGGGACAGCATCACACCAGCTGAGTAGCAAGCCGGGTGTGGTACAGCAGTTTTTGTGGTCTTGCTGATTCCAGTGTGAACTTCATTACATTGTGTCACTCATCAGCACACAGAACTTGCTAAATGAGGGCGTTCTAGCAATTAACTTCCTGCTTTAAGAAATCAATAGTGGTTTTGTTGTTTGTTAGAAGTCGCTGCTTGGATGACTCTGAGCAGGAACCTTAACTTGGCACCTTGATCCAGTTTGCACCTCCTTTGCTTCTGCTATCTAGGTTTTGCCAGTAAAAGAAAGAGTTTAACACAAATTGAAGGGAGAAAGAACCAACTTCCTCTCCTCCTATTAAATAGAAGAAATAGGCTAATTGTGGAAGACAGTGCTCACTAACTTTCAATGTGCTCAGACAGGCTCTCAAGTGCTTTTAGATTTTTCCCCTCTAGTCTTCTTGCCTATTTGTGGCAGTATTTCTGCTCTGGTAATATTGGGAATAAAACTACATGTCAGGCTGCAGGCAGAGCAGGCTGTCTTAGTGGCAGAAAACCCAAAAGGAGCTTTGTCCTGGGAGGCTGAGAGCAGTCCTCTGCCCACTCCCCTGGGTATGGGGGTCACTTGAGCACCAAGTTAAACAAGGTGCTCAAGTGTACCTTTGTACAATGAGCTTGTCTAACAACAATGAGCCATTTTTCTCTTTTTCACATGATTTATATTATACAGGCTTGTGATTATAGCAGGAGGGGTAAAGGGTCCCCTCTGCATTGGTTTTACCATCCTACAGGAAGTGTCCTCTGTGATAAAAGCAGTGAGCTGGGGCTGAGCACCTCTCTGCTGTACCACTCATCTTGACCTTTACTCCTTTGGGTTCTTAGTGTCTTTGTTTTCTTGCTCAGTAAAAGGGGGAGACAGCAATACATTGGCACAACTTACAGATGTGTCACAAGGGCTAATTAGTGACTGCGTCTGAAGTGTTACACAAGTGATAAATAATGTTATCAGCACTGGAAGTTGTCTCTGCTTGAATAGAGAATGGCTTCATAATTATATTTTTTCAGCCTGCGTTCTCTAAGCTGTTATTTTTCTTAATGACCGCTGTGGTCCTTCAGCTCTGTTTTTCTTCCCAGTTACTCTGTAGCATCCCCAGCTGACACTAAATGCCAGGGGATGGGAGCAGCTGGGAAAACAATGCAGAAATGAGCCTGTCGGGAAGCTGAGAGACACAGCTCTTCCTGACAGCTCTGAGCGAGGAAAGAAACTGGAAATTGCATCCAGTTATGGACGCCAATTCATTGTCTTTTCTTGGACAATCAACAATTGGAGGGGGGGAAGGGGAAAATTTGCAGCAAAGGTAGACCTGCAGTAAACCAGCCAACTCCCAGATGCTGCTTCCTGCCCTTCTCCTCCAGCAATGGGTGATTGCTGGAGGCATTTGAGCAGTGCACTTAACAACACACTTTAACTTTTGTCCAGCCCCAAAGCAGTCAGAAAATTGGATTTGATGGTTGTTGCAGGTCCCTTCCAACTGGAATATTCTATTCTATTCTATTCTATTCTATTCTATTCTATTCTATTCTATTCTATTCTATTCTATTGAAAATCCCTTCAATTTCCAGGTGTGTGTAATTTATCCTCATGCCAACGTTACATTTTTAGCTGCTGGCATTATCCACCTGTTTCTCTTGTAGCTGCTGTGACTTCTCTTTAACCATTTGAGGCTCCAATCTGCTACTGCATGGCTACCATGAGCTGCCTGGGCTCTCTTCTGCTCTTTCATGAACTTTTTTCTTCCACATTATGGCACCTCTTTCCATGCATTTTCTACAAGTTTTTATACTGAGGTGAAAGCCCAGTTTCTTTCAGCATCAAAAAAAGTAATTTGAATAGAACAGGAACTGTAGCACCTCCGTTTTCTACAGCTCCTGTCTAATATTCCTGTACATCTTTCTTTCTGTATCAAGATCACTAAAGATCATCCTTGCTTGCTCTTTTCTGTGGTTTAAATGAAGCTCTATGTGTATCCTCATAATAATTTGATAAGAGTTTTATAGAGGAATGGCTATAAATTTTGGGGTTGAATTACTGAAAGTTTCCATGAAACCAGTGATGTCTGGGCAGATATGGAGAGAAATGCACATTGCCTTTGGGCTTTCTCAGAAAGGTATTTCACTCTGCTTAAATTATACACAAATTAGATAGAAAAATTTCTGATAAAGGATGGTTGCCTTCACCTAACTGCAAGTGAGTAGGCGACCACAACAATTGTTGAAGTATAAATTTCAGATCAGACAAGACAGGTATTAGCCTTGTTTAAATCCCTCCTGCCTAAAATCCACATGAATAGTTATGACTGGAAGGGATTGAATTTAAACCTCTGGAGCTCAATCTGAACAGTCATTAAGAATTTGTCTTTGCTTTTTACTTCCAAAAAATAGAAGCACCCTCCAGTTACTCTTGCACTTCATCCTCACCTTGCACACTGTCTGTCTAAATAATGTGTATAATTTAGCATGGTCAGGAATGCAACGGCTAGTCAAACAAAGTTTAATGACCAAAATATCAGCCAGCCTCAAAGCCATCTGCAGCAGACTCCCCCTGTGCTTTACCACCCCAACAGACCTAAGGTCAATGGTGACCAGCAGGTGAACAGCAAGAAGACCCTGAGCAGAAAGAAATCAGCTTGCATCCACATCCAGAATATTTTAGAATTATAACCCCAAGGAAGTCCTGGCTATGTAAATATTAGGAAGGAATTATTTCTTGTCAGGGTGAAGAGGCCCTGAAACATGTTGTCCAAAGTAGCTGTGATTGCCCCATCCCTGGAAGTGTTCAGGTTGGATGGGACTTTGAGCAACTTAGTCTAGGGGAAGATGTTGGAACTGGGATCTTTGAGGTTCCTTTCAACCCAAACCATTCTATCATTCTGATTGTTGCCAAATAGAGTTATTTCTTTAGGTGTGGCCTTCATCAGCCTTGATTACCCTCACCAACTCCTAATCCCGTTCCTCCACATTAAGACGTGTGGGAATTGCCTTGAGGTGTTCCTCAATGCAAATTCAACATACCCATGGTAAAAACTAGGTTCTCATCACCCAAATGCATGCTGAACAACTTCCAGCCTAGCAGAGAGGACAGAACAAAGAATCTGTCCAAAACCTAAGCACAAAACAGGGAAGGCAGCAGTAGCCTTTATTGGATGCTGGTGTCTACTATTGGGAAAAAAAAGCTTTTTTTGATGAGGGGTGAAAGAGGAATCAAGAATGCAATGTGGGATGACAGGGTAAGTACTCATCTATTGTCACATGCAGGAGTACAGTAAATCCTCATCAAAAATCCTAACCAAAGTACAGAACCAAATTCTCAAGTGATAGCACTGAAATTAAACGAGTAAGATTGGCCCAAAGGAGAAATTGGCCCTGGGGATGTAGGGTGATATCCCACAATTATGCAGGCAATCCAACCTACAACTGCATGGGTGTAACAAAGTCATTCATGAGATTAGTTTTTACAATGAAGAAATGTCTGGCCCCAAAATAAAAGGTTCTTCTAAAATCAAAGTGTGCGTTACTGATGTCTCTCATCTGGTCCTTGCTGGCCTCATATCTGTACTGTGTAGCTTTTGGCATGATAATAGTTGTTGGTTTTGTTTTCCAACTCTCCTTCTTGGCAGACACAATGTATTTTCATAGATCTTGTAGGAACTTGATATCTGTGGGACCCCTGGCCTTTCTATCATATTTGGCTGAAATATGATATTGGCTGAACAGAGAAAACAAGGATGCTCGAGCCAGCATTTTCAGAACATTCTCTAGGTCTTTTTCAAGAAACAGAGTATAACAGTCACTTAAATTTAGTCTCTTTTTTTATATATATCCCAATCAATAGCTTGCTTCCAAAATCATGTCAAGAAGGAAAAATAAATCAGTTTATCACAGGACTTTTTTGACCAGCAGGAATTAAATGACTCATCCCCTTTCATCAAGTAGGAAAGGCTTCACAGTGCTTCATACATTCACTTTTTGCCCCCCAAACCAAGTGGCCCATAGCTGTGTTTTCATCAAGGCAAAATTTCTGCCAAGCACATGAATCCCTTAAGGAGCAAAAATTTAATTAGTCAGCATAAGGCAAAGAGTGCAGCAATATAAAAGTAATGGATTAACAAAGAAAACAGATTACAGCCAAACAGGTTTCCAAACAATCATAACCAGTCATGACAAAGAAATTAAATGCTGTAGAAATTTTAAAAGTATGTGGTCATGCCCTTTCTGTGATTATGAACACTATTTAAATCAGATTACCTTTGTGATGCTACAGATAATTCTAAAGGGTTTTCACAAAAGGGAAGACAGAGACTGGACATGGAAAGGAGAAAGCAGAAAATTCATTTGTTATGGCAACTTGAAGCACAGAAGCTTTTCTCTGTAAAACTCTGTGGAAGAACATCTGTAATAAGAAATTTACTTGTTAACCCTGAAAAATATGTGAACAAAGTCACAGCAATGTTTTAAAATATGTTCTGTGTTCTTTTATGAGAATAAAAATGACATGGCCTTCTCCTCGCGGTAAGTAGTAAAAATTTCATTCCTAGCTGCAGTGAGAACATGTAGCAGCCCTTGGAAACAACACATTTTCCCCAAACTCAGGGAGGATGAATCAGAGAAAACAAGGAATTACGAGAAAGGCTTCTCTGTACAGAGTGAATGGAAAGGGTGCAACAGCACTCGCTTAAACAAGACAGCATTTTCTGACAAGGAAAGATGTGCTCAGCTGCAGACATGTACTTGCTGCGAAGCCATTTCCTCCTGTTCCATCTTATGAGGCAGGAGGCACATTTTTGTATGCTATTTGTTACATCATGATTTAACCCAGCAGGGAGCCCCACACAGCCACTCACTCGCTCCCCAGTGAAATGGGAGAGGGAATCAGAAAAGTAAAGTGAGGAAACTCATGGATTGAGATAAAGATGTTTTAATAGGTAAAGCAAAACCCAAGGGCACAAGCCAAGGCAAAACAAAGAATTCATTCACCACTTCCCATGGGCAGGCAGCTGTTCAGCTATGTCCAGAAAAGCGAAGTTCCATCATGCTGGCTTCAGAAGACAAACACCACGCTCCAAACATCTTCCTTTTCTCCTTCTTCCCCCAGCTCTATATGCTGAGCACCACGCCATACAGTATGGTATATATTTTGGGTCAGCTGTCCTGGCTGTGTCACCTCCCAACTTCTTGTACAGCCCCAGCTTCCTTGCTGGTGGGGGGAGGTGAGTCTTCAGATCATGTCCTTGCTTGGACAAGGGGAAGAGATCAGGTAGATTTTTCCATGCTTTTAAATATTTTTTTCAATAGAAAGGAAAATAGAACAAGCTACTTGTTTGCACCACCTTCAGTCTTGAAAACTGGGTCTCCCAACCTGAGTTTCTATTTGGAATGTCTTATTTGATCTGTTGGGGGTTTTTTTTTCCAGGTGTTTTGTTTGTTTGTTTGGTTTTGTTTTCTTTTTTTTTTTTTTTTTTTTTTTTTTTTTTTAAGAGAGAAGTCCCTTTTGAAACCTAATGGTCATAATATGAAGTGTATTGTTCTTAGTGTAAACAATTTTAATATAGAAATAATTTTGTCTTGAAGATGCATCTTGGGAAAACCCATTTGTGTTTTATTATTTCCTTCTTTGTGAGTAAATGCTGGGTTTTGGTAGAACTATTACCAGTTGTGTTCCATAAGTAGAATATTTATGAAGAGAGAGAGATTGTCCAAATCAAAAAAACCACTGTAGCGTAACCCCTCGGACTAAAAGCTTTTGAAGCTGTGTAAATATTGTAAGAATTCCAGACATTTACTTGATGTATCCCATAGTTCAAATCAGTTTATAAAAAGAAGGAGACTGTCCTATTTTTACGCAGGTAACAGTGTCCCTCCAGCTTCACAGAAAGCTCAGTGAAATGGTGGTTAATAGCTGAAACCATGGTGACCAATAAGCATTTTAACAAATTAGTAGCTTGAAATGCACAGCACAATTTTCAAATATCAGCTATGATTGTAATTTTGGAAATAACTCATCCTACTGGGCTTGGAGGAGGATCATTTCAGAGTACTTTGTAAGCCTATTGAAGCTGGCAACTGGTAGGCTCGCCTTACTCCTGGGAGGTGCCTCAAGGTGTCAAGGTGCTGTCAGAAGGCAATTTGAGTAGCATGAGGGTGAGTTATAATGCCAAGGGAAAAGAAAACCAAAGTGTGTGTTCAGTAATGCACTGTGCCCTCCATACCCAAGCCCACAGGACTTTCTGGACACCACCATGGGAAAGGAGGATCCTGCAGCCATGCCCTGGGACCACTCAGTCGCTCCTGCTGGGGGCTGCCACCTTGGGTGCATCCTGATGGGATCACTGCTTGGTGTTTCATCCCCAAACTGGGAGCTTCCACCCTTGGTTTTACACAGCAAGAATGGCACCCCAAGGGCTGCACGGCGTGGAACTGTGCACTGGGTAAATTTGGGAAAGTCACTCATGGTCTTGTGTCACAGTAATAAAAAAAGGAGTGTACAACCTAATGGAATTTCAATTGCAGCTGGAAAGAATGACAAAATGGGTTAGAAGAGCCAGGAAGAAGGAGCTGTAGTCCCACATCCACCTGGTTGTAGAGATGATAAAAACTTTGAAGGACTTTTATTCAAGGATAGGGAAGAAGTTAATTGATTGTCTTGTAAAAAATTCTACAAAGGTATGCCACAATCCAATGTGGATTCCTTCTCCTTTCCTTCCCTCCCTTTCCAGAGAGGGCCACCTCCCACACGACTGAGAGAGAAGCTGGGACCTGCTCAGTGTGGGTGCTGAGGGTAACCAAGGATTTAATTTCTTGGGGAAGATTAACTAGGTGAGCTTCCCAGCCCAGCTGCAAAGCTCATGGGACTGGAAGCTTTTTCACAGGGTGAGGAAATTGTGTTTTGTGTAGTCCAGTCAGAGTGGGTACCTTCACGGCTTCTACTAAAGAAACCATTTCTGATGAACCTAAGCATTTAATTTTACCTGTCACAATGATGCTTGTCAAAACACATAACCTGACAAGTCTGGAGACTATGCATAAATCGATTATGGGGTTGAGCAGATACAAAGAGAATGTCAATTGCTTGAAATTCTGTGCTATTAACCCAGAAACACTGACAGGGCTTGGTGCCAGATCTTAAATCTGCTGACAGCCAATAATAAACAACAATCTAACTCCACTGACACCTTTCAAGGCTGATGATCTAATGAACTGCAGGGATGTCATTCAAGGATAAGGATATCTTCCTGAAAAGCACAAGCTGAAAACAAACAGGGTGAAAACTGCTGTAACAACACACTTCAGCAAAACCAAACCCCAGTGATACAAGGGGAACAGCTGGCTAAAGAAGCAGGTGCCACTGAAATATTTGGGAGTGTTCAAACTCTGATCTTCCAACTGAAAGCTTAATAGCTGCAAAGATATGCATAGGACTTATTTCCAAAAATTCATTCATAATTATGTGTCTGTGGGCTTTTAAAAACATTACCCCCAACTGTAAGAATGCAATGATCGTGGTGATTATCTGTGATTGAGGAGAGATTTCTTCCAGGAGGGTCTTCTGGTGCCCTCAGCAATTTTCATGTGCTTGTTGTTTTCCTCATGGCAGAGCACCATCACAGAAGAAGAAGTTCAGAGGATGAAGGAGCAATTAATGTCTGTCTACGATGACACCACAGACGGACGCTTGCAAATCCAGAAGGTATCTCTGCCCAACCCCAGACCAGTATTTTTTTATAGAAGGATGGAGAATTAGAACAGACTTTTATAGGGTCTGTAGGAATAGGACAAGGGGCAATGGTTTTAAACTGAAAGGAGGTAGATTAAGAGTAGATTAAGGAAGACTTTTTTCAAATGAGGGTGATGAAGGAGTGGAAGGGGTTGCCCAGGGAGTTGGTTGATGCCCCATCCCTAGAAACATCAAAGGTCAGGTTGGAGAGGGCTCTGAACAACCTGATCTAGTTGGAGATGTGCCTGCCCATGTCAGGGGAGTTGGACTGGATGCCTTTTAAAAGTGCCTTCCAACACAAACCATCCTGAGATTAGGACCTGTAGCAGACTTGGGAGATCTGGAAGATAGAGCTTGGTTGCAGAGGAGGTGACTCATGGAATATTACATTGGCCATATCATTTGGTCTGGAGTTTATTTCCAAGGGAGAAACATGCCAAACCTATATTTCATATACTGGGTCAGCAGCTACCCAGAAAGTTTTTTCTTTTCTTTACTTTCATGGTGTGGGTTTATTTTTTGTTGTGGGGATTTTTTAAAATGTTTTTTATCCAGCTTGCAAATATGATCTTGCCGGATGATGAGAACTTCCTACTGCTTTTCCGACGGGAAACTCCCTTGGACAACAGCGTGGAATTCATGAGGGTCTGTATCTCCACACTGCTTCCTCCCCCTTGCACACCACTATATTCTTCAACACCAGCCCTTCTGTCCTCTGTTAAAACACAGCTTGGGAAAAAGATGGGTATTGTGGAAGCATAACTCGTTCTGACCTGTTCAGGTAGAGAAGGTTTTACATTATTTACAGCAGCAAAACAGAGGTGTGGTATCTAGGACTGGACCAAGGGTACCCAGAGAACTCACAAACACTCTCAGCCAACTATCAATCATGCCATGACAGGCATTATGTCCCCAGTCATCCGTTCACCCCTGCAGCTCCTCACCTGCAATAGAGTATAGACCAAGACAGCAGAGCAGGCATAAACACCCTTTTATCCTGAAACATTAGACTGTTAGGGCATGGAGAGGAAATCTCCATAAGTTGGGTCAACAAGCCCACAGAATCTTGCCCAATCTCCCTCTGATCTCTGCCCCTAAGTATCCCAACATGGAATTTAATTTTTCCAAGACTGCGTGTGGCTGCTTTTATTTCACATACAAGGTGGGGGCCTCTGCAGATCAATGGCCTGTTGTGTATGGCCTTGACTCAGAGCAATAAAAGAAGCTGCATGTACAAATTTGGTAAGAAATGCAAAGCAGTTCATTAGTATTGTCTTCCTTTTATAGACAGTGTGTCTGCATTAAACATGTGATAGCAGCATGTAGCATGTGCATCATCCAAGTGTGAGTAAGAGCTATTGTGCGAAAAGTTTATTTTATTTCATCTACAAGTAATTCAATGTTGGCTAATGTAACCACTTGCTCATTGTGGAAGTTCTGCTTTGAATCTTTGCACTCTATCACCGAGCAAATGAATGATTGCAATATTTATGTGCTCGCATCAATCTATCCCCGTTCAGATCTGGCGCAGTTACGATGCTGACAGCAGTGGATTTATTTCAGCTGGTGAACTCAAAGTAAGTTATTCTGACAAATCTCTTTGGGCTTGACCTGCAGCTCACTGATGTCAATGGGAGCCCTTCCATTGGCTTCACCAATTTGCTGTCTTTTTGTGTGACTGACAAATGGCATTTCTGGGTTGTGCATAGTGAGTTTAGGGCCTTGTGCCTTCTGGCATGGTTCCAGGGACCCTCCAGGAGGGATGATGGTTTCCTGTTGCCCTCAATGTCCTGTTTCCCCCTAGCCTTGTCCCATGACTCCAGTTGTCTTGGTGACCTGAGGCATCCAGTGAGCCCCACAAGCACTGCCTCACCTTGCCTTTGCACATGTGCTTCTCCCAGCTAAGCAGGACCAAAGCCACTGTGTTTTATTAAGGGTATTTCTTCACAATCTCTTCCTGAACCTGCAGGTTTTCTTAACACTGGTTTCTCGTTAAAGCTCAGGCTATTGAGGCAAGAGCCTGTTCAGAAACCATAATTCAAACACTGAGTCAGCAATCACAAAAGTCTATCCCTGAGCTGTACATCATGTGCACATCATGAAGTCTCAGTGTGTGGCTTCAGCCACAATCCCAGCAAAGATGTAAGAGGAGACTTGGTTGTTTTACTGAATGGCAAATATTTTGATATGAGATCAATTAGCAAGTATTCGAGGATTTATGTTGTCTTTTTCTTACTTTGTGAGTTTATTATGACTCAGTTCATTGTGCCTATTCTGGGGAAATTTATTCTGGGAACTTTCTAATTTATTTTTTAAAAACCCAATAAACAAACAAACAAACAAACAACAACAACAACAAAAAAAACCAACCCCAAAAACCAAAAAACCAACATGTTTCAGCTAAAAAATTGAACTTTGTCAAACTGAAGGCACTAGTATTCACCAGGAATGTGAAACTAGATTTGTGTAACCCTGCTGAATTTGAATTGAATTTTTCCTACTTTTATTTCTTGAATTTACTCTAGAGAGTAAAATTTCTCTCTTTTCTTACTACAGGATTTCTTGCGAGATCTCTTTTTGCAGCATAACAAGATGGTTGCTGAAGTAAAGCTGGAAGAATACACTGATACTATGGTAAGAAAAGATAGAATTAATGTTGTTTAGATCAGAGTACAGCCTAAAATCTCCTTTAGGATCAATGTTTGTAGGGCCACAAAAGCCCTCTTAAAAGGTGTGTCAGAGATCCCTGGGGGGAGTTAGCACACAGTGCTGCTAACAGTTCTTTGCACTGGACATCAGCTGTGAATGCATTTCAAATAGTTTTGCAGAGAGTTGAACTGTTTTCTATGAGAAAAGAGCTCAACTTTACACCAAAGCAGGCTGAGGTCTAAACCCCTTTAGAGCTTAAATATAAGTGAGGTGCATTGTTCTTCAGAATATGTTCAGCCTCAGCCAGATCTCCAGCACATTCACTTCCTCCTTCCCTCTCCTCCTCCTAGCAAATCCTTTTGCTCCCAAGACATGCAGGTATCAGGCTTTTTTGCTCTGCAAAGCCCAGCAAGCCTTGCTGGCTCCCTGCTGCTCCCCTGAAAGAGTGAGAGGTTGAAAGTTTCAATTCTCCAGCTGGCCTATCACAATATAGCTTTTATACTGCAATCAACAACATGGTATTTGGTGTGGGTTTAGCATCAGTCACCTGGATTTCAGAGCAACTTATTATATCTAAACATCTTAAAACAAGAATAGAAGGGGAAAAAAAATCTCATCTCTGGATGTCTTTCTCAAGCATATAATTTGAGTTCCACTAGAAGACATCTATCACAGCAATTTTCTAAATGGTTTTCAGATGGGACTGGCCTGTTTCTTGGCACAAAATCTGTGTTTGTACCTAAAAACCAGCTTGGTATGCAAGCCAACAAGGAGCTGCCCATATATTTTGTAGTACCATGTTATGTATGTGTGATCTGTTTGTGCCTAGAAATGTGACCCTTTAGAGCAATGTGAGAAACTGTACTATTGCAGAAGAGTGTATATTTTGTTTTTCATATTTATTAGACACAAGAGAGAGGAATGCCAGCTGCAGAAAATATTTTCCAACTGGCAGAGTTTGAAAACAAAAAAACCTCAGAAGTTACAGCTAAGACAAAAATCTTTCGGTAGCATATGCTGGTAGCAAATATCTTTCATTCTGCTCCTTTATGGTTTCCATCCCCGGTGCTTAATTTCTGATCAGGTGCTGGGGAATAGGCAATCTGAAGCTTGTAGACAGTGGGTGGTTCATTTCCTCCATCTCCTTTCCCTTCCCTTTAATTTCCCAAGAAAGATCTGTGATTCTGCTACCCCAATGCAGCTAGGTAGCAATGCAGCCCAGGGCTGAGAGCCAGGAGGTCTGGTTTCTGTTCCTGTGGTTTCTTGTAGAAGGGCTTTGTATCTCCAGAGAGGCAGTTTAATCTCAATGTTAGAAGATAAGATTTGATATGAGAAAAGGGATGCTTTGTATACCTAGGGAAATCTATGATCTGAGATGCAAATCTGGCTCCTGAGGACAAAGGTTTGCCAAGCTGCAGTGCCAAAAGGATCAGGAATGTTAATGGTTATTAGAAAATGAGAATATGACAGATTATTTTTATTCCTTGCAATTCTTTTCTCTAAGCTGAAGATCAAGGATGTTTATAAACACACCTGATCCCAAAAGCTAAGGCAGAGTGTGAAATAAGGACAGTCATAATCTTTTATCCTATGATTTCCTGGAATAAAATAGAGGATATGAATTCCATATATAACAGCAAATTATTTGCATGGGCAGTATCCTATAGCATCAGATACACTCCACAAATGATTGCATAGGAAGTTATCTGAACTAAGAAGGCAAAATTCCAAGGAGGGAAGAAAGATTCAGCCTTGCATTTGCAGGCTGGATTAAAGAGGGAAAAGTGCCTCAAAGGTTTGATGTCAAGGGTAATGGCAACCCTTTGCTTCTCTCTCTCCTTTCCCACGTGGAGTGAGGAGCTGCAGGGGTGTAGAGTCTCACTGGACTCTGCCACCATCGCTTCTGTTTAGGATAAAAAGGTCAGTGGCCCATCCATTTTTGTTTTTTTCTTGACAAGAGACTTTCTGTTGTATCTTTAGCAGCCAGCAGCAGCAATTCCTTTTCTGCAGATTAGACATACTTATAATTCTCTCCCCTATTGCCTTGCTCCCATCCTTTTATCATTTCAGAGCACAAAGTCCTTGGGACTGGGACCTGTTTCTGCTGCACACAGTGTCTCTCAGAGTGGCCCATCTATCCAGCTGAGGCCTTTCAAGGGCCAATGTAATTATTATTCAGCTGAAATAAGCTATGTCCCAAGGAGCTGTAAACCCATCTGTCTCCACAGGAATATACAGATCTCTGCCCTTTTTTCTGTACATGCATGCATCTTAAGCTGCTACTGATATCCTGAGTAGACCCTAGGGCCTTCTGGAGATAGAGATAAAGAGGAAAAGGCAAAAACTATAATTTTAAAGAAGCGAGCCCAGGCTTGAGGGGGGAAGAAAAAAAAAGGCAGCATTTTATGGTTCTATGCTGGGTATTTGCAGTTTGTGAGCAGTGTGAGCAAATATCACATTGATCAACCAGAGCATGCTAAATTCTTGCCCCTTGTGCTGCTATGAATGATCTCATGCCATGTTGAAAAAAAAATGCTGAGAAGAGGGAGAGAGTATTTTTTTTGGAAGAGATTGGTCATCTCTGGAAAGGAACATCACTTTATCGGGTTGCTTAGCAGCCACTTCTTAAGAGGCTATTCTCTTTCCTTGTGACCTTGACATCCTTTCTTCAGAGAACACTGATATAGATCAGGGATTTGATGAACAAGCAATGAACTCCTATAAAGACAACAGGTAGTGAACACATCAGCATTGCACAAACTCTGTGAGTCTGCTAAATAAATTTTTTAAAGTCACTGGGGAAAATCACAAAAGGACATTTGAATTCTCAAGACTCTTCACGGGGGAATTGAAGTGTCAATGCTTTACTGAGGAAGCCCCTTTGTAGGCACTGTTGGGTTTTTTCCATGTCTGCATAGATACATATTTTTATTAGTAGTCATTAAATGTCTATTAATAATTATTTACATGCACCCACTTGTGATTCTGAGTCTTTGAAAACAATCTGTAGGTTTGTTGCCTTCCATGGGCACAGACCATGTGTTGTTGGCTGGGGGCAAGTGCTTAGAGGTTGAAGTGAAGCCTGGTATTGCTCTGAGAAGAGGCACCAGAGATCCTGCAGCATGTACTTTGGGAGACAGAGGGAACATAGCTAAAAGTGGAGGGAGGGTTTAAATAGCATGGTGAAAGTTTTCTGCTTTCCTGAATTAACACAAGCTGCAGAAATTAAGGCCAGCCCCCTTGATGCTTCATGATGTGGATACTGTGAATGATGACAGTAGAACAACTTTTTCCATTCCTCCCACCTCCCCTCAGCCCTCAAGATCAAGATGTTAGTAGGTCTCTGGATCCTGTTAAAGAAATACCTATTTCACATATGCATTTGATAGCATTTTTCTCATGAGTGACAGATTCCCTTACCTGTGTGTGCACACAGCTGTGCACTTAAGCAGAATAATGTAAATGCCAGGATACGAACTAAATTTAAGATGAGATTTCAGATAGTCTGCAGCTTCCCAATAGCAGCTTGTTACTTCTAGTTTGTAATCCCAGTGTCTACAAGCTGCATGCAGGGCAAGCTCATTTCTGAACCGAACTTCAGCAATTTAAGCCGTTTATTCTGCTGAAACAGCCACACATGCAGCACTGACATTCGCTTTATTCATTGCCGTATGTTGATAATGTCAGATGGAGCATAAAAAACTCCTTTAATCTGAGCATTATCATATTTCAGTAAAATGCAAAAGATAGTTCTTGTCCAGCCAGCATGCCATCTTTGACCACAGGTTAATTTTCTAGAGAGGCAAGAATGTAAGCTCAGTGACTAATAACAGCAGGCATCATGAACTACAGCATTTGAGAGTTTGTAGATGGTGATGACTGAGGATGAAATCTTAACCCCTTAGAAGTCAGAATAGATATTTTTCCCAGCTGTAATGACACCAGGGTTTGCTGGGGTTATTTGCAAATATTCTCCTGGGCACTGAGCTCTATGCCCTGAGTGCACAAGCCTGCAGCTGAGGGCTCCTCATCTTCATGGTGCAAAGACAAAGGGGTTGTCTTCTCCCTGAAGATGACCTATGTCCACGAGTATGCACTGTGGACTACCTTTATTGTACACTGGGAGGATTTCTGGTGCTTTTGCGGCTGCTGCCTGTGCCCTCTGCAAGGATAATGCCAGAGTTTCAGTGTGGTCAGTTTCATGGATGTGAAAGGCTATCTGTGCTCAGTCCTGATGCCAACGTACTCATGCAGGTAAATAAAAGCCAGAGCACAGAAAATTCAGGTGATTCAGACCCTTAACATCTTACTAGTAAAGATAGCATATCTTTCTTAACAAAGTCTCCTATGACCACCAAACAAAAAGTGTAATAATGGAAAGACAAATATATATATATATATATAAAAATATATATAAATAAAACGTCTTTTCTCAGTGTCCCACTTTATTACACACAAACAAAGAGAATGAGAGAAGATATAAAAGCAGGTTTTAGTGAGTCTGCTGATTATAGAACTATTTATTTTGGTTGTTTACTTCCTTCCTTATCTCTGTCATGGAAAATAATTCAGATTTATATTGCTCTTCAAAGAATGTGTGTATTTGTCACATTGTGGTGTTTCAATGGCCTTTACAACCATTTCCTTTGCTGAATTAAAAGCCGATGGCAGTTTTGATTTTGGACTTATAAAAAATGGAGAGATAACTACTTTTATTTGCAAACCAAGCTCTTACATATTCTCTGTCTGTCTCAGAGGGCCTCAGAGTACATTCAAACAAACAGAGGGTGTGCCCTTGGTGCACTGCCATTAAAATGTCAGTGAATTCATTTGTGCAAACACTTTAAAACATGGGGTAGCTTGACAGTAAAGGAAATGCATCATTTTATAAAGCATACTGCTAGATGCAACGGAGCTTTTAATAAAATTGAGTGCTATTTAAACATGCCAGACCTTGTCCTTAACCACACTGAGATGTTTCATATCAGCCTGGCAGCGTAAATATACCTTTCAAGAGTGTAAACTGAAAATCCATCAAATGTAGCGTATCAAGATGGCGTGTGAAGGTAAAAGTTAAAATTAGAAACAATCTCATAACCATTTCAATTATCTGCTTCTCCCACGGTGTATGCTTTGTCATATGGGTGGGTACCCTCTGTCATTCTTTGTGTACATAAGCGCACAATTAGCAGATCAGATCAAACATTCATGTGCTTGAAACTTGAAAGTTTAATTGGAAAACATTTCCCCAGGCTGTTCCCCAAGTAATGCAGCACACGGTTGCCATGTAGTGGGTATGCATGAGCTCCACTTGTCCTGATAACAAGATTAGGTCTATCTTATTAGCTGTGGTACCTGAACTAATTCATAGCCTTTCTTCCCTACATGTTTTCCATCTTTCATGTGTTAGTTACTGGGCAAGAATCGCTTGGCCTAGCTCTTTCAGCCGGACTTTTTTTCTTTCTGTTAACTGGTATGGATGATCAAAATCTTGCAAGTGTTTGAAAATTGTATTCAGGGTAGCTGTGGCAGAAAAAGGCCAAACAAATAGAGAATGCAAAGGTTCTCTCTTACAGAGCTGAGTGAAGGAGGTCAGGGAGGGGAGTTGGTTAGCTCTAAGTAGACATGGTCAGCCACTGGAAGTTTAATATTAAGCTGAAAGATAGGGTCCAAGAGAAGAATGTTTCTTTCCATTAAGCAATCCATCGAGGAGTTTATTACCTCTTTGTGTGTTTTAATGGGATCTGCACTGCGGCAGGAATATTGTAAAGGGGTCAGAAATGGGTAGGATTGAAAACCATATGCTCACAAAATTGATAGGGAAGCAGAAAGCCTTTCACATCTAAACCGCCATCTCTAATCTAGTCTGTTTCATAAAAAGTGCACAAAACTCTTCAGCCTCCCGGTTATGTCCAACTTCTGAAACCTTGAACATTTGTTGCATCCACAGAGCAGAGTAGATGCAGGGCAGGTGGAACACATGAAGTCCCAAGGCAAGGACAGCCATCTTGAGATTTATTTATTCCCTGGAAAAGGACATGAGGCTGGAGATATTTCACTGGAAAAGAAACATGAGACTTGTCCCAAACAAGCCTATGGGAAATGAAAATTGTGCCCCAAGTCTGGCTCTTAGACAGTAAGCCACCAGTTCTCTCCTGGTCCCATAAGATACCACGATGGTGTTTATCAGTGAGCTTGTATGCAGATCAGGATGTTGTGATCACAGAGCTGAACTTCTCCCAAAAACCTCTGTGTTTGCCTTTCTGAGGCATCACAGCAGGAAAAACACATCTGAATTTGAAGTCTAGGCTAAAGCACTGAATTTTAGTCTCAAGACAGTAATTCTGAGATGCACTAGAAATGGGAGGAAATAAAACACACTTTCAGGAGCTCAGAAGCATGTAGGAGAATCCAAGGGAAGTCCAAAGACTGCCAAAGGCAGTAAGTTTTAGTGTGTTTTGACAAGGTTACTAAATTTTTAGATGAACCAAAGTCCAGTGCCTTCAGCCAGAGCTGCCCTGACCTGGCAGCAGAGTTCATGAGAGCTGGGCTTTGTGTTTCCCATCAAAAGCTGTCCTTTCCCAGCAAATGCTCTTCTTTCTCACCCCTCCAGCTGCACTGCTTTGTGGTGAGTTCCTACAGACCATGTGGGTACCTAAAGCCCCTTGGTGGCCTAAATCAAGGGATTTAGAGTGACATTTTCAAAAACACTGAAGTTACTGTAGAGCCCAAGGACTATGGTATTCCCACCACCCATGTGCTGGTATTTTCTCTGGCCATCTCCATAAGCTTCCTTTCATCAGCATATTTTAGAGCAATGATGTAAGCTGGATGTAGCACAGTCACCTGTGGTGGAGAGTGTGCAAAAGTGAAGTAGTAGGGGTATTTCTCTCTCTCCTCAAACAGCAGACAAAACCAGGTTAGGCATTGATGCTCCATGTGGAGAGAATTTTAAATTTGAATTTTAAAATCTTATCTGGGTTTATTTATTTCTAGAAAGAACGTTTATAATTTTCTATGACCTGCAGAATAATTCCTTTATCAGCCAAGAACTGAAGACTCGGATTTACCTCTCTGGTGGCACTGGGAGGATGTAATTTCAAGGACATTTCTCCTCTTGGTAGAACCAGCAAAGACAGCTTCTGCTGCCATCCCTTCTTCTAGCCTTGTCCCACTGCTCCAGCAGAGACCAGGGAAAAGTGCCATATTGCTGTGGGAGATCTAATGGATCAGGAAGCAGCATGCAAGAAGTTAGATCAGCTGGAAGGGAACAACTTGGACTGATGCAACCAGAGGGAAGTCCTCAGGATGGCCTGGCAGCTTTATTTGTCTCCCCAGCTTTAGAGCAAAGAAAGATCCTGAAGTCTTTCCTCTGTGAAAAATTTAGTGGCTCTGCACAGAGCAAATGTTTGGTAGAGGCCAGTTAAATGGGAAAATAGCTTTCTTTGTGCCACTGAATTCCCACATGGCTCTCATGATGCCATTTTTCCAAATGCCTCAATAAGAGCCTTCAGTCATTTCTAGAACTTTCACACTGTCTTTCAGTGGGAGGAAAAGTGAGCCCATGCCAAATGCCTCTTTAATAATTCCACCCAAACCTCACAAGCGTAAGATATCCTAATAATTAATGGTATAGAGTCTGTTGCAGAATCTCAGTGTAAATGTGGTGCAATAAAGGGTTACCATGGACTTGCTGTCCTTGCTCCCCTTGAGGAGCAATGGGCAGGGAAGAGGCAGCACTGACAAAACAGGCAAAATCCCCCTGACAAATGGCAGCTCTCCAGATGCTACGTTTTCTCACATGGTTATTAGGCTATCTGCCCTGGCTCCACTGCTGGGAAGTGCTCAGGACATGCTGCTGGCTCCCACACACTCAGGCTATGTCACAGAGGATAATCCTGTCCCTCTGAGCTTTGTCAGACAGGGGCTGGTCCAGGCCTTCTCCAGCAGCTCTGCAGTATACAAAAACTCTGTAGTGAGTTTTGCTCTGCACAAGCACCAAACAAGCAAATGTGATCTATCAAGGTAAGATTAATGCATATTCCTTAACTGAATATTTGACAAAGAAAGGTAATCTGTCATAGTAAAATATTCATCTTCCCCTCCCCCAAATGTGGATTATAATTTCTTCTAAAATTTTGACCCATGAGTTATTCAGGTTTGCAACTCATTAAACATCCCCCCATCCCTTTCTTTGTAACAGACCCTTTGTTGTTTTTTGAAGAGAAACGCAGAACCAAAGACAATAAATAAATAAATACTTTTTTTTTTTTTTTGGTGATGGCTCATCAAAATGATGTTATTCAGGAAAAGAAAAGGATAAGTTTTGAATTCAAATTTAACCTCTTGATGTTGGCAGCCTGAACTTTCTGTGTCTCAACACATTATAGGAGTGAGCCTTGAGCCAAGCAAGCCCCATAGCTTTAGTGGTGTAAAATCCTGACCTGAGTGCTGTTAGAAGGTGCCATTTGCACCTCAGCTGCTCAGAAGCCACAGCAACAGTCAAAGGTAAGGATGGAGTCCAGGTGGATATGTTTAGAAATTTCCCCCTTTTTCTGGCTTCATATTTTTTTCTTCAGGGCCAAGGCAATGTCAGTATTTAGTTTCTGAAGGTCTTTTCTGCAGAGCTGCTTTATCCCCATGTAAGGTGGAAAGGGAGTGGTACTGGTATTTGATTGCTTTGCATTGTTGCTGTCAGCTGGTGGGTTTTGCTTTTCCCTTGTGCCACCCTTGCACTTGGTGCTAGCACAGGATGCCATGCTGCCCAGGGTTTGGGCAAGCACCGTGAGCAAGCAGAGGGAACGGCACAGGGAAGAGCAAAATGTACATTGGCCTTTTCTTGTTTGTGTGTTCTCCTCATGGCCCATCCATTTTATCTCTGTCTTCTTGATTTATAGATGAAAATATTTGACAGAAACAAAGATGGACGACTGGACCTGAATGACCTGGCAAGGTAGGGTTTAATAATGTTGATGGGGTGTTTCAGCTCACAATGGTAGATCCATCCAAGGTGATGCTCTCCTTCTAGGGACATGCAGTTGAATTAGATCTGCTCTGATCTCTCCAACACATGGTCCCCATTGCAATAATCTGAGAATCTAGAGCTAGTGACAGGAGCAATGCCAGGATCTGTCTGAACAACATCATTGTGCTCTGGCATAATCTGAGGTGCTTCCCAGGAGGTGGCAAAGCAACTAGTGGCTCTGTTTCTTCAAAAGAAGGATGACAATCCTTTCAACAGGACATGCATTTATTTTTTCATCCTTATGTGCAGCAGGGATGCAGAGAACTTTAACTGCATTTTGAATAATAAAAGTACCCCCACAAAAGAGCTTGGCAGTGGCAGTAGGAAAGAATTTGAAGAGCCAACGTGAGATGCTTGTGAATGAAGCTGGGGACTCAGTCATGGGCCTCTGTCTCTTTTCTGTCCTTGATACCTCAGAGCCTTTTAGATTATTTTCTCTGCCTAGAGATAGAGAGTATGCCTCTCTCTGTAAAACTATGTGCATTGGTTGGATAGGACTTAAATTTTCAGATGCAGTCTTAACAGACCAGTTTAGAAGATGAGGGGTCCGAGGTGCTGGTTTGCCACTGTTACTCTCTGCTTCAGATCCAAACAAGTGCCAGCACAAATAACTGCAGCACATACAGCAGCTCCCTTTCACCAAGAAATATCTGAGGCAGGATGGAGAATATCTAAAGGGGGTTGCTGTTATAGTTTTCTCTTAAATACAGTTGCCTTTTGGGAACCAGGCCACCTGAGACTCTCCTCCAGTCTGAGAACATTTCTTAGACTCTAAATCCCTCCACATGCAGACACAGCTCAGCATGATCTGTGCTATAGGCTCTAAAAACCTCAGGGTTAGCAGAGCAGTTAGAAAGAGAAAAGGGTTTATCTGTGCTTGACAGGCTTTAGGAGATAAAAAGAGAGGAATTGTACCAATCTTGGTGCACAGGCCAGTATTACTTTGTCCTTTACTTTTACAACCAAGTCTCCCTCCAAGGGAGTGCCATAAATCACTTTCTTTAATGCAGCACAGCAATCCAGTTACAAGGAATGACTGTCTGGTAGCTCTTGCTTCAGAAGCTGATATTCTCTGTTGGCAGGACCACCAGAAATGCTCTGGGAGAAGCCATGGTGCTAATAGGCATGTCTGTGGTGAACCAAAGAGCACCCTCTGTGCTCCATCAGACAGGGAGGAAGGCATGTGTTCCCACAACAGCCCTCTGTAAATAACCCTACAGGCAATTTTCTCTTTTATAGGCCTTTAATCTAACATCCCTTTGCTTTGCAAACAAGGGGAGCTCAGAATAGTTCGTGTGCAGATGATAAAGCAAAAGATCATAATTTAAATCTCTCCATTCAGGATTCTGGCGCTCCAGGAAAATTTCCTTCTACAATTTAAAATGGATGTAAGTAGCACTAATTTTTGATACATTGATCCTATCTCTCTCAGCTAAAATGACTTGGGCCCAAACTTGAAATTTTTGCTTTAATTTTTCCTTTGTTTGTCCTCTCTTTACACAGGCTTGCAGCACAGAAGAAAGGAGGAGAGATTTTGAAAAGATCTTTGCACATTATGACGTTGTGAGTCCCATGAGTCAGTTCATTCCCTTGTGGTTTGAAAATGACAGAGTTAGCATGTGCTGCTGAGACTTCTTTCTGCTGGGTGCTGCTGGAGTCACTGAGGAGCAGCAGCTGTGCCCAAGCCCATGGTTCATGAGCCCAGATGCCAGACTGGAAGTGGTAAAGTAGGGAGAGAAAGGAACAATGCTCAGAGATCTTGTGTCAAGGGCCCATTTCAGCTTTCTCCATTGCCACGGCCAGTGATGCTGCATTAGCAGTTTTCCTGCAGGAGATGCCAGGGAAGCAGAGGAGGGGGTGGCTTTAGCATTCACAGTCTCTGGCAGTTCAGGACCTGCATCACCACCATGTGGAAAAATAAACCTCCTTCCGATACTGAACCCATGGTTGTTTAGGGAGTCTGGCTCAGGACAGACACCACAATTTAACTGTCTGTTAGACATCAGCAATTCAGTGTCGCTTCTGACAGTCACAACTCCCTCAGGGTGGTGGGAAGCATTGCCCCCATTTGGTGGGAAGAGATGGTTTGGGAAAAACAAAGGGATCTTAGATATTAGATATTACATAGAAGTTCTTTACTGTGAGGATTGTGAAGCACTGGAACAGGTTTGCCCAGAACAGCTGTGCGTTTCCCAACCCTGGAAGTGTTCCAGGCCAGGTTGGAGTGGGCTTTGAGCAAGCTGGGTTAGTGGAAGGTGTCCCTGGCCATGATGGAATGGTTGGAATTGGATGATCTTTAATGTTCGTTCCAGCCCAAACCATTTCATGATTCTGTGAACTTTATGCTACAAAGCTTGGTGACCAGGTGCTGGTACTGACCAGTAAACACTATAGTGGTTTTGACTCACTGGGGAGAATGATGAGATTTTACTTCCTTCTTTCAGAGTAAAAGTTGAGCACTTGAAGGCCCAGAAGTGGATGGGTTTGTCAAAGACATGATGGAACTGGTCAAGGTATCTCTATGGCTCTGTTTGTTAACACTCTGTATTTCTTAAGGATTAGTGCTTTTGGAAAGGCTGAGTATATAGAGATACTAGTAAAAACATGGAATCAAATTTTAGTTTGATCATCAGCAGAAGGGAATGTCATCATCTCAGTATATATACTGTAGAGCATTTCACTGTATCACAGAAATTCTGCCACAAATTAATACAGCTTCCCTCAGCAACTCAATTTTTAAAAGGTCCATTCTAGTTCATACTTTGAATTAGGCAGATGTTACAGCATTACATGATATAGAGGGGTCATCACAATTTCTTTCTTTTGTTTTCCTTGTGGATGTGGCTCTCACCAGGGTGACCTCATGGCTCATTAGTTCATCTTAGGGCCACAATTGAAAATTACTTGAGGTCTGTCTGCAGCCAAGAATACTATACTCGGTGTGTCTCTTCAGCTCCTGATGGACAGAAGAATCTGTCTTCATTGGATTATCTTGAATTTCCAGATGCAGACCAAGATAGAGCTTTTGACCCAAACAGAATCTGATCTTTAACTTCCTCTGAGCCTGAGCTGTTGCGTTTCCACACAGTGTGAGATCTCTGTGCTGCCACATCCATTCAGGAGAGAGCAGAGAACAGCAGCTGTGTGCTGATGGCTGCATGTGTGTGTTCTGGCCATGTAGTGTGCAGGGAAGGGTGTGGGGATGGGCAGGAGGCTGGATTTGTGCTGTGTGTGAATGTGTGCAAAGGAGGGAAATTTGTACTTCACCGAAGCGCCTTCATCAGCGTCACCCTTGGACACCACAAGCTGTGCATATGAATTTGATCCCCTCCTGAGAATGTGGGAAGCAGAGCAGGCAGTACAACATTAGGAGCATATAGAGACTGTAGCATATAAAATGTGTCTTGAACATGAACTTGATCCACAAAAGGCATTTTTACATTGCTGACTAACCTGTAAAATAGCAGTATGCTGACAGAAATATCACATTAGTCCTGATGCACATCAGGTTTGAGAGAGGAAACCAGAAAAAACCACAGATCTGGTAGAGCGGGGATTTGCATTGCACAACTTTTGGAAGTTTTCTTATATATGGATCAGTTACTGAGCACAAAAGTCACTGTGCATTTCTATACAGTGACTTACAGTTCCATGCACCTTCTGCTTTTGCAGGGCATCCTTTCCCCATCTTCTGTTTGCTTCCCCACCTCATATGAGATGATGTGGGGCCTTTTGGCCATTCTTCCTTGGGTGGATTTCCCAGCTGCCGCATGGTGGGCTGCTTTACAAGCTGGGGAAATCCAGAGCCATTTTCTCCCTCAGCAGTGTTTTTCTCTTTGTCTGCAGCCCAGCATTAGCGGGGTGGACCTGGACAAGTTCCGCCAGATCCTGCTCAACCACTGCGATGTGAACAAGGATGGGAAAATTCAGAAATCAGAACTAGCTTTGTGTCTCGGGCTGAAAATTAACCCATAACTGGGAAAGTGCTTGTGGCTGTGTTTCCCTTCAAAGATTTGCCTGCTGCTCCTCGTAGAAGTGTGTTGTCTGCTGCTGTGGGGGCGGTGGGGAGCTGAGGCACCATGCTGCCAGGCTGGAGAGTAGGATTTGAAAAGGGGCCTCCTCACTCCACCAGCTCTTTTGTGATGTTAACTTGCTGCTGCCTCTTGTGGGTGCTCTCTGCCCACCAGCAGATGAGCTGTTCAGAAGAGAGGCTGCTGTTCTTTTGCCCTCACAAAACGCTGTCCTGCCCATTCTCCTAGGATAGGAACAAGCATCTCCTCAAAAACTTCCCCTCAATGTTCTCAGAGTGCAGCTACTAAGTGTTTCTTATGGTCACTTTATATGTGTGAGGTCATTACTTTGGTGATCATTGTGCCTTGTGCATTTAAAATATTGGATGGATGACAGTGTATTTGTGCAGAAATAAAATGGCAATTACAGAAATTCAGTAACATCAAAGTTTCTGTGTTATGTACAGAAAGCCATCTGCCACAGGCTGGCAGACTGCACATAGTAGCCTTTTATGTAACATGCATCAAATGGCAAGAGGTTTTGTGATGCCTGTCACTGGTGGGATTTAAATCTGCAATGAAACATGGTAAATCTCCCATGGGAAAACCACACATGCCATGTATGGTTTGTGTGTCACCATCACACATGCTGCTCTCACAATGAAGCCACAGAGTGACATCACTTCTGGAGGACACTTCTATTCTGACTCAATCTGAAATAACCTACAAGGTTTCAGTAAACTGGAAAACTGGAAGGACAGAAGCCTGATGAGAGCAAAGCTCCTAAACATGCTTGGGTTTTTTCCAAATCTGTTAGAGTTGGTAGATACTGGCAACCCTTACTGAACTTAAAGCTTCCTATCACTCCTGGATCATGAGTGTAGTGCCAGAGCCCAATGGCAACAGCATCATTTGTGACACATATTCCAAAGGCTTTGACTGAATATTCAGAAAGTGTCATGCCTACACTATCATGCCCATATAATTCTTTCTTCATTTCCCAAGAGAAAATTGCAGAGGAGCAGTTGTTGGCAAAAATTCCTCATATTTCACAATTTGTCTCCTACATGTGACAGACCCACACTTGACACTACTAGGGTTTCTCTGGTTAAGTTTTCTGCACCAGGCAGCACAGTGAAACATTCCCATTATACTCAGTTTTGCAAAAATTAATCAGAAATTGCCTTCAGTCAACATGAATAGAGATGTAAACATGGATTACATAAAGCTCTTAAGAACATACTCATCTTATGCTCATTTTCTCTTTTCATTGATGATAATCTCACAGACCAAACAAGTGCTAAGTGCTTGTTTAACCCCAGCACAGAGCTAGGGCTTTAAATTCTGAAACTGCTTTTTATCACCCTGACAGCAACACAAATCACAACCACAATAACAGAGCTTTACAATGGTTCAAAAAAAGCCATAAACAAGGAGTCAGGCCTTAGTATTAACTCCTCAAGCCAGCAGGGGTACAGTTTAATTCATGGATGCTCACACCCCTCTAAGGGAAGAGCTGTGGTCAGGAGTGCAGGACCACCAGCAGAGAAATCCCCCACGCTGCTGTTTATCAGACATGCTTTATCACCATCTTTGAACAACTTGTAACAAATTTAGCAGGGTACAACAATTATTGTTTTATTGTCCCTCAAATAGAAAGTAGGATGTGACTGATCAACATAAAGAGTTAGGCCTTTAAGTATATTCTTCTGTTTCTCTCTCTTCCTTCAATCATATCATTCTAATTGTTATTATTCTTTTCTTAAACTACAGTTTTTATTCCTTTGGAAATGGGAGATATTTCTGTACCATCCCCTTTGATTTATTTCCACATATATAGATGGAGAGTCTTTTTCTATTTCCCAGTAATGGCAGGTCTATTTTCTGTTTCCCCTCTGTTTAATCCCACATATATCAGTAGAACTTTTTGGTATTTATTGAAGTATAAATTGAAGCATATCCTGTCCTGCCTCACCAAAACTACAGCAACTCTTAACCTAAAAGGAAAATTAATTTTTAAAGACTTTATGCAACCATAGCTCTCATTTCAACCATTATAAAACACTTCCTCTTTATTGAAACCCTTACGCTTTTCACATCCTCTACAGCCAACAGTTTTTATTCAACAGATACTGAGCAGTAATGAATTTGAGATATCAGTGTCACAATGTATTTTGCTTCTATGTACAAGTCTGGGATTCTTTTTTTAATACTGATTTTGACAGGGGCTTCACAGGGGCTTTGACAACTAATTTTATGAGCTTTCAATGGGTGAGTACATAGCCTCCAGTAAGTGAGTTTAAAAGAGCATTTTACAGGACATTAGCAAGAAGTAATTCATAATCATGGATTAAAAGGTAATATATAGAACTCAGAGAATGAGGGTGTTTTTTGTTTGGTTGGTTTTTCAAAGTTACTTAGTTTTTCTTTCCCATGAAAAGGGAAAGTTTGTGGTTTTTTGTTGTGTCCTGGCCAGAGAGCAGGAAAACAGAAATACATGTGGTCTTGTTTGCAAGGACCATAAAGGAGAGCCATATCCCAGCCCTGCAGATCCCCTCTAAGCAAAACAAAATGTCAGGTGCAATGGGATTTGAGCCCATATTACAAAGGTCAACTTGGCAATCACTAGTGAAACTTCATTTCATACACTTATAACCTCTGAAAGTCAACATTAAGGAAGGAGACACATTCTGAGACTTCTTGTAGAGAAGACCTGTTCATTGCAGAGCTTTTTTTGATTACTGGGGGGGAGGAGGTTGTTTTTTTAATTAGTATTTTCACTTCAATAATAAATTATCTACAAGGTCCTTTGAGCTCAGGCTCTAGTAACATCAACCTTTTAGATTCCTGTAAGATATAAATTTGGGCAATGCATCTGATAAAGTATAACTGTTTTTTTCCATTTTACAAATTTGAAGGGTATTTCTATGTACTCCTACGTTTAAAAAAAATCACATTTGAAGTGGTACACAAAAATATTTGTTTTACATTAGATAAATGAAAACAGCAACCATTTCTGTAGTTATCATTTACTTTTTAGGAGGCTGCATCATGGTAATTAGTATTCGAATGCAAAAAGTGAATAAAAGTCTTGGCAAGTATAGTTTTCCCTTAGTATTTTAATGTTTTTCTTTAGAAAACTGGGGTTAAGGGATTCACAGTTTTCTATCTCTTCATAGTGTGCAAATCTACTGAAATAAACATTTAAATGGCTCATCATATTTCATAGATGTATTTCCAAAGCACTTTTAGCAGCCACAGATTAGTGGTCAATATGCATGGTACTCCCAAATGTGCATCTTTATGGTTGGTTTTCTTCCTTTGCTGTTTAACTGGCAAACTGCTGTCTCTGGAAATCAGTGTGGGAATTTCCTCAGAGCAAAGCTGTTCCTTTGCTTCCCTATTCACTGTGAGTTGTATGAGATCATGCCCTGCACTCCTGTCACGGTCTGTGCTTGTCTTGGCCCTTCTCGTTTTTGGTACTTGACATAACTTTTACCTGGATGACTTATCTGACACCTTTGTTGAGGAGAAGCTGGCTCTGACAGCTTCAATTGACTGTGTAGAACTGATACCCATGAAAAATCAACATTTATAGGACTTTTTAAGTCAAATCCTTCCCTTGTTTAACTTCATTGGTTCTTCTGGAAGCGGAGGTCTCTTTTCTTCCATCATTTTGAAACTCATCACACTCTTTGCTTGTCCCAAACCACCATCATGGGGACTTGCCACTGGAGGCCCCCATTTTCCTGAGTCAGCCTCAAATGGCTCACGTGCCACTTGTGCCTTGATCTGTGCAATTTTTTCCCCAAGGTGATGAACCCACGTATATGTGCTCACCTTATTCTCCATTCTGAACACATTCCAGCAATCTCACACTGACACATAAAACAAATGAGATGTTTGGGAATTGCAGAACTTAAATTTCATCAGTGCTTCATTTTCAGATTTTCAAAAAATAATTATCTCTCTTTGTTCTCACAATTTTGCTTCAAATAACAGGTGTGAAGCTGCCTGCACATCTTCCAAAACTGCTCTTTATTCCAACTGAAAGCTAAGAATTGAGTATCTGTCCAAAAGAGGGATCCAGAGCATGGGAAATCAGCACAGTGTTTTGATTAATCTCCTTTTCTGTTTGTCTGGTAAGAGAATCGTGTCAATATTAATGAAAACAATTGTGACTAATGCAGTCTGCAAGACTATCAGAGAGTCTCCTGCCCTGTTATAATAGGGACCCATCACTAGAAGCACCTTAATTACAGCTATTATCTCTTGAAATATCTGAGTAACTCTTAACATTAATCTGATCTGAAATAGAAAGTTTCCATTATGTAGTGAGATGTTAAACAGGGCTTTGCTGTGTAATTACATGGGGTAAAGTAACTATGAAAGTCGATTTTGTATGAAGGCTACACTGACTGCTAATGAAAAGATCTCATTTTCCAGCACCTGTATTTTCAGTATTTCTGTGGAGAACTGAGTCTCATTTTAAGTAACATTTTCACATGGGAAAACAGGGAGTAAAGAATGCAGTTATGACCACTATGAGAGAAAATAAGGGAACCATTTGTTAATGCCAAGACTGGTCTACAGGGAGCTCCAGCTGGGTCCCAGAGGTAAGAATATTTCCCTGCCCTCATTTTCATAGCTTGAAATCACTGATTTTCACAAACTTGTTCCATGGTAAAGCATTCATCCTGCTTGCTGCCTGCCATATGCTTAGCCGTTACGGTGGCTTCAGGCATTTCACTTTATTCCTTGAAAGTTGATTTAGTCCATAAAAATACACCCTGCAGGTGTGCTGGACACCTTGCATTGATGATGCCAGAGTGGATGTCTCTGCCTAGAAAAAATGTTTGGCACAATAGCGCACACATTGTGGACAAATGTTCAGGCTGAATCTCTGACATCATCTGGAGTCTCTTTAGATGAGCTGTTTCAGGAAAAAAATAATTTGAGTGGATTTTAGGGAGGCACCACAGCTCATGAGAGATAATATTATTATTAGGCAACATGTCTGGAGAATGGGTGTCTGCTCCAGGCTCAGAGAGACCTGGTTTGGGGTCGCTGCTCTCCCCATCATGGTGGCTGTGAATCTGAAATGTTTTCAACCTGTTCAGTCTTAGCAGTGGAGGGATTTTGTTGTGGATGATGAGACCACATAGCTGCATATTTAAAAGGAGTTATTTTGGTTTGGAAGTGTACTTTCAAGGGATATATTCACAACAACAGCTATCATGATCCCATGAAAGGAGAGCTGAAGGTTCCAATGCCAACATGCAGTGTGAGAGACTGCATGGGTTTTACTTTTCTCTCTGACCTCTTTGAGGTCCTCCTGCACTGAACCTTGGATTCAAAATCCAGGGAAGGATCTCCAGAAGAAATACAAGGAATTTAGGCCCTAAATTAATTTTCAATCCACCTGCGGCCTACATCCCTGCACATGTAATGTTTGTTCCAACTCTTCCATGGTTCTGTTTTGTAATCAGCACTAAAATGTAAAGAGGGAAAAGTGTCACTGTCAATGTGGTGTGAAGAAATCACCCTTCCTGCATCTCTCTGTGATGGGGGACAGGCTTTAATGACAGAAGCTGCATGGGGCAGCCACAACCTGAGTCCTCTTCCCCCAGGTGCTGCCAGCCTGCTGAGCTCCCTTAGCTCCAATGGAGAAAGACCAGCTCAGGATGGCAGGAGAAATGGCTGTGTCTCTGTTTCCACATATATCCTAAAGCTTTTCAAGATGAAGGCTTCTCAATTATATAGTGACAGTGGTATGAAGTGGCAGCATCAGTGTCTTAGTGAAATACCTCTTGCTCTGAGAGAGGCTGTTGTCTGCTTTACACATAAAGGGCTGTTGTCAAGGGTTGTCAAGGGGCTTCTAGCAGCTGGTAGAGTTAAGGAGAACAGTTCTCAGTTTTTGATTCCCTGCCAAGTATCATGTAAAATATTACTCCCAACGCCTCATAGAGAGGAGGATAGAGATGCACTCAACAGTCTTATTTAAGTGGCTGTTTGAATTGATTGCTATCTTCTGTTGCTTTGGCCAATATGTCTCTTAACTTTGACTGTGTGACCAGTAAGTTTTCATTCATTATTATTGATACTTAGGAAAGGGGTTAGTTTCTCCAGCATATTAAAATTAGGAACCAAGAGACTGCTGGGGTGTTCTGTGCCAGGGTCAAGGAGAAGCCTGGAAAAATTTTGGTTTTAGGTGAAGATCCAGGCAGCACTGGATGGCAGAGCCTAGAGGAACATAGAATCTTTGGTTTTTAAATGAGCCTCAATTTAGCTGAGAGCAAGGGCAGCTGGTTGCTGCAGACTGGGGGAAGATCAGTGCCTTTTCAGACATGCTAACCAGATCACTGGGAAACCCACAAACACATATGAAATTCAGGCCAACCCATTCTTTCTTCAGTTCTTCCTGCAACCAGAGAGAGCACACATGATAGCTCAGAGCTTGCCAAGGTGCCACAATAGTTTGACTTTTTGCCTCAGACCTAATTAATGAGATCATTGAAGGCCACTGTCTTCCTGATAAGTAAATGTGCATAGGAGCAGGGAAATGAGTCTAGGACATTTTCTGGTCACTAAGCTGAGAATGATCTGCTTGGATTTAGGCTGTGTAGGAGACTCTAAACAAATCAATAGATACTTCCTGTTGGGATAGCAGAAACAGAAAGGAATTATAGATATGACTGCTGAGCCAACAAGGCTAAGGATGAAATTAAAATGAAAGCGCTGTTTGAATGAAGTTAGAGAAACCAGTTTAGCAAGCCAAAAGACATTCTTCCCCCTGATAGAACAATGCTAGGACCCTTCCCCCTCTGTTTCAACAGGAGGGGTTTAGATGATGGGATTTAGATAGCTAAATGCATGGAAATACAGTGATTCCTAATAGGCTGCATGCAAATGTTACTGCATTAGTATACTTACAAAGACTGGTTGGTGAAGGAACAGAATATTCAATGTATAGAAGGTTATATAAGTGATTGTAAAAAGAGAGCTCACTCTCTTACTCTTTTACCTCTTGCTCTCTTACTCTCTTAACCTCTTAACACTCTCTTGCTCTCTTTACTCTGACTCTTTTACCTCATGCTCTCTTAATTAACTCTCTTAATTCTCTTAACTCATGCTCTCCTGCCTCTGACTCTCTGACCACTGAACTCTTACCCCTTAACTCCTAAGGCTCTTAATTCTTTGACTCTCTTAATTCCTGAACCCTCTTAGATTGTTCCCTTGTCCCTTGTCCCCGTTCCTTTCCCCATGCTCTACCCCTTTTTCCTGTTTTTTCCTCTGAGCCTGGTCTGAGCTGTGTCAGGCAGCTCTTAGCAGGGCTCTCTCACCCACACCCTAAAATAAACTACAAGCTTCAGATTCAACTATAGAGGTCTCTGCCGTGTCCTGACTGTCCGCACCTGAGGGATCTCTTACAACTTCCTATCTGTACTTTTATCATAAGGCACAAAATGCTAATATAGGTGGCATATTACAAGGACTGTAAATGATTGATACAATGACAAGATGGCATTTAGAGGCTTGTTCTAGAATTTCTTTTACTATCTCTGTCTGACTCATACATCTCTGTCTTTACAGAAATGATTTTTTTCTTAATGTCTAAACAAAGCAAGATTCTATAGGCTTGCCATTAATAATGTTCAGGAAGTTGTGTTTTAATTTTTAAGAACTAGAAATTTCCTGTTGTTAAAAGGGTCTTCTCAATGTTATTTTTATGTTCCAATATATTATCATGCATGTTCTGCTGTCTGACTTTCTGACTATGAAATTTAGCGTATGTTTGCCTGGGCCACCATTTCCACTCTCGGGATGTCAGGATCCCAAACTGCTGTTGCCAGCACTGGGCATGCAATGCTTATAAGTCAGGCTGCACCAGATTGAGCAGCTGGCTTTAAAATGGTGCAATCTCTAGTTTTTCCTTCTCTCATTGCCCCCCTGCATCTTTGCCCAGTTTTTCCTTTTTAAAGGAACCATGGGACTCTTTCTGTCCTGTCTTCTGTTTCTGAAATTTCTTGGCTTCCACATCCACAAGCTTTGCTCTTCTTTGATTCGCTGCTTTGGAAGACAGAGAAATCCAGTCAGATAGGTGGAAAAAGAAAAGAAAAGTGAGACTATGCCAGTTCAAGCTGAGGAAATTCTTTGTACCTCTGGCATTTCAAAGCAATCCAGGGAAAATGCTCCAAGACTGGAGAAGGTATTGACTCCCAGTTGGAGGGTGTTTGGAAAGGAAGATGCAAAATGCCTCATCCTAAAGTACAGAGTCCCCAAGGGCTGCCTGGAAAGATGGTCTGGACCCAGTTGGAACAGGTAGCTGAGGAGCCTAAAGCCCCTGGCATCTGTCAAACAACTTTTCCCTAATACATTTCCTTATATCCAGTACCTTACAGGGGAGCACCAGTAGTACACAACTGAAGGCCCAACACCAAAACCCTTTAAAAGGAAGAGACAGCTCATATAAGTGGGATATTTATCCTTTCTTGAACTTCAAACTTTTCTCTACAATTATTTTTTCCATCAAAAAAGTGGCAAAAAAATTAATTCCCAACAAATCTATTTGTTGATGCAAATTTTTGCCATTTCATCATAGAATCATCTAGGTTGGAAAAGACCTTTCACATCATCAAGTCCACCTGCAGCCTTTCATAAAAAAACCTCATTACAATTCAGCTCTAATGCCATAGCAAACACACGAAGTGTATCACTTTGGCATAGGAAAACATCAGTTATTTTCCCAAAGTGATAACTTGGGGAAGGAAGCAGAAACTGAAACAGTCTCATAACTTTGTGGAGAAGCTTCAGTGACAATAGGCAGCACTGAGGCAGTGCTGCTATATGCAGCCCCTCTCCCTGATCCCACTGTGTTGGAAGGACATTCCTTGGTCAGGGGCACCTGGCAGGGCTGACAAGCCTTAAAGTGTTTGCAGAGGTTCAGGGCTCCTCTGCTCTTGGGACTTTTTATCACTTTACTTACCCCGTGCCTGTGCCTGGCAGTGCCCCCAGGTGCTGCTCAGCTGTTGCTTTTCCTGCCCTAGCTACATGTCTTTCTTTAGCTTTGCAAATAGGCTTTCCTTGTGTTTCTGATCTCTTCCTGCTCTGCTTAAGGAGTCTTAAATCACTGTGTGGCAACTGCGTCTCAGGGGGATTTGAGGTTCAGACATGGGTTACGTGTGATAACAGCTCTTCATGCCAGCCACAGCAGCTGGCAGCAGCATGGCAGGAAATAGAGGTTATTTCAGGGAAATAACCTGTATGCTTGGGAAAAGGACATCTTGCTTTTTCTGGAGATACTGGGTCTGTCCGGGATGTTCCACAAGGTAGGACGTGCTGTAGGAATCAGCTCCATATGAAATGATGCAGATGGTCCCTGCCAGGCACAGCAGCCACCAAGCAGAGACTCTTCCCAGATGTCAAACAAATATCTCAGGTTCACTTATGGCAAACAGTGTCATCAAGCTGGCTGATTGATCAACACCAACATTCACCCTCCAGGTAATGTACCTGGATGTTTCCCAGGCCAAACGCTGTTTTCATGTCAACACATCCAAGCCCATTAATGTTAACTAAGAAGAAATTCAACCTCAAGGCTGTAAGGGACACCAGAAATACAATAGCCTGGACTATGAACTGCCCTCCTGAGACATTTAAAGCCATCCAGCAGCATGGGAGTTACACAGGGATCCCCACAGGTTGGAGAAGCACTGAGGAGAGATGGGTTCCCTTCCTGTTGAATTGGTGGGCATTGCTTCTCCTCAACAGTAGTGAATGCTTTAACAAAAACACAGGTCACCAAAAGCATGTAATGTATGGGTAGAAATGGATTGGAAAAGGCTGATGGATTACTCAGTGACAAAAACGTTTCCTATCTTAGTGGAAGAAAAAAAAAAAAAGGCTTGTGTTAGCATTCTCTGTGTGTGCTATCTTCTGCTGCATCATAATGTATTAGTAAGTTAAAATATAGTATATATCTGTACATCATCTCCTTCAGGAGAATGTCTGGTTTTCCTCTTTTTAATGACCATTTCAGTAAGGATCAATTTCCTACCACACTGTTAATTTCTTTTGAGTTTCAGTAGGGGGGGAGTCACATGGTAGCTGCTGGCTCCAAATTTTGGGCAGGCTTCTCCAATTTGAACCATCAGCACAGCTGATCTGAACCATCAGCACAGCTAACTTGGTGTTCACAGAAAAAAATAATAGGAAACTCAGCTGATTTTTATGTGCCTAGATAGGCTCTCAAACCACCCAGACATTAAAGACTTCTCAGAAATAATTGGTGGTGAATAATTGATGCAATTAAAACAACCACTTTTCCTATCCATGGGAGCAGATCATTCATTTCTGATTGCTTCAGCACTTTCTGGGGGATCTTTGATCAACTCTATAAAGCACACTGTACATTTCCATTTTCTGTTTCAGATAAGTTTTATCACTGGGCCAAGGGCTTAAGGAATTAATTTAGCCCAGGGGTCTGTCAGGCTTAGATTTCAGTGTAGGAAGAAATGGAAATCTCTTAAATGTCAAAGCCTTCCCTTTAACGGCCATGTAAGTCTGCCGTAGGTGCTCTGCTTTGAAAAATGAGTGCATATGAAATGCAGCACTTGGGTGCACAGATAACGATGCCTATCACTGGGACAAATGCATCAGGTATTTGTTCTCATTTATTTAACAGTCCTATTAGAGATTTTTAGGCCACACCACTAAAAAAAGCACGTGTCCACTTGTTTCTGTGATTCTTATTGCAGTAAAGGGAGCTCTTTGAAAGAGCAGGAAATAAGTGATTATTTAATTTAAACTGCTGCACATTCCACTTGAGAGTTGTGTTAATGGTACTCAGTGCATCCAGATCTCAGTTCTTCTAACATTCCTTGAATAAAGTAAATTGCAATGCTACATCCATATAAAATCATCACAATGCAGAACATTAGCTTTGAAAAATCTACCTGGTTTCAAGAAATCATCTTAGTCTCCCTTTTTTTTTTGAGTTCTCTGTGTAATTTTCCAATTGGGACTATTTCAGAGTCTTAAAATTCACTTACCACAAACCAATGTGAAAGGCAGGCTTCAGTTAGTCTCAAGCATACAAAGAAGGAAAGAACAGAGATCAGTGGTCCATGATCATTCAGCCACTACTTCTGGCTTTCACATTTCTACAGAAAATTTTGCATGGGCTAATATTAAGACAAATTTTATCTTTGGGTAGGCATTTTTTAAATGTCAGAGCTGTTTTCTTGTCAGCACAGAATCTATGGGTCTTTTTTGCTGTACATTAAGCAACATGACCAGTGTCCATTGTGCATAGTTCATCCTCTCCCTGCTCCTTTCCAAAGGAAGCAACTATGTGTGTAGCATTACAGTGTGGTAGGGTTTTGTAATTGATGTAAAAGACTGCAAGGAAAAGCAGCCCTTGTTCACAGGTTAAATCAGTCCTGTGGATATCTGCAACAGGTGTGAGTTAATTAAAATTAACATTAAATGAAATTAACTTGAAATTAACTACATTATATTTGAAAATCCACTTGAATAGAATTACTCCTGTTTCCTTCCCTTTATTTTTTCTATTACTAATATTACCATTTAAAGGTCATGCTATTTTCTGAAGCTTTTTTGAGAGGTTTGTTGTTTTGCTGATGCTTCTCAAATCTCACAGTCCAGATGTGCAGTGGTCTGTACTTGCATGCTTGAGCCTCCTTGCCCACAGACATGACTCCATGTGCAAATAAGCATTTGAAACTACAAATTAGAAAATTAGATTCAGTTGTCTCATGGCATTCAAGGAAATGGCCATTTCATGCACAAATTAGAGGTTTTGCCAAAATGAACACACAGAGTACCACGGAGGAAGATGAGCTGAGAATGCCACCTGCAGAACACATGCACACAGCACCAAGGCTGGTGTGTGCAGATTCTGGGGCATTTTCTATTTATTGCTGTACCTGCAGCAATAGGCATCCCTTTATGATCTCCAATTAGGGTTAAATGCAGTATATTTGACAGCAGTCAGACTTCCAGCCTGTGGGGCTCATAGAGCTTTCCATAACTTTCCAAGGATGTTTTTTCTAGGTTTTTCTTTGAATAAAGAAAAGCAGAGTTTGAGGTGTCTGTCAGTGTACAGCTCTTTCCAAGAGGGATATGGCCCAGAACATCTAAGTATCAGCTTAAGCTTCTCTTAACCTTTATTTCACAGGCACTGTGCACTTGTTTGCTAATACCAACCTAGGAAGGTTTCTGTCCAGGGGTGATGTTTGTATGATTTTGACTACAGTATCAGTTGACACTTATACCTCCACTTGGCTGAATATCCCCCAGCCACACCTGAAGACAGCACAAAGCTGGAATCTCACAGGGCCCAGGCTCTTCCCTCATGTCAATCTAATATGCCAGTCTCCCACCAGAGAGGGAATCCCTGTATTCCCTCTTCAGCCTAATTTCTGAGGACACAGAGAAGCCCTTCTCATCCCTCCTTTTTTTTTTTTTTTTTTTTTTTTTCTCTGTGCTTCTGTCCTGTAAGAATAGGTACTTGGTTTCTTATTTGTAAATGATGCCAAAGGATAACAAAATTGTTTATGTTATAGTTATTAGCAGCCATAACAAGGGTCTGTTTTATTCATAACCAGAGAAAAAGGAGCAGTGAAAACCAGGAGATTAGTTCAGGTAATTACAGCAGGTGAAGAATTGGGCCTCAATCAGGAGGCTTTCACTGCTCCTGTCCCACCTTGCATGAACACTGTGAGCCAGTGTTACACCAACAGGGAGCTTGGGAAGAATTATCAAGGCTTACTGTTTTAACCTGCTTATCCTGCTCCCCACCAAGCTCTTGCCCGGAGCACTCCCAAACATCACTTGCCTGACAGGGAAGGGAGGTGCATGGGCACTCAAAGGGCTTCTTGGTGATGTGGAATCAATGAAGCAGCCTTAGTGCTGCATCCTCAGCTCAGAGGCTGCTCAACTACTTTTTGGCACAACAAAAGTTCAAAATCTTTTATTAGGCTGGCCAGGGATCATAGCTCAGTGGCACGAGCCTTAAGCTCTTTTCTGGACTGGGGCTGGAATGTACACTCAATGCTACAAATGCCACATTAATACCTTCCAGTCACTCTTAAATGATCGAACTCAGAGTAAATATTTTACAGAAGACACTTAAAGCATCACTGCAGACAAACTCCTAATTTGTATTCTAGGAGTAAATATGGAAAAGTCGAGATGTGCTATACACCAACTGTGGTATCAAAATGAATAATGCACTCCAAAATTTTTAATTGTTTTTAATCTATCTTATTTAGTCTTATTTAGAAATTAATATTTCTACTCACATTGATATGAGGACAGAACCACAACCTGCAGGCTTGCCAGCCTTGCCTGGCTTAGGAAGACTTTCCAGCAGGTACTGTTTGGGCTGGGAGCATGTTACCTCTGACTTGAGGCCCTGTGTTCCAAGGAGACTTTAGTGCTGGTAAAAGCTTTGATGTGCAACAGGGCTTCACAGACAGGAATTCAAAATGCAGTTGTAACTCGAATAAGACAATCCCAGACTTCTGAGGGCAGCATGTATCAGCCACACATAGCTACACATAGTGGCCATGAATATGCAAACATACTAACAAACATGAATTAAATTAATTAAATGTCAGAATTCCTGTATAGGAACTAAGCATGTGCATATTTATTTTATTTGGAGGTTCCATGTACTTCTCAATGAAACAAAAAACAACAGGGATGTCTTATTAGGAAAACCATGATGGAAGTATGCATGGGATGCCAGAGACAGTAAAATTACCCTCTATGCAATTCAAGTCTTCTGGAGGTTTGCTTTACACTGTAATTTAACATTTCTGGTGTAAGCAACTCAGTCAGACTGACATTTAATTTTGATGGTTTGGAACTGTGGAGCCACTGTGAAGCTGGGAATAGCTGGCTGCCACTGAGTCTGGTCCAGCCTGCTCCAGCAGCCAATTTCTGCTGTTGCCAGGGAAAGAAGGCTTTGACATAGCTTCTCCCCTGCTGCAGGAGTAGCCAGCATGCATCCACCAGCCACGTGTCCACAGAGCTCCACAGGGCTGCTAGGTAGAGTCCCTGAGTAAACAGGGTTCCTGGCATTAGCAGCACCTTTTGGACTAACCAATGCTAAAGTTATCCTACATAATGATTAGCGCACGGATAGTAATTATTAGTAACAAGCAATTACTAAATTACACTCGAAGACCTTGTTGTGCCAGCTTCTGAACAAATACGTCTGAGGAAAAATGTCCCTGCCCTGAGTTCTTAAAGCCTTGTTTGGTGACTGCTCCCCAGGGTGTGGCCAGAAGAAAAAAACAAATCACGAAGTTATGTTTTGAGCTTTATGGCTCAGGGGAAATTCTGTACTAAGCACTTGCAAATACTATGTGCCCCCCAGCTGCTGGGTATCGTGACTCACAAAGGTGAGCTGGTAGAGGAGAAGTTAGCAAAAAGCCTTGCAAGAAAACTTTGAGACAGCATTCCACATTGCGTTATAGAGTCATGGAATCATTTAGGTTGGGAAAGACCTTTAAGATCATTGAGTCCCACCATTAACCTAGTATTGCCAAATCCACTACTAAACCTTGTCCTCAAGTGCCACATCTATACATCTTTTAAACACCTCCAGGGATGGTGTCTCCACCACTTCCCTGGGCAGCCTGTTCAAATGGTTGACCATCCTTCCAGTGAAGAACTTTTTCCTGATCTCTAATCTGAAGTTCCCCTGGTGCAACTTGAGGCCATTTCCTCTCATCCTGGCACTTGTTACCTGGGAGAAGATACCAATGCCCACCTGCTGCGACCTCCCTTCAGGTAGTTGCAGAAAGCAAAAACATACTGTTCCTGAGCCTCCTTTGCTCCAGGATAAACATCTCCAGCTGTTCCTCAGAAGGCTTGTGATCCAGACCCTTCAGCGCCTCTGCTGCACATCTCTGGGCACATTCCAGCACATCAACATCCTTTTTTGTTGTTAGGGGCCAAAACCTGAGCACAAGATTTGAGGTGAGGCCACACCAGTGCCAAGTACAGAGGGATGATACCTCCCCTGGTCCTGCAGGCCTCACTCTTGCTGATACAGCCCAGGATGCCATTTGCCTTCTTGGCCACCTGGGCACACACTGGCTCATATTCAGCTTCTGTGGACCAGCATGCCCAGATCCTTTTCCACCAGCAGCTTTCCAGCCACTCTGTCCCTAGCTTGTCGTGCTGCCTGGGGTTGTTGTTACCCAAATGCAGGACCTGGCACATAATGTCATACAGTTGGCGTCAGCCGATTGATCCAGCCTGTCCAGATCCCTCTGCAGAGCCTTCCTGCCCTCCTGCAGATCAACACTCCCACAGAACTTGGTGTCATCTGCAAAACGACTCAAGGTGCCCTCAATCTCCTTGTCAGGTCATCAATTAAGATATTATACAGGATGGGCCCCAATGCAGAGCCATAGGGGACACCCCTTGTGACAGATCACAAACTTTGGATTTAACTCCAGAGGTACTTAATGCCTCTTTTACCTCTGTGTTTAATAGTATGACCTGTTTTCTTAGGGGTACACAGCCCCCTGAGCTTGAAGACAAAGATGGGGAGCAGAATGAAGCATCTACAATCCAAGCAGAAATGGTCTACACCACCAAGACACACACAAGTCCTGCACTTGTGTTACAACAACCCCATGCAATGCTACAGGCTTGGGAAAGAGTGGCTGGAAAACTGCCTGGAGAGGGATAAGCACATCCAACAGTTTGAAAGAAAGTGTGCAAAGCATTAAATAGTTGCAAAATATAGCAAGACTAAGTGATGACATATAGATGAAAGGCATCCTTTCACTGCCTTTAGCCTGATTGCATTTGTTTCTGTGTAGTTGCAGGGTGGATTAAAGATAGGATTTGAATAACACAGTATCATGATCCCAGGGGACTAGTTATTCAAATTTTTCTTTGTGTGATCATTGCAGTGTACAGTGTAAAATAGGAAAATTATTTAAATCTCTTTCTGTCTAGATATGTTTTCTCATCACAGAAAGCACCACTAAAATTTTTAGCTAAAGAAAGCACCCTACCACTGCTGGAATGCACAGCAGCTTATTTTGGGGCTGGAGTGGTCCTCACTCAGGTTTTTGTACTGCTGGCTATTTGCAGAGTGACCCTTTCCTTCTAGCATCAGGACCTCTTTCACTTCTGAGTCCTTCATTTCAAGTGAAGATCATAAAAAGGCAAATCCTCTTGAGATGTGTGTTTGTTGGGCAGTTGTGAAAACCCACCTGAGCAGAAGCAAACCAGACAAATGGGGTTCCAGCAGGCCCAGTACCCTCTGCCCTGAAGAAACATTCATGTCAGGCTTGTTCCCTTAAAGCTTTCTGTTACCTTATGAAATCTACTACCCTATTTTTCCTGGGATCATTTGCTCATTAGATATCAACATCCTTATTTTCAAAGTATTGACACTTAAAAGGTATTGCCACAGGGAGGCAAATTAGATCAGGATCACTGTAGTGCCAGGCACTGTGCATGCACAGAAATAGATGCGTGGCTGGGAGGACTCTTTTTCTCTTAACATCTTCCTATCGGACCTTCAGACACTTTGCTGAAGCCTGATGATGATTGTGGTAGGTCACAGGATGGGGGAAATCCCATGCAGCTGGGGGGAGGTAGAAACTCCCTTCAGCCATGTGTGGTTCATCACTTTAAAAAGTCAACCTTAGCCTGACCAGAGCTACTGCTAGGAAAGTTGAGTAAGTCTGTTTTAAGGGCACATCTAAGACAGTGCAGGGAGCCCTGTCTGCTGGGGAGAGGAGATGGACCCTGGGTGATGTGCTTAAGCTGTGTAATCTCTCTGCAACAGCATCAGCCACACCACCAGAAATTCCATCTGTTATGATGCAACTTCTCTTCATAAAATATCAAATGGAAATTCATTAGGCCAGAGGAAGTGTCCTCTGACTCTATCTGGGCTCTGTATGTTGTAAGAGGTTTCCAAAGGCCCAGAGTTCACCATGGAGTTTGAATACCCTTTGATTGCTATTAATTCTTTATGGGGTTGTAGTAGGAGGAGCTCCTCACCAACCATGGAGCTTTGAAGTTAATTCCCTGTAGAAGGATGCCTGGAAAACAGCTGTGACACTCCACTTCCTGCGGGGACTATATAGGGGAAGGAGAGAGTTGGGCAGACAGATCTGTACTACTTCAAAATGGCCTCCAAAGGGTGCCCCGGGTCAAGGTACTCCATGGCAGTTAAGTAGCTCCATAGCACCAAAGTTCAGCTGACAAAATTTGTCTCACCTCTTTTAAGAAATGCACTGAGCAGAAAGCTCAGAGGAGGGAAAAGAGACAGATGTTAGCAGCAATTACTGTTTTTACAGACAACTGCGGTCACTGTTCCTAAGCCAGATTTTAAGACAGTGAGAGCTTGTCTTCCTTGATAGTATTTGTACTTCATCCTAAATCCCAGGCTATGGTAATGCTCTAAAGTAATTTCCTGCTCATTTAAATTAACTTAGGGATCCATGAATGTACATTTTCTATGTTCTTAGAGGAGCTGAGGTGCTTTTCCTGCTCCTGTGGTGTCAGCTGAGATGACAGGATTGTATTAGGTTTCAGTTCCTCACATTTCTTTTTCATAGTTTCATAACTTCTTTGATAGTTAAGCTATGTTCTAAAACTCCCCTGGCATCAGTAACGTATTTAGATGTACAAAGGAAAGGATGAAAGCCTATGGGGAAATGGAAGTTCCCTCAAAGTCCCTGCCCCTTGCCTTTCATAGGAAAGGCTGAATCCAGGCCTCCTGCAGGAAGTCCCTCACCCTAACATCCCAATTCTGGCAACTAAAGTCAAAGCCATGATACCTATCAATGCTACATATGGTGTTCATAGCAAAATGTTGGTGTCCCAATAAGAAGAAAACCTGTAAGGGAAGGTTTCCATACTTGGCCATAGCTTTGCTCCTGGAACACATGGGCTTCTGCAGGGCAGGGTACCAGTTCCCTGGGCTCTGTTCTAAGCTGTTTGCTTAGCTATGAAGTCACAGAGAAAGTTAGTGAAGCCATCATTGCTTTCCTAACTTCAGCAATTCTGGGCAGTATCATGGACTTAACGTGCTGCTCCAGTGATTGGAGTCCTCTGAAGGAAGGACAAGAAGAATGGTATCTAAAGGAGATAATTTGCATTCAGAATTATTAAGGTTACTTTCAGCAGGGTAGCTTTCAAGAACAGAATAAACATGTCAAAACTCACCAAGCAACCTCTCTGAGGCAGATGCCTGTGAGGCCTTTGCCAGGCTGCTCGCCCCAGCACCTGAGCAGAAGAAAAATGCACCCTTGCTGATAAGTGTAGGTTTACTGTGTAACCTGGTGACTCTGCTCAGGCTCATTGTGGCTTCCAGACAGCTCTTTCCCTGGTCCGTATGAGCTCTCTGGTGTCATTAACACACCTTGTATGCAAATTACTGCAATACACCCTTGGAAATAATTATTTGCTTACTTTTAATGAGGTATACTGATAAATAAGCAGATTATAATGTTGTTGTTGCCTCAGTTGTTGCTTAATGCCGATGTGAATGTTGAGCTAACTCACTTAAGTGTGAGTAACCTACGGCAGCTGGGTCAAGGAATTTCCAGTATCCCTTTTAAAGATAAAAATTTTAAACCAGGCACACATAGAACAAGCAGTAGCAATTTAAGCTTGCTTGACTGACTGCTCACATTCATGGCCAGGACAGCTGCTGGTAAAGCCTGCCTGATCTTGAGGCACTCCTGGGAAGGAGGACAGGCTCGAGTGTGCCACTTCCCAGGGAGCCCCTTGGTAAGGCTGCAAATGCCACATGGGGTTATCAGTTGAATATTTCTGGTCTAGAAGTCACAAAACCTCTTAATTTCATTTGTTGACTGTAACCTAGAAATAAGGTTCTTGCTGTGATAAATGTGTAGGAGATGCATAATTAGGCTTCCAATGGCACACAGATGATGCAGTTTTTCTTAGTATTTAAGGCTGAGGCTGACAACTCAGCCTTTGCCAACCAATATTCTAGCCTAGAGGTATCCTTTAATCATGCCTTGGATACCACTGTCTAACTGCTGACAACATTGTATTTGTGCTATTGTTTCTCATGTTGTGTACACTGAAAGGGACACATTTCAAACTGCAAAGCACAGCTGATGTAAATAAAACAATATAGTTGTTACCAGAAAACAGGTGATCAATATGCAGTGCCACAGGAGCATACAGAGAGTAGAATAAACCTAGACTAGAATAAAGGATTGGCAGGAGCCATGCCCAGGGTATTCTGCACCTGGAGGACAGGAAAAAATATCCATAAAAGGAAGGAATGGTTGTAGATAAGAGTTTTTTTCTACAAAAGCAAGGCTTCAACTCACCTGCAAGAGGTGAAGTTTAGAACAGATTAACTGGATAGCATGGACCTCTCAAGCAGTTTGGAGATTACCCATCAGAAAAGGTCCAGATGCAGCTGCTGGTGATGAAAAGTTCTTGACTTCAAAGTAGCAGGAGAAGATTGGGTGTCCTCAGCTAAATCACATGAGAAATTTGGACAGTGATAGCAAGCAGCAAAGATTGCAGGAATGACTTGTCTAATTATTCCTTTCTGCTCTTCTTTTAGTGTCACTAGGAGATCAGCAATTCTCTTAGGTTAAAGCAAAGTGACTTCGTTCTCCTGTCTTCTGGAAAGGCTTTTTGTCTCTGCAACTGTTTCAAAGATTGGTGAAGGCACTGAACAGCTGGAAGTCATGCTATTTGTCTCCCTAGAGTTTGTTGGGGTATTTTTTTTCNTAGTGTTACATGCGCTCATTGCAGGAATGAGAAAAATAATTTTCTGAAAGACCTTTCCCCTTTCCTTGGTTAAATACCTTCTTCCCTTGCTCATCTCCCCCGATGACTAACTAGGACCATCTATATTAGTAAATAGTAGAGGTATTTGAAATAATGGAGGTTTAAATAGTATATTTTGTGCTTCTATAATCTTTTATATTTTCTCTACACTGTGTAATAAGGTATTTTATGGAAATGTTAGGCTACAGTACTAGAACAGGAAAGTTCATTGAAAAATTCAGTTTGCATGTGGCTGTGACACCTAAGTACCCTAATGAAAAGTAAATCTAAGTGAGGTTTGAGGGCTTGTTTCATTTTTCTTTTTGCATGTATGTTTTTCTGTGGTCTTTTATTATGCTGCTTATGATGAAAAAGCATTTTGATCAACCAGGGGTTTGGTGGAAATTATTTCTGCTCTTATACACTCTACCACTTGTAGACAGTGGTAAAGAATCTGGAGAGCAAAATAAAGGATTAGATTACAACTGATGGACTAACAGGACTGATCTACAGGGAGCTCTGCTTCTGAGAGAGCAGACTGAATTTCATTTATTGTATGCGTAATTTCTTCATTTTATCGATATTCTCTGGTTTGTGCAGACATCTTCACAGTAATTAATCTGTCCAGAGACGTGTTGTGCAAGATTCATAGAAATTTAGTCAATCCTGAGTCTAGAAAAAACACAGTGATCTTTATCACTTTCCCAGTTAATTCATGGTGATAATGGCTTGGATCTCACTGCATGAAACCTTTATCTTGTATTACTCAATTCTGCCCGCCTTCCCTGAAACACTAACACAAATAATTCCTTCTAGGTGGAACAACCATCGCTTGCTTAAGGTCTGAATCCTGCAAATATATAAGATTGCATTTAACTGTGCTGTGGATTTCATTCCTATTGATGTCAGGAGGGGTGTTCAGACAGCGAAAATGAAGTGTTTATGTGCTTTGTAGCAATATTAAGTTTTGCCCTTCCTCTTGCTATCAGTCCTGGCTCTCCCAAGCGCCTTTGAAGGCATGAGACTGTCCAAGCATAGATGAGCCACGAAATAAGCTCTGAACAATTAAAGGGGAAGTCCAGCTGTGCATCCATGGCCTCGGCTTTCAAATGTTGTTTTTAACAGTGCAGCAAGAGCCATTTAAAAGATCAACATTTTCTTTGAGGGAGAGAGAGAGAGAGAATTTGTATCACAAAGAGTAAGTAACTCATCAAAGAGTCAGGAGTAAACTCAGTTATAGGGTGTTTCCAGTCCTCCTTTCCTCCTGTTACACAACTGCTGCAGACGGGAGAAGGTCAAATCCTTTGGCTCCCGATGGAAGGATCCCAGGCACTTTGCCTGCAGCATAAGAGGGAGGCAAAGGCCAATGAAACAGTTACTTCTGGCATGATTTATTTGATATAACAGAAACCTAGCTGGAAAACACGTGAAAGTCACAGGCCATGTTAATACAAGTGGGGGGAAATAGAGAACTGAAGAGGCTGTCAGCCTCTGGATTATCCCTGAGCATGTCTGAAAGCAGATCATAGTGGAGCTGACTTTGCTGTGGGTAATCTCAGGACTATTGACAGAGGGTGAGGTATAGGGAAAAACCTGGAATCAGCTTTAATTCCACTAGAGAGGAGGGCGCCTGTTAAACTTTAGGGTCCTCTTGTTAATGTCCTATGTCAGCTATTCTGCTAAATCAGGTAACACACCAGGCTTCTCTCACTTGGAAGTTTTACTTATCCATTCAGCATGAGCCTCCCCAAAGCAGAAGTCTTCCTCCCAAAGGGGGATAAAGGGGCTGAGTCACTGCCCTTCTCTCCAGCACAAGTGACCACAGAAGCAGATATAAAGGGCTGAGTGAGGAGCTGAGAGCCAGACACAACCTGTGGGCTGTTAGCCTGAAACCTGTGTCCTTCTGGTCAGGGAAAGGTACAGAGAGTGACAGGAAGAAGTGCAACTTTAAAGATGAGGAGGGAAAACTAATGTCTGATTTTGCTTCCCTTGCTTAATAGGGGAGGTAATGCCAGCATCATCAGACTGCCAAAAACAAGAGGCTGGGTAGCTCTCTAGGTGCCAGTTGGGCTAGGGCTGCCCAAAACCAAGGCACCTTATCCTCAGCATGAGCACACACTGCCCCAGACCGAGCTACTCCTAGGCTTCATCTTTTTCCCATGCAGAAAAACCCCCTTCTAGCAATCAAGAGTCTTTTACCCTGAGGATCTGGCTTTTGTAGAGCACCAGAAGCATCATTAGCCAACCATGGGGGCAACATCTGCCAAACTTGGTCACTCTTCAGTCTTGTCAAGAAGCATCATACTCAGCACTGGACAGATACCAACAGTGTGGCTGTGAATTTAGTGTGATGGGCGTGTCCTGAATGGACCTTGACATGACAGATGTAAGGATCCTTTACAAAGTGATAGAGGTGACATCAACAAATTTAGATTCATTATTTTAATGAATTCATAGCCATTAAAAGAGAAGCTGGGCCATGATCTTTTCTTAAAAATAAATTGTAGTCACTTTGTCATAAAGACACTTAGAGAAAAATTCCTTTCACTTAAGATATTCTATAGAAATGTAAGTTACTTAAACATAAGTTCTTTCCTCCCAGTCATAGCAAAGACTGAATTGGCAGGTGGAGGAACAAGTAGTTTTCTGAGCTTTTGGGACAAAACTGTCTGACACAGCCAGGCTCTACATTTTGACTTAATCATTTGCAATAGTCATTCATGTTGTTATAAGAGAAACAACATGCTACGAAATCAGACCTAGAATATCTTGTACATAACCTGTAAAAGAAGTAGTGACCCTAAAGTGGACAGAATGATCCAGAGACCTGGATCTGTGAGCACAATAAAGGAATTCTTGGCACAGCCCCTCCACAATGTTTTCCTTTCTGCAGATCTGCTGTGCTGCAACTCCCAGAGGATATTTGCCAATATGTGAGTGCAGTACCAGGAAACAGCCTTGCACCAGCTTTGGGGTGATGCTAAGGGGGAACAGTTCCATGAAGACAGAGAGCCTGAGCTTGGAGATGTTGTGTGTCTGCGCTCCCATTCCCCCTCAATGCTGCACGTGTGCTGTGCAGAGGGACCTGCTGCTGAGCTTCAGGGTGGACAAGTGCAGGGTCCAACCTCAGAAACAATTCCTCTGGCAGTTCAGCTTGGTTTAATCTCTTTAATCCTTTCCTCAGCTGCCTGTTGGAACCACAGAGAACAAAGCACCTTTTCTTTTTGTTGCATGTTGATGAGGCTTGTTGTCTTAATTACAAACATCTACCCCAGAGGGAGATTACCTCTCTAGCCCCATTTTAGAGTGGAAGAGCTAGCTGTGCTCAATCACACTGATCCCTGTACAAAAACCACATTCACCTCTACTGCCTTCTGTTTTCTGCTTGTCTTTTGAGCTGAATAGATACAGTGCTTAATTAAAAAAAAAAAAACAAACAAAATCAAACCAAACAAACACAACACAAAAAAATCTGGCTGTGTAAATATTATTTTAAAAAATCTATATTTGATATTTTTCCTGTAGACATATCTTTCTTTGATTGCCTTCAATACTCCATTCACTGATTTACATACGGCGTGTAAGTCAGTATGGTACCTGCTGGTACAGGTATGGATTAATATTTTAAACTGTTTATTCATAGTGGGTGCAGCTTTCTTGAAAAACAGCTCTGCTTTACTGCATTTGGACAGTGGATGTTAGGACATTACTTTCCAGTACTTGGCTCAGGCTCAAGTATGCTGAGTGGGGGCACTGTGCCTCAAAAATCCTATTTAGTAAATTGAACAGATTCTTAGTTCTACACACTGCCAGGCAAATCAGTTCTTTACACCCGAGTGTGTGACTAAAGGCACAGTGGAGAGCTCAGGTACCTGAGCCTGGGACCTGTTCCAAAGGTCAGGAGATGGAGGATGGCTTCCAGGCATCAGAGCAAGGTCTCTGCCATGACCCGTAAGAGTTTAAAGTACAATGCAGATATGGGGGGTTTAGAGTTTAAGAAAATGTGCATGTGGATGGACTTAATTTAAAAAGCCCTAATTTTGAGTTTAAGTGAGAAGATACCCAATAGTTCATGTACTGAATCAATCAAAAAAGAAAAAAGTTCACCTAAGTTCACCTTCCTGTTTGTCGTAAGACCACATACAAAGATGAATGACAGGCAGCGGCCTTGTGCTGGCAGTTTGATAAACCAAGGTTTTGTGTGTCTTATCACGTTTAATTAAGGCCTGAAAAACTTGTGGCCAACAACTCTTGTTGTGGCTGTGTTCATTTGTAATTAGCATGTCAATCCCTTCCACTTAACTGGCTGCCAGTCTGAAAGTCCATAGCAGGCCACCATCCAAAACACAGACTTTTGGGTGGCGTTGGCTGCTAAGTCTTTTATGTCCCTGCTGAAAAAAGAGGTACCCTCTACGGTGTTCTTCATAAATATTCCTGACTCTCCCTGCCTCTGTTATTGTGTCCTGCTCATGTAGGATTTGATTGTTCATTTCTGAAGGCAGTTTTAAACCATCTGGAAGCAATTACTTTGCTTTCAGAGGGGTTTTTTATACTTGCCTTTGTTTTCGCACTTCAATCAATTTCATTCAGCCACTGGGGACTCCAAAAAGCCCCCTTCTGCACATACCCCAGCACGTGTGAAATAAAACATGATGGTTTGCTTACTGCCATAGGGCAGGTTTTATTTCAGCTTAATCCTTAACTGATGTTCTCAGGCCTAATCCTGCTTCTCCACTGTGCTCCTGTGCAGGGAATACTGTCCAGAGCAGGCTCCAAAAGCCTGGTAGATCTCTGTGCACTCATCCAACAAAACCTGTGTGCCCAGAACCAAAAAGGATTGTATTCACCATTTTCTTAATACTTCCTTTGAAATAGGTGGCTCCAAGGACTTCCATGGACACCTCCTCCATCGGTCTGCTGAGAATTTTCCCCTTACAGCCCACTGTCCCAGGATGATATCTCCCATTGATACAAGGATCTTTTCAGCTGTGTCTGTGAGATTCACCCACAGCTTCTCTCCTGGTATCCAGGAGCTGATGCTAGCTAAAGAAAGCCAAGGGAAAAAATGCCACCAGCTGCTCGTGCCCTCTGAGCTGTTTGACTGGGGCTCCAGGGCACAACCACAGTGTAGCCAGTGCAGGGTCCACACTTCTTTTCCTGACTGCAGGCACCATCAGGGGTTTCAGATGGAAGTGAAGGACATGCTGCCAGTTCCCAAGAGAGGAAGTTTCTGAAGGTGCTGCATGCTTGGTGCTGTATGCTAATACAAGAGTGCTTGTGGGCCTTCTCACAGGACTCTTCATCCTTGGCTGCTTGATTCATCAAACATCCTCTTGTGTGAGTCCAGCTCAGCCATCAAGTCCTGTTTGCAAAACCTCTGTCCTGTGTGCCTCCTTGTGCACCAGGGCACAGAAAAGCAACAGCACATTGCACTGGAGCCCCGGGTGCAGGGAGTGGTTTTGACACTTGTACATGTCTTCAGTAACTATTCTCATTCCTATTGTTCTCTTATATTTGGATGTTTATTTTGACTCTAATATAACAAATCTGATAGGTATTATTAAATCTTGTAAGAAACATACAGAAATTTGTTGTATTGCTGGAACATTTCATTTGTTCCCATTGAATGGAATAGGCTGGAGAAAGGGAGGAGTATTTTTGTATAAAAGATTGCAAATATTTCTCATTTTTAACCATATAATTAACAAAAAAAGAGTAATATGTGATACAAAGCTCATTCTCTGAAAAAGCCACCTCTGTTTGAAAAAAAAAACTGATGCTGCCTAGTTTGGGATTCTTAGTTTTTCGAATCATCTGATTGAATGGGGCTTTTATGTCTTACTACTAATTTTTGAAAGTTTTAAAATATACTCATTCTGAGCCATGGAAGAGGCATCTCAAAGCATCATATCTTTACATATAAGTGTGTATGTAAACACACTCATACACAGTACCTCCATCTATTATAACATACATATTTATTCCAATATAGTTCTAAAAGCAAAGACACAAGGAAAATTCTCTCATCTCCTTGACAGTGCTCTGTGTCTTTGACAGATGTTTGTAATAAAGCAGCACGATGCGAAGGGTTAGACAATAGTTCTGTTGAAGTCAGTGTAGCCTCTGCCACTCATTCTTTGTAGGGCCAAGCGCTCCAATCTCTGCCCAGACCAAATTAACAGAAATATTAACATCACAAGCTTTCCATGTGGGTTTGGATTCAGCGCAAATATCAAATCATCTGTGAGACCCCCCTTCCTCCCTCCCTTTCTGAGTGCTGTTAACAGCTTGAAAGGATCATCTCTAATGTTGTATTAGAAAAAGAGAAAATATTGGAATAATGTAATTTGCTGTTGCTTATGCATTTGTCTTATATTTTCTGCTGTTGCAATATCAAAATAAAAACACAACCTTTCTGAATTTGCATCATATGTCAATTGAACACTTTTATACAACACATTGAATATGTCTCTCTGGCTTTATCTCCCGGAGACAGAGCAAATATCCCCAGATTGAGGGTAATATAGGGCACTTTGCAAAGTGTCTGCATCCAGAAATAACTCAGAGAAGCGCTGTTGCAGAGTGTGATTCTCTCTCTGCCTGCTTTTTGCTCCTTTCCTTCCAAGGGAAAAAAATGGGGGGGCTACTAGAAACATTTCTGTTACCCATCTTTGAAATGGTTCTTTGTTAAAGCCAATGGGAGACAGGAGACATTTCTCTCTTCATTATCTTCAGAGTGACCTCGGCACTGGTTTTGCCTATGGAATGCAGGGGTACATCTGCTCCACATCAAAGTTCATTCCACATTTTTCTGCCCTCTGTCATCCCATATTTGCAGTACATTCCCCCCTCTTTCCTTAATTTTCTTTTGCTTTCCCCCATTCTTGGCAGACTTCAAAGTCACTAGAAAATTCACCATAGCATGTGTTACAAAAATAAAGAAGAATAAGCCTTTGTTATTTGAGGATCATCAGAACAATTTCTGATGAATTCTCAGCACTCTTGCATGTGGCCTGCTTTTCTAATGCTGTTATTCATATAATTTCCAATATAAACTTTTTCCATCCATTGTTTATTTTATTAGGTTTTGGTGAGCTTTGCTGCACATGGATTGCAGTTTGGACTACAAAGGTACCTTTAACACTGCAACAGCAAACTTTGCTCTGTAAAACACGAGTTTTTCTTTTGTTTATGGTGCAGAGGTGCCAAAATACACACACACACACACACACACACACACACACACACACAAAGTGTGACACACCTCAGTAAAGGCTGACTCCTTAGCACAGCACACAAGCAAACATTTACTAAAACGAGATGCTGCTGAGCTCTCTGATAGCAGATACGTTCCTCATATGTTCCAAGAAATGCACAGGCAGACTTCTGCTGTATTTTCCTCATAAGGATGGAGCAAAACTATTTTTGGCTCTGGCCTGACTAACCTATGAACCAATAATAGTCAAAGTAAATTTAAAATGCCAGATAATTTTGTTCCCTGGTCTGCAACTTTTAGCCATCTGCACTGCACCAGAGATACGGAGGTTCTTAGGTTCCCTTTTTAACAAGTTGTTTGATTTCCTTTAGGACAATGTCTGGAGCTCATCTTCTGAAGGACTAAATGATTAGTGCTCTAAGAACATCACAGGAGCTACATAGGTTTTAGTCCCACTCACCACCACAACAGTTTGTACTCCCATGCTGCTCCCTGTGCCACAAGTTAGTGCATGCAGTGTGAAAATTTCAGCTTCCTGCTATTAAAACCCTGGCTCTGGCTGCAATACACCCATTTCAGATGTACTGGAATAAAAATCAAAGGTATTTTTGGGGTGCCACCTTGGGCACAATAGAACCAGGCCACGTAATTTGCAGGACAGGTGGATCTAGGCTGCCCTGGGGGTGGCTACCATGAGCAGCATGGGTAAGACGTTTTCTGTGCCACTTGGCCTGGTCGCACAAGTCCTTCATGTCCTGCCATAGAGGTTGTGGCTGCAGGGATGTATCTGAAAACATTGAAAACTGCTCCACCTGTGAGGACAAGAAGCATTATTCGTTCTTACTGCACAGTGAAGTACACAACAACCCCGAGCATCAGTTTTGCTGAGCTTCTGTGATGGGTATATGGGTAAAAAGAAATTTTCTGGGCATCCTCCCTATCCCTTCTACCTCAGTCTGCTTCTGCTGAAGGCTGGGTTGGTTTATCCCATGTTTACATGTGTGTCTCTCAGTACCAGAACTCAGCACCGATGGTCACAGCAGGCTAATATTTGGGCCTGCTTGTAACATGCTTTGAGATCATCTTTTTTGTCCCTTCACACGAATCAACTTGCTCATCCATAAGTAATTCCCAAATGACTTTGCTATTTTTCTTCAGCTACTTAACTCTCTATGCAGAATCTGCATGCATAATTTGCATAGATTTGAGACAGGAGAGGGAGATACAATTTTAGTTTTACTCAAACTCTTGGATGTGACTTTGGCATAGAAGCTCAAAACCAAAGTCCCAGAAAAGGTCATCTGGGTCCTACTTCATTTGCACATCTTTTATTCTCTTCAGGCTTTTTAACAGATATCTGTCTCAGAGACAAACTTGAGTCCTTTGTCTTTCTCTCTTGTTGCCTTTTTGTCAAGGAAGGCCACTCACTTCTGTGACACTGGATCAGCTTTCAACAGCTTCAGCAGTGTGGCAAGGACCATTGCAGATCAATATAAAGCAGGCAGGGAGGAGAGTCTGTGGGTCTTCCCAAATTCATTGGTGGTGTGCTTTTTGCCATGGTTCCCATCTGTATTACATTTAGTGCCTCATTTTCCAGTCGCTTTTGTTTTCGGGAAAACAGAAACAATTTGTGACATCACATTGCATTTCTTGTCTATAGTTAGACAAAGGGTAAATAGTAAGAATCCATTGTGAGCATTCACCGAGTCTTCTCTGAGCTACTCACTTCTCTGCCTTTGAATTCCAGGGATAAAAACCCTGCTATTATCTTTTGCCTATGAAGAAACATTTTGATTTCAATATTGCCTTTTAGGTTGTTCGGCTCTCCGTCCTGCTGCTGGTTTCACAAAACACAAATAGTTGAAACATGCCATCTATGGGCCTGAGGAAGGCTTGCAAGCTCTAATAATTGGTTACAGAGGCCTGTTCTACTATTTAAAGAGGGAGGCAAGCTGTATATTCCATTAAAGAAGTAATGGCAATGTTTGGAGACAACTCCCATCCCTCATCTTAAACCACTCCCGTTCTAAATATAAACCTGCCTGGCCACAAAAAATGCTTCCTGTTACGAAGCAATTACTGATTGTGTCTGATTCAATAGCACTTTACAGTGGTGATAGGAAGGAGAAACAGATGGAACAAAACTCTCCTGATGTTATTTTGGTGTTTGGTTGGGGTTTTATTTTTCCAATAAAATATAAATTAATGTCTTACTTCACACAGCTCTTACCAATGTCCCAGCTGCTGAGCCAGCCTAGGGTTGTCTAGGATCAGAGCTAAATTTTCTGTTACTCCTGTCAAAGTCATATTTGGGGATAAATAAGGCTCATTTGCCTTATTTAGCACCTTTTTAAGTAAAACATCATTTCAGCCAATAAAAGAATGCAAGGTGAAAACTTCGGATAGATCTAACAAGGGACTGAGAAAAAGAAAGCTTGTCCTACAAGTGTACAACATGACAAATTGTGAGACATCTTGGTATGTAACCAAACCTCAGCAGCACTGAGAGGTACTTAGGAGGGGGCAAGACTAATATTCTTATTCATGAGGCTGGATTCACTGCTTTTCACACTGGAGCTGCTCAGTGGAGCCAGAATCCAGCCCTGGTCCATGGCGTGTACTTCAGTGACACACTGGAGGAGAAGAGAGGATCCAAGGTACACAAAGCAGTCATTGCTCCATGTAATTTGTGCAATTGCTCATGTACATGCTTCACCTCAAGGTTGATTGAATTACCCCTCAATGAGAGACAGTTAGCTGATCAACTCAAATCCCCTGAAATTTATCTTGGCCATAGAGCGAGAAGTACCTGTGGCCAGGGCTTATCTTCCCCTCACCACCCAGTGGTGCAAATTCTGCTCTTCGTTACATGTGCCTATAGAACCAGACACATCAGAGACTGAGAGGAGTGAAAAGAGGTTAATGTCCCAGTTTGAGTCATGGCCACCAGGAACTAACTCAGTGAGACAACAACAATATCAGCCAGCACTTTCAAATGTGGAGCGTTTAGTGCAGACCCATAGACCTATATTTAGCATCTTCTGACAAATGAAGGGACATTGTCTGTCCAGCACCTTTTAAGAGAAAGAAACTTTACTTTTAAAATATTCTAGGCATTTAAGTCAAAGAGGACAGCTGTTACTGTTTCCTCAGATGTTGCCTGTCAACAACATGTCAAGCCAAGTCTTTCCCGGAATGATCCTGTTGCTTTGTGCTAAGAATTTCCGTTAAACCTGTGCAAACCTGTTTGTTCCTCAATGGCCAGAAAGGTTGTTCCCAGAGCAAAATCAAACATAAAAGTCACAAAATTCTCATGGAAATAGTGCTCAGAATCTATTTTTTCCTGAAAAATATTTCAAGGGGCATGCAGTAGAAAAGGCAACTTAGTCAAGAGACAGCCACTAGCAGGCATTTTACAGTGGAAAATGGGACTAAGCAAAGAAAGAGGCCTCTCTGTCCAGAGGATTTGGAAGGTGCTCATGCCTCAGGCATAAGCAACCTCTGAATTAAATCTGCTGCCACCTTCTTGACTAAGGCTGACTTCCACTGATGTGTTGGTGTGGTTCACTAGATGCTCTCTCAGAGCAGAAGTGATGCAAAGCCCAGATACTCTTCTCAGTCAGACTCCAAGTGATTCTTGGTTATGCCTCCCAGTGATGTTGTCTTGAGGTTAGTGGCCTTGAGAAATAGTGACCAAGTCAATTATACTCATTAAATAGAATGGCAATGCTGAAAGGAGAAAGTTTTAAAGGTGTGTGAGCTGTTTCTAAAAACAGTAGGCTAATGGAGAAGGGGCAGTGCTCTGCACTCTCATTTGATTGTTTCTGAATAAAAGTGTTCTTCAGCCAAGTGTCATATTGATTCTCTTACTTGCTGCAGGCACCACAGCCATTATGCTCCTCTTATACATCTACAGCTTACCCATGAACTGCTACTTTGACCTGATATTCTTTTTTCATATCCTGAGACTCTGGCAGCATCTAAATCATGCCAGTTTTCTGCACAGCTTCTTGCTCAGCTCATACCCGTATCTAAATATTAATCTTTCTCTAATCTCCTAAAGCTCTCATCCAGGCTTGTGTTACTTTCTTTGCATCACTACCACAGATCCCACTTTTTGACAGAATCAAATACAGGCATTTTCAAAGCCCTTCATAAGTGAATTAAGGATCCAGTCTCCCTTTCTGGATACAGACAGGACCCTTGAAGACCTTCAGTCATAGGCAGAAAGGACTGCGGGTGTCCACTTCTTGTAAGTTAACAACCTGAAAGAATAAAATTATAGTTGCTAGCTGTACTCAGGTGAGTGCCAGTGGTTTTCCTCATCACATAACTCCACAAGGAGCTCCAGAAGAGTCCAAGAGACTCCTCTGAGTAACACGAGCTGTATGTCTTCCCTCCTCCTTGTCTTTCTCCATTGAGTGTGACTCACGAAAGAAAGTGAGTGCCTGAAGGATGGTGAGGATCTATCACAGCAGTTGCTAGAGCTCTGTTGGTGGATCTCAGATCTGTGTTTTGAGAGCTGTGCATTTGGCTAGAAAAAGCATGGACACACCACTGCTGGTGTCATGGAATTGCGAGGTTTGTGCTCTGGTGAAGCACCAACATGTGCTTATGCAGAAATACAGATTTAAGTAGTAAAAGAGATTCCATATGCATCAGTCCAAATTTCCCATTCATTATTCACAGTTTGTTGGACAGAACAGGTAGTTCACGCAGAGTTCTGCTTTTCAAATCTGTATGGTTGCTGAAAGTCATGGCTACATTATTATGCCAGGTGCAGAGGGATGAGTAGGAGTACTTAGCTTTTCATCCACAAATAAACATTTTTTCAAAACATTTTTGAAGTAGCCATTTAGGTTTCCTTATCCTTAATTCCACTGTTTTTCCTGTGGGTTTGTTTAAAAACAGGAGAGAAACAGGAGAGGAAGTTCATAATTTAGTAACTACTGTAACCTTTCCAAGGACAAAAAGGATATCTGATCATGCCTGTGTGCTTTTTGGTAGGACATAGGAAGTCAGAAAATTAGGTTAGTCTAGATTAGACTAGAAACTCAGTTTGGAGAAATAGTGTCTCACCTTTATCCACCATAAGTGCATTTTTCCAGATGCATGCCCTAAGTCTGATATGCATAAACCACATGCTGTGAGCTGCTGGGCCTATTGGTCCAATATCTAAGAGACCACAGAATAAATCTCATTACAACCTGGTGGCTGCTGTGCAAAGCTTTAAATTCATGTTTTGTTCTTACCTTAGTGTTTGTGGGCTTCGGGTGGGGAGCAGAATATTACTATTTCCTTCACTTGGCAGGAGATGGCTGCACACCCCACACCATGTTTTGTTGCTCGATTTCTGGCTGGCTCTCTTCTTCCACTGCATTGGCACAAACATCACTGAAACTCAGTGTTTCCAGCTGGCCGGGAGAATGAGACCACTAATAGAGCTTACTAAAAGAGCAGCCCTTGGAACTGTGAAGCAATTAACACCTTCATGAGGGTGATAAAAGGAATCATGGTGGTGGGGACAAAGAGGATTCCCGTGGTGGTCACAGCAGGGTCGGGGCAATGCCAGTGGCAAAGCCTGTGGCTCTCCATTCCAGGACTTGGCTTCAGTCACCTCTGCCCTGCTCAGCACTCCTCCCACTGACCAGAGAACTGGGTACATTCTTTGTGACACAGCCACCTTGGTTCAGAAACAAGAACCTTGGGGCTTCATTCTGCTTTCTTTGACAGGTTCAGATTCATGCAGCAGTTCCAACACATCAATACTGTAAACAAAAGGGAGACATGAAACTGAGAGAGTTCTAGGCTTCTACCATAAATGGTTATTTGCTTTCCTTTGCTTTGTGGTCTCTGCTTTGTAGTATGCTGCCTGTCTCATTTTACAGTCAAGAAATGTGGACCTCCATCACATGGTACTTGTTACTTATCTCCAGACAAGCTCTGACATCTCCTTTTGTTATTTCTAGAGGAACAAACTAGAAGAAACAGTTGATGTGTATAGAGAAATTACATATCTTGTGATTTCAAAAGAACAACACCTTCATCTTGTCTTTAAGGAGAAGAAGTTTTGCTGCTTTAGGAATCCTTGGACTTCTTCCATTTGAGTCTCAGTGAAACCAGGTGACACCCAGTGCCTCTCTGATCCTGTATGCTGGGCTCTCTTTCTGCTCAGTAAGTTTTTCCAGTGCCAGAAACTCAGAAATGGTAATTTATGCTTACTGGAACAAGCATTGCCTGCAACAAGAGCACCTACTCCTGTGTAAGAGACTTTCCACAATGCAAGGGGATCAGTCCTGCCTGTCCTTCCTTCCTGCATTGTAGTCCTTTTTTTTTGAAGTTTCCCCAGAAATCCTGGTTTAAAAGCTTGCACTGTGCTTGAGGATGGACCACTCTGAATCCTTCAACATATCAGTGAAAGCCCAGCCAGAGAAAAAGGATTAGGGCTTGTGCTCCAGGTGTGCAATAACCCCACTCACCAGAAACTGAAATCCAAACAAAGCCAAAGCATGTGCTTACATACATTACACAGTGAAACACCAATCTTCTCTCTAACATAACAAAGTGCAGCAAGTGTTTAATGGGCATTACCTGTGAGCAATGCAAATACGGACAGAAGTACCAGAGAAGGCAAAACAGGATAATATCAGTCTCAGGGAACAAGTTTTAAGAAAGCAGAATAACAGTGGATTATTTTTAAAATTGCTGTTTACCAGATAAGAAGTATGTCTATTTGAAATCAACAGCAGCATTAGTAAAAAAATCTGCTTAAATCTGCCGAAGTCAACAGAAAAGAGGGTTGATTGCTGAAATATCTGCCAGATCAAAATTCATGTCTGAATAGGAAGGTAGATTTGGGATTTAAAAGGATAGTCCATGACAAAACAGGGAAATCCAAATGTCATGTAAATGCTTGTTAAATAGATTTTTTTTTCCTCCCTGTTCCTACTCTTGCAAAAAATTGGTAAGTGGGGTAAATAGCGTATGGCTCTTATCCTCTCTTGGATACCTCTGCTGATGGCTGAAGACAGCACAGCACTCCTCAGATGGCAAAAGCAGGAGGAATTCCTTTCGTAACATCTGCCTACGTGAGAGTCCTGGAATTTGCATCTTCCCTGAGCCTGCTTTAGCTCACCTCCCTGCCTTCTTGACATTCTCCTCTTGTCCAGCAGATAAGAGCACATTTTCAGGACCAGTTTTGCAATTACCCATCTTCTCAGTTTTCTTTCCTGACCTTTAAAGGGGATGCACCAAATAAATGCCTTTGTACAAGCGCCAGACTTTCTGCAGGGTGGATGTTTCAAAGGGGTAAATATGATCTTTTCCATAAATACCATGTCAGGCCGATGTAACTCACAACTTATTTATTACAGTCCTAATGCACACCGTGGAAGCCGGAGCTAGCGTTGCACAAGAACATCCATCTAAAGCATTTCAGAACTGCAGAGCAAGGTACACAGCTAAATTTTTGTGCAAGCTGCTTGGCCACTGTTTAGTCTAAGTTTTACTTGAGTTTCATGAATCATTTCAATCTATTCAGAGTTTAGAAGAAAATTATAAAAATATTGCAGCCTATGAATTGTTTGTTAGGCATGTGGTCTTGGCATTCAAAATCCAAACTAGCCACCTAGGTAAGAGGACAGAAAATTCTTCTGTGACATTCGAGTGTATCAGTTTGCCCACATTGATTAAGTATTTTCAGTCTCCTTCAAAGCCTTTAGGGTTTTAGACACCCCCACAGGACTCACCTTGACTGGACAGAAAGCTGCTTCACTGAAAAGCTTTCCTACACTTTGCTGTCATCATGGTATACTCAGGAGGGGAAAATGACCCGTCTTTTGGTATTGGCTCCACACTTGTGTCCCCAAACATGGGAAGCCAAGAGAAATTCCTTGTTTTACTGAGGAGCTCAGCATGGACCCGAGGTGCCCTTACCCAGATGACAGTCAAAAAGTGGTATTGGTTGGGAAGCATGGCTGGGTCATAAGTGTCACCACTTTGGTTAATCCCTTCATTTTCCAAATACAGCAGTGTATGGGAGGATTCCACCCAGTATGGAAGAGCCATGAGCTCAGAGCATCACACCCTGAAGCTGCCTTTCCTGCCATACATGTGCAGCAATAAAAATCCTCCTTCACTCCTCTGTCTTCCCCTGTACATGTTCCTGGTGGATTGCGGACCTTGCAGAGGTGGTGGGTGCTTGTGAGCTATGTCCTCATAACTGCCTCAAGCAGTTATGGTCAATCTGGTTGTGCTCAATGCCTTTGCTTATTAGTTTCTGCTGTGGAAGCTGTGTGTATATCTCTAACAGATCAAAGACAAATATTTTATACTTAGAAAAAGCAGAAAAACCATCTCAGGGGATTTTTTTTTTTTCCCCCGTGGAATATGCCGTGGCATTTTTATAGGGCTGGGTGCTTCTTGAAAACGTGGCTCTAAGACCTTGGTAGAAGGAATTTGTCCTTAAGATGAAAAAGTTTTCAAGCCCCTTTCTGTCTGCTGTCATCTTGCACAATAGCATTTGATACATCCCGAGACAAAGGCTGGCATACCAATAGTAAATGCATGGGACAAAAATAGTTAGTGAGCAAACTGCACTTGCTTCACTCTGTGCTTTATGGATAGTCACAGACAGCTCTTAACCTAAAAAGATCTGATGTTGCTGCTGAGGTGAAAACATTTGTGTACTTTTCATTTCACACAGCCTGTTTTTGTTTATCAAGACACAAGTAGGTATCAGCACTGCATGCTTAGCTTTCACCTCTAAATCTGGCTTTCCAATCTAGTGGCCTGACTTCTTCCATTTTGGGGGGGTTTGAATTAAACATCAATTCAGTGATGAAAGTGTTTAAAAAACAGCAACTCCAGCAAGAGGTTTTGAGAGTCAGGTTTCTTGAGAGCAAGTAAAATGAAATTGTGAATAATGTTGCTTTTTTACTGTAATTTTTAGATGGGAAGAATAAATCAGAACCCCAAAATGGGATGTTAGCAGAGCCAAAGTTATTTAGAGTTTAGGTTTCATAGAGCCACTGGCAAGATAAAGCCTTTTGTGGCTCTATATCAACCTTCTTACAAATAATCCAGAAAGTTGTTCTATCTGCTGAGCCTGGGGGTAACTTCATTAGTAGTCACCACATCTTATTCGAATTACACATCCAGTTGGGTGTTTAAATTACAGGAAGACTTTGTGTTTAAGAGTTTCCGCATCATGCCGAGGCTTGGGAAAAAAAGTCAGGTTTGACACATAATAGGGATTGATGTGCCACTTCAAATGCTGGTGTTACTGGAAAGGAAGGAACTTCCACAGGAAGAGCAAAGGAAATAATACAGGAATCAATAAAGGATGCTAAAAATAGTCCTTGACTTATCTTCCATGTGAGTCAAAATACCCTGCTCAAGGGATACACATGCTATGTCTTGGCTGGTATATCCGAACTGCTCTTACTGTACAGGCTGTGTACAGGCTGTCAGGATTTCCTTCTAAGTCAAGGGAGAGAGGCAAGTGTCTGTAGAGGACAGTTCATCCCACCTACCTAAGGAATTTCCAGCAAAACGAGAGTGCTGTAGAACCTGCCATTTTCCTAATTGCCATCAGCTTCACATGCTTAAAGTCAAGCATGTGCTTAATTAATTTCCTGGAGGGTGCTCAGGGAACTGAGCACCTGGCAGGACTGAACAGCTAGCTTGGAGGAAAACAAAGAAATCTGCAAATCTACTGGATGAACCTGATGAACAAAACTGGGAAATGAGAGCTTGCCTGCAAGGATGACTAAGTTGCAAGCTTGGAAGTGTAATAGGTCCCAGGAGAGAGAATATGATTAGTCAGGTAATTTACAGGTAATATGCTTTCATCGTTTTCTACTTAGCATTAATTTTCTAAAGGACCAGGCAGGAGCTTGCTCAGAGGGGAGCAGGGAGGTAGCGGTGGAGCAAGGAGCTGGGGTGGCATTGTCTTGGGGGGTGCCATGCCATGCAGGGAGCAGACCTCTGGTCCCTGAATCCCACCATGCTCATCCTTGTCTGGCTATGCTTTTGCTTAGACAGAAACTCTCTGGCAGCACCCACCAACATCTTCTTTCCATCCACCAGGCCCCTCTGACAGCATCAGCGCAGGGCAGTCATGCTCGGAAAGAGGAACAGCCACAGCCTTTTGCCTACACATTGGAAAAGACTTGATATTTTGGGATTCGAAGCAGAAGCTTCAGCTCGGAAGTTCACAGGGATTTTAGCTTTGCAAAGCAGAAGCAAAACTGAGCAGTGTGAGTTGGGAGATGGTGTTGTTAACCAAGGCACTAAAAAACAGCAGAGAACGTGACAGGGAAAAGGATGGGTGTATGGTAAATTCTGGGGAGAAAAAGAGGATGTCACTTGGCTTTTTTCACACTTGGGATTAACCTTTCTACACTGCAGTGGCTGCTGTATTTGACTAAGCAGCTGGTTAGATCTGTTAATTAGATCTATTTTAAGTCCACGTTTAGATGAGCACTCTTAAAGAACAACAGATTAGATGAAGGACAAATACACTAGTATCCAAGGTCCTTCTGCAAAATGTGAGAAAAGATGGTTTGGGCACAATTAAGGAAGAAATTTTTGTTTCTTAGATGCTATTAAAGCCTATTACACAAACTCCTCAGGGCTCTCCACACTCCTTGATGGGGATTCTATGACTAGATTGAGAGCAATACAGGGCCCTAAATTTGAAGATTATAGCCTGTAATATGTCACAGAAAGTTTTTAACATCGCCCCTCTTAATCAGCACCAGACAAACATGTGCAAGGAATAATACCCTTCCTACATGCCTCCCACCTCCAACCTCCCCATCTTGCAAACAAAAAACTGCAAGAGCCAACAGATCTGCTCTGGCTTGTTTTATTTCTCTTTGAGTTTATTAAAATGCTGCGTTTGCAGTTTATATTTGTTGGCACACTGTTATTTCAACGACATTTGAACAAGAGCTACATAAGCAACAGGGAGATCAAGAGAAGAGCTCATTTCATTCTGTTTTTTGAAGGGATCCTATATAGTCTTACAGTCACATTATCTCTGCTATTTATTTGCTTTTGATTTACTTACTTCAGAGGATAACTGACTTACTTCAGCTGTTTCCCTTTGTTTCTACTCATTTCCCCTTTCTGTTTCTGAAGTACCAGCATGACAAATACAACAACAACCAAATTAATCTACCAGCAGCGTTTACAACCGTAAAGGATTTTCTGTGTGGATGTTTAAATTAAATAAGAAAAAAAACCCCAAACTTTTTATTAAAAACAGCGTTTGTAATGCGTTACTTCACTCCCTTCTCCTCTACAAGGCCAGACCTTGGTATCCAAAGTCCCTGGCAGGGAGTGAGTACAGCTTCCATGGCTGGCCATCTCCCAGCTGATAGCTGCTCTCTTACTGGAGTGAGGTTTGGACAGGGCAGCAGCAAACACTGCCTGCAACCCTTCATGGATTGGTACCATCCAGAGCATTGTTTCAGGCCTTTGTCTTGGCTTGCTAAACACCCCTTTTGAAATCATTGCTGGTTCCCAAACAGGTTGTTTGGGAGCACTCAACTGTTACCTTCTCTGTACAAGTAATTTATATATATAAATAAGTAAATTTATTGTGCCCTACTCCACTCCATGGCACAAGAGTGGTGTGCTTAACCTCTGCTATTCACCAAAGAGTGTGCCTATCTCAAGCTGCCTTCTGGGAACAGTTTCTAGACCAGGAGAACTTTGGCAGGTGCTCTTTGGCAGGAGCTGTGCTAACAATTTGACCGTACTTTGCAATTGTTCAACAATTTGAACAAAATTGTTTAACAACAGAACAAGCAAGTTCTGCCTCCTGAGAATAGTCCCAGGCATTGTTATTGGTTATGTACTTGGACTAGTAAATTAATGTTTGCATGTGGCTCTCTTCCTGCTGCTCAGCAAAGCTTGACTTAGTCCTACCCCAAGTTCCAGCCTTGTACTCCTTCATCCCAGAACTGAATGTCCACAGCCAGGCAGCACAAACTTGATGCCATCCACAAATTGCCTGAACTTCACCCCCTTGTTGTGTCTTCAAACAGTCAGCCTATCACTTGGGACTCTAATTTGAATGTCCTTAATAAATCTGGGCCTTTTTTATTATGTATTGAGCTTATGCAATTCCCAGGTAATACCTACAACTTTTTCTGAAATTCAGGAATCAAAATTCAAACTTCCAAACTTTGGTAGTAGAGTCAGCATCACAGCTCTGTGGGTGCTCTGCTTCCCTGGATACATTGGTGCCTTCATGTGTTGAGGAGTTGGGCTATAACTAAAAAGTATTAAGATATATTCAACTTCTGTGAGGTGCACAAGGCAGCTTTAGCTCTATCTCCTGAAACCAAGCCAAGATGAGAAGGCAGAATGTTTCCTTTCCCATAGTCCAACAATGATAACATTTTTCATATCGGGTTCTTTTAAGAAAAAAATGTACAATGTCTGCGTGTGTGGGAAATAAGTTCATCTATTTCATTTCTCTGTCATTTCTTCCTTTTCTTGTCAGCTTCATTTTCTTCCACAGGCTCTGAAAAATGAGCTGTTTTCCCCTCTTGGTCACTGGAAATAAGCAACTACTCCATGTGAGCTTTTCCATCAGGAGGCCAAGCTGAATCTACTATTCCCCTACTCATTGATAATTGACTGTTTGTCTCTTGGGTGTAATGGTGCTTTCTCTGCCCTGTCAAGGGTGATACCAATGGTGAAACCTCTGACAAAGGCCAGTGAAAATTTGAATTCTGTTATATATATGCAACCCAGAATAATCCTTGGTCGGGCTTCACTGTCTACCAAGACCTCCCTCCTTCATCCTCACTGGGAGCCTTGAATGTCTTTCCTGTTCTCCACTTCTCCATATTCTAAAGGTTAAGGAAGCTGGACTGACAGTCAATCACTCTGTAGCAGACCTACAGCAGGTTATCATTAAAGTGCCAGAATGAGTCAATGCTTTGCCTGCAGGAGAGCTTTGCCTTCCTCTTAGAAAGAGAATGGAGAATGGTTTAAATCATAATGCACAAACAGACAGGGAAATAGAAAAAAACTGTTGGAAATCGTTTGGACTCGGTGAAATGAACACAAGACATGTGGACAGTAAGTGGTCTGTGGCCTGAAGGAAAGAAAATCTTGTATCAGAAAATGACAAGATGATGTGTAAATGCAGGTGAAGAACGGATGGTAAGTTTGTGGCAGTATGTTCTTAAAGGCTGGAGGAGAATCTTATAATGATGTGGGACCCGATATCAAAGGCTCACTCTGAATCCTGAGGAGGTGGTTCAGTCCAGCTGATGTCCTGACACTGAAAAGGCAGAAGAAAGCATTTCCCACAGCTTTCTTTTCTAGGAGGAGGAAGTCTTCCTGGTATCACAAAGCTGCTGGATTATCCCCATCTGGGGAAACAAGGAGGTGAATCAACATTTCCCAGGCTTCCATACGGAGAACAACAATGGTGGGGAGTACCACAGTAAAAGCAAGGAGCTGCTCCATGATGTGTCTGACTGTGCCCAGCCATGGCAGTGACTTCAGTGCCATCAGCAACCTCACAACAAAGTGATAATGGACATCAGAGGAGGAAAAACATGGTGCATCTGAAAGGCACAGCTGTCTGAAACCACCTATTTCCATCAACAACAGGTTTTAGGTCTTTTATTCAGAGGTGGGATGATCTGGATGAAACCTGAATGCATCAGACAGCAGTGTCCTAGGGAGCTTCAGACAAATTCCTACAGGAAGAAAGAAACAAACAAGAAGGACTCCTGGCCTGTTTTTGATGTTCTTTCACTCATACAGGTTCATTAGCAGACAAAATTGTCTTGCAGGCAGCACAGACTCTTCTTCCTCACACGCTTTTCCAGCTTCTCTGATGGGAGATAATGACTTGCCAACTGTCTTATGCTCATTAGCAGCATAATTTCACATTTTAACTTTCCTGCTACTATGTTTGAAGGCCAATCCTGGCTTCCCTGTCCCTGTGAACTAACTCTTCCTGTTGTAGAGAAAACTCTTGGCAGTGTATTAAAGGGAAAAGATACCTTTGGAGATTTTTTTTTTTTTCCAGGATCACTCTTCAGTCATTCACTTTGAAGCCTATTTAAACTGGGAAACCTGCTTCTGCAATCTAGTGGCTGGCTTAAAAACTCACATGTTCCAAGGTACTGCTTATCTTGACGGGAATACTCAAATTGCACATGACAAGCTCAGTGACAGAGGGTTGGTTCACCATTCTTTTTTTATGTTTATGCCTGTCACCCACTCCTTTACTAAATCTATTTTCAGAACACCTATCTTTTTCAAAAAATAAGTTTAAATATCTAAGCTAGACATTTCCCATGAGAATCCCCAGGAAGAAATATGTAGGTTTTATCAATATTAATTCTTATCCGGCACTTCCTCCCAATAATCTTTGTTCCCCTAAGAAATGGTTTTGAGACAATTACATAATGTAACTTAAAACATGCTGCACATTACTCCAGTCTCATCCTTCTTATGCAGAGAGAAGACCAGCACCCAGCCAAAGCACTCTTTGAACTTGTCTTGCTTATAGTTATTTTATAGACGGTAACCTTCCTAAGGAAGAACAACCCACCAAACCTAGCTGGAAGGGACTGATGCTCGAAGCAGCTACTTGTAGAAAATGAACAGTACAAATTGATGCCTGATGTAGTTCTGCTGATGGGCCTGAAATGATAGATATTGCATTTTCCCAGCTGTTGCACTGTAAGCAAAACAACCATCTTATGCGTAATGCCACTCAGCCTGTAGCCTCAGAAAAATGTTAACATTGAATACAAAAGGAACGAATTACAAAAGAAAAAAAAAATATTGGGACCAGCACACAGTACTGCTTCTTCTGATGTGTGGTCATGGCTTCTAGCAACTGGCAGACAGAGGTTTCTAGACCNGTGCTAATGAACTTCCAGCCCAGAGAACCCTGTCTCAGACATGTTGTTTTCTGGCAGACAGAGGTTTCTAGACCTAAAAGACACACCTGCAGCTCTCTGTTTATTAGCCCTGATAGTGTGTCTTCCATAAGTCTAAGTGCTTTAAAACCAATGTAATCTTTTAGCCTTCGAAGCATCCTCACATCCTATGGCATCCTGCTGCTTAATGAAATGCTATGGAGGAAAAATATTTTCTCTTCTTTGCTTTAAACCTCCTTCTGAAGGTTCCTGACTTTTGTCTTATGAGTAAATGCCAATAATTAATCCTTATCCACCTTCCTACTCCTTATCCACCTTCCTGTCCCCAGCACAGGAAGAACATCAACCTCTTGAAGTGAGTCCAGGGCCATGAAGATGATTGGAGAGAGAGAGAGCACCTCTCCTATGAGGAAAGGCTGAGAGAATTTGTTTTGTTCATCCTGGAAAAGTGAAAGCTTAGGGGTGACCTAATTGTGTTCTTCCAGTAACCTGAAGGGAGGCCACAAGAAAGACAGAGAGGTGTTATTTTCAAGAGCATGTAATGATAGCAGAAACGGAAAGTAGGTTAAGATTAGAAATTAGGAAAAAATTCTTTACTCTGCGTGTGGTGAGGCACTGGAACAGATTTCCCAGAGAAGTTCTGGATGTCCTATTCCTGGAAGTATTCAAGATCAGGTTGGACTGAGCTCTGAGTAACCTGGTCTAGTGATGGGTATCCCTGCCCATGGCAGGAGGTTGAAACTTGATGATCCTTAAGGTTTCTTCCAACCCAAAGCATGTTGTGATTCATTCACCTAATGTTTTTATAACCACTTCAGTTTCTCCTCTCAGTCTTCTTTTTTCCCAGACTGTGGAACTTCATTTCACTTCACTAGAGAGGCTGTACCAATGGCCAGCTTTGTTGGCCCTTTATGCACCCTTTCAAATTCTGCTGTGCCACCTTTGGGAAATGGGTCTGGGACCAGACACCAGATAATGAAGAGAGATATTCACTGTAGGTTTATCTAATGACATTGCTGACACTTTTCCCTTCCCCTCCCAATAAACCCAAGACTCCATTTGTGTTTTCCACTAACGCTTGATTGACACGTGATTACCCAAATGGCTTCATGTAGTCTTTACTTACTTCACATGCTTCAAACTGCTTTGTGTTAAATAAAAACATCGCTGTACTGCTTTTCAGTTGCAGGCTTGCCAGCAGGAATGAGAGACTACCTGCCATGCACAGCCAACGCACCTGGAATGGAGTGCCAAGTGTCCAGGCCAGCTCAGCAGGCAAGAGGAGCAGCCTGCCTCAGGTTCAGGTTGTTTGGCATTTCCTGGCATGACATCCTGCCTTTGCTTCCTTATGGCACTGCCAAAAGTGAGCAAGCTGAAATCTTCCCCGAGAGCCTACCTCAGGCTAGTTAAGTCTTGTTGGGAGTTGATTTTCAGTTTGGTATTTTTGTGGTTTGGAGGGGGTTGTTTGTGATTATTTTGTATTGTTTCTCCCAGGCAAAATTGTTTCTCCACGGCTCTACCATTGCCAAGGAATAAGCTAGGGAAAGTACCTCTTGCCCATATTTAAAATAAATAAGTTGTGTGATTTTTCATCTAGAAATTACTAACACTAGCAGGACCTGAGAAAAAGATTATATTAATATAATGATGATGACATTTTTATACAGCATTTTACTGAGTACACTGAGTAGGAGACTGATGCATCACCACTGACATGCACCTAATTTCTTCCGAACATGTGAGGAGTCCTAGTTTGAGCAACTTTCAGAGATCTGAGTGGTTAAATTTGCAGAAAACCTTTCCTGGTTATCTATTCACAGCTCCTGCAGGCCATGTTAGGCCAGGGCACCCTAGTGGGTCAGTCATCTGAGCAGCAAGAACCCCAAGCTTGGTGGGAAACTGCTCCAGACTGCAACAGAAGAAAAAACATCCAGCTAAGGAGAAGGAATGCAGTGAAACAAAGGAGGTAGGGGAACTTCAAAGAAGCAATAGGGTAAGAGCAGGAGAACCAAGATTCACCTTGATGCAAAGGACTGACTAGCTCTGGAGAGAAAGGAGAGTAAAGAGGGAAGTTGTTATTTATGGGATCATGTTTTATTCCTGTTCTCCCACCTGGATCCAGACTGCTGAGCTCCCAGCCCTTACCTAGCATAGGTATGTTCATCTTCTTCCTGTCCATGTATGCCACTATATCAAGCACCACAGGTACCAACAGAGGGGATCTCTGCTCTGCAGACAAGAATTTTTTTCTAACAAATTTCAAGTTTGAAGCATGGAGCAGACTAAAACGAAATATCATCACTTCCTCCCCAAAATCAGCTGGGGCCCATCAACATTATGCTGACTCCACCCAAACACCCACTCTCCAGGGACTGCTTTCTCCTTGCACTCAGGGAAATAATATCAGATCCTAGCCAGCTGCATGGCGCCAGTGCGAAGGGAACAAAAGCCAAGGCAGTTGTGGGAAAAAGACCATTGTTCCAAAAAAATTTAAGTGATGTCACTCTGCTCCCTAACAGTGTCAGCAAAGCATGCTTCCCAATAGCAAGTGCCTCTCTCTTGCAGTTGCCTGCAGTGATGGTAGAAGGCATGGAACAGATTAATCTTCTTTGCAGAGGCTGCATGATTATTATGAAACACCATTTTTCAGCATAATCTCCCTTTCCCCCTGGACATGGAGCTGAGCAGCACTGTGGTGTGGGGCTGGATCCCTTGAAGGGGCCTCACCCAACATCAGGGAGTGGGGGCAGCAGCGATGGCGTGAGTGTACCTGTCCCCAGAGGGAGAAGAGCTGCTTGTGCTCCTTGTTACTGTGCTCCCACTTACAAGTCATTGCCACTTGCATTGTGACATCTGCTAGAAATCTTAATCATGGGTTGTGACCCCGGAGGAGTAGTCCTGAACAGATGTAAGAGTTACGTTTCTAATTATCTTAACACCTTTCTGGCAGGATGTTATAAGCACAAGTTAATTAAGCCTCGTGCTAAGCCTGTGATGCAGAATTAAAGCTATTTCTTTTCATTCTGGTTTACAAATGAAGAAGATGAGGGGCCAGCTTATACCTGCTACTCAGTCCTAAACCCCAAGCCCTCTGGTCTCCTCTCCACTTTAGCCATTAGGTACACTCCTATCTGACAAATCATCAACAAGTTTTGACCTGTTGTTGATAAAATTAACAGACTACATCCAGTGTCCCTACAAAATTGTAATGAAGTTTTCTTACAAAGATGAAAATTGTGAAGAATTTCAATGTTCTTTGTACTCCCTACATCGCTGCCCTGGAAGTGCCTCCTGGGAGCTCACCATGGATCCATTGCTGAAGACACCCATACCCATATTAACCAAGCAAGGGATGACTCTTAACTGTCCATGGCTTGTACCTCTCTGTCATTGCCCAGCATGTGGCCCTCATGACACCACCACCTACAGCCGAATCCAAGGAGTGCAAGCCAGACATATCTCTGTTGCACCCTGCAATCCACTCACGCTGAGCTGCCTGCATCATGGTAAAACCCAGCCAGCACGAAAACCCCCGTGCATGCTCTAACACCTATGTCCTATGAGAAACATCCTGGGAGATCTGGATGCTGGCACCCTCTGGTGATGCAGAGGACTACAGGAAAGAGGTGGCTCTGCTTCAGAAGCATGTGGGTGCACCAGACGTACTCAGGTGGACTTTGGGCAAAAAGGGTGGAATAAGGTTTGATAGATATCCTGCCTTCCCTCTGAACCTTTACAGGAAAGGAGAAAACAAATTCAGCCCCTGTCTTGAAAGACATCTCCTTTCCAGCCCTCTTGCCACTAGCCATGAGCTGAGTACAAATATTTCCAGGATCCTCTAGCCTGGAAAAAAGGAAGGTTGAGGCAAGTTGGACTTGGTGGGAATCACTCTTTGCCCACAGGCAAAGCATGTGTACCAGCGAGGCTGACTCCCCAGACCAACAACGACCCCTTTCTGCAGGCAAGCACTGAAATTGCATTTCATTTTTCAGGTCAGATTCTCAAAGGAAAAGCACGAGCTGACAAGGGAATCTCACTCAGATGGAGCAACTGTTAAGGGGACTTTGAAGTAACTCAAAGTAGACACTTAGAAATGGAGATATGCAGAATTAAGCAACAATTAAACTCTAACCTGGGGTTTCTGTAAGCTCTTCATTGCACTTGCTAAGCAAAACTTACTGATGTTCATGGTGATGATAAAAATCCCAGGCCCCAGTCTTCAGTTAGTGGAATCTCATAAATTAAATCCTTTCTCTTTTATTTCATAATCTTTTTATTGCAGAATTGTTCTAGTAAACTAGTCTAAACTTAGAATGCTGCAATCAGGCACCCTTTATTCAAAACTATTCAAGCTGTCAAGGGAAAAAACAAAGAAGTCTATCTTAGCCCAGATTTAATCCATCAGTTCTGAAATTAATGTGGGTTTTTCATTTTTATTTTTTATTAATTTATTGTGGATTTGGAAGAATTGGCAAAGCCGATCACAGAGAAAGCTTAATTTATGAGTGAGTGCTCTAGTGCTCTACTACTCTGCAGTGCCCTAAGCAGTCAAAACAGTATTTAAGAAAATACGCCTTGGCAAATATGCAAATTATTAGGAAGCCATTTCTACTGCTGTCTTCTATTTTGAAGAAAACATTATCATTGAAAACTGAGGCTCCTTTGTTGAGCTGCTTATTCTGGAGAGCTACAGGCAGAACTGTACTTAGTGGGAATGCTGTTGAACAGATGGGATCCCTGTTTTGCACATGATTCTGGAATGCAATAAAATTGTTTGGTTCTGGGAAACAGTTTTCTCCTCCCTTGACACTGTCAAAATGACCAAAAGGTCTGATTCTGAAATCCATACTCCCATGAGTAATTCTCATTCATGTTTCAGGAAAATGCAAGTTATGAAGGAAACAAAAATACAGGAACATCACCTCTACTTGGAAATATTCTCATTTCCTGATCTTAAGAGGGCAGAAAAGTGAACTTGCTTTGGGAGAAAACAGATATAAAGAACCTACGTACATTGCTAGCTGCAGAAACACAGTAAGGAAAACATGTAAATGCATCACAACCAAAAACCTGTGCTTACTTCAGCAATCTGGCCTGGAGAAGTGGCGTCAGGAATCTTCTGAGAGATTTCTCTTTTCAGCATCTTCAGCCAGCAATCCTGAACAATTCCTATCCCTTCTCACCTCACAAAACTATGCCCTTCAGCAGCCAGTCAATTGGCTAAAACACAAAGGGTCAGCTTATAGACTGGTATAAATCATTGTGGCCCCCCAAAAAAGCCGCACTGAGGCTCCTTTGCTTTACACCCACTAACATCTGGCCCTTGGCCTGTGGGAAGAGAATATAATATGCCTCATGCTTCATGCATTTCTAAACAGCTGCTCTGAAGGACTTCTTCAAGCCTCACATGAGGATGTTTGCCTTCATTGAAAGCTCTGGAAAGGATTGATTTGGCACAAATGATTTAAATTTCAGTGTTTGAAGGGCACAAATGCATACTGAAGGACATCTCCAATGTAGTAAGCCGCTTCCTGGCAAATCTCTTTGCAAATCAGGTGGGTGCAGAAGAGATTAAATCCAGTCCCAGCCAATTAGAGTTTCACAGTGCCTTTCCATACAGGAGTTTGCTTCAGTAGTTCTGACAGGATCAGGTGATTTCAGCCTGGTACAGCTATGTGCAGTAAACATCAGATGGAGTTTGCTATGTGAATATATGACCTTTCCCTCTAACCTTCCTTTTTATTATTATTTTTAATCAGGAATGACATCTTTGAATCTATCTTTATCTTAGTGCTGCCGCCGGTCTAGCAGATCTGCCAAAGAAATTTTGCAAAGAGCAGACTTTAAAAGTCATCTGACTTTTTTTTTTTTTTTTTGCTAAGAAGCTTTCAGCTGCAGCATGTTACATTTTTTAAGAATTCAAGTCAGTAAGCAAACAGACCAGATTTGTTTGTTGTATGACTCGCATGGCTAGGACAATTTCATATTATTTTCTTTATTAGCAGGTGAGACCACAAACCACCACTTCTGAGAGGGCTCAACTTACTAGCAAGACATAGTGCCTTACTCATTGCCTAAAGCTGAAATTCAGGAATATTGGGGCTGTTTATCCAAGGTGACATTTAGTCACCCTTCCCAAGGGGAAGTTCTCAATAAATTCTCACAAAGATTCTGGTTGCTCCTTGCAGTTAATTGCATTACATGCAAAGCTAAAAAACCCTTTCTGTTCTCTTGGTGAGGAAGCAAGCCAGTCTGGGCAAAATTCATACTCCCTTACCCTGTCACCAGACCCTATACTTCATCTGCCAGGAAACAAAGATCATAGATGGCATTCAGACGAGTTAAATTGCTACCCAAAAGAGATTAAACCCAGTTTGTGATTGAGAAAAATGGCAGAAAGGTTCCACAGGCAGGATTGTTCACTGAGCAAGTTAGATAAGCACTTCAAAGGAAGGCGTGATTATATCTTTGTGATAGCAGTTTTCTCCAAAAGACATTAACTTTGAAAATTAAAACCACTTATTTTCTTTCCTGATCTGTTCAGCTTAGCTCCATTAGAAAATTTGGTAACTACTGCAGAAAAATTACTCCAGTGTCAGAGTGTGTTTCAGTACTCACAGTTTCATGAAGAAAAAGTGCTTGGGAAGATAAAGATGATGCCATCTGCATAAATTGTTTGATAGCACTGGACTAATTAGCTGTATGCTGCACTTGCCACCTTCCAATCATTCTCCTGTTTCCTACAGAAGCAGGACCAGCAACAAGGCTAGAAGAGAACCTGACAGACCCTTGCACACCCTGGGCCTGTGATCAGTAGTGCTGCCTTGAAATCAATAATATTTTAAAAGTATTTGCAGTAGTCATTCTAACGTTGTGAGGAGCTGCTATCTGCAGAGCAGCACATTGTAAACAAAGTTTTTAACCTATGTGGAAGTAGAAGGACCTACTTCTGGACAGTGGGAGGGAGTGGTATCTATTGCTCTGCTGCAATGAAAGACATCTGGGAAACGTTATTGCTTTTCCTGGTTTTCTCCTTGGTAAAGAGCAAAAAACCAAGAATCAAAGCAATTGAAAGAAAAGGTAAAGATCATTAAATTGAACAGATTCATGTAGAGAACAAATAAAGCTTGAATATTTTTGTATTTGATGGGAAAAGTCGAATCCTGAATGAGTCATGTAGTTAAAGCATACTTTGGATGCAGAACGAGGAGCGTGATCCTCTCTCTTCCCTCCTTTCCAGTCCTAAACTCATCTCTGGCAACAAAACTCACCTTCCCCATCCTTGTAAGGTACTTGTTGCTTTTAATCCCAATTGAGGTGTAATTTGGAAAAAGGACAAATAATCTCATATCCCACCCTACTCCCTCCCTCTCTTGTGATGCTCAGAGTTTGGCTGCTGGGATTGTGGTATCCCAGCAGCTTTGGTTCCTGAATTGTTTTCACACTGATGTATGGCAAAGCATAGCTGGTTATGTAATATTCACCAGTAAAGCCAAATGGGAAAGTTTTCAGCTGACACAAGAGCACTGATTTGATCTGCTGAAGCCAGAGTACCTGCTTGGGAACCTCTATCCACTGCCCCCGGCACATCGCTCTGGATAAATACTGGGAGCTGCAACAGCAAACGCTCATGCTCAAGTTTGCTTTTGAGCTCTGCATGCAGCTCAGCAGGTGCCATTCCCTCAACTACTGCTCTGGTCTCCCCTCTGCAAATGTTTTGTAGCAAAGTCACGCAAGAGGTTTCCTCAAATGCTTCATCGTCCTCGGCAGAAAAGAATTATCAAGTTCCCCACGCCTTGAAAACAACTCTCCCCTCTCTCTGTTCTTTCTCCTCTTAAATGCACATACATCTTGTGTAGGCCTGAAGGCAAAAGCTCTTGAAAGGAAAGAAAAAGAAGGCATTTCACTGCCACAAGGAATGAAACAATTGAAAACCATTGGAGCAGCCAGTCTCTGGTCCTGGAGCATCCATTACTGCTGTGGCTGGTGGCATTATTCTTCTTGTTCCCCTCTAGGTAGCTACTGCACTGGGGACAATGGATGTTCCCTGGCACTGTACTCTGAGCTTGATGAAGTAGAGACCATCTTCACTGTGGCAGGAACATCGCGTGCTACAAGCAAAACAATAGCTGTCATCCTCCCTCTTCCCTTCTTCGTGCTATGCTTCATTTTGGTTTACATTTAAAGAAACCAAAACCAGTCTGTAGTTTGAGCAGTTTCCCCAAGCCTTTTGGATGTGCTACTTGTAACTCTTGCGAGTTCAGTGCAGAGTGTAGAGCTAGAAGAATAACTCCTTGGATGTGAGTCTGGGGTATTTTTTTTTCCTCTCAGAGTATGAAGATGACTTTTTAATACTGATGAGGCACGCAGAGAGTCAGAGGGAAGCCCCTTGCAAGCTGAAAACTGGCATTGCAGGAATGAGTCTGGCATATGTTGCTGCACTTTTTGTTGTTCTGGTAAATAAAAAGCAGTGAAACCAGGAAAATCTGATTTTTTTTATTTTTTTTTTAATGACCTGTTAGGATCCCTACCCTGTGGCTCTCCTGCCCAGTTAAGGGCAAGAAATGAGTATTTGGTGAAGTGCTGCACGCAGGAAGGGGCTGGGTGACAGCAAATGTGTCCCCCGTGTTCCACATGCATCTGGGAACAAGGCTGCAAGAAAGGGCTGAGAGACTGGCACGTGGGAAGAAACAGTGATTTAAAAGCTCTGCAGGTCAGAAATAGGGTAAAGTAACCACAGATTACTAAAACAGATGAAGATTTATACAAATTGTCAAAGGAATGCTGCGCCCTTGGCAAGCGATGAGAAAAAAAAAAAAAAAAAAAAAAAAATCCCCGAAAGGTGGCTGAGCAAAAGCAGTTAAATTAAAACCATCTTTGTGCCTGAGTGTGAGGAGGAAAACATCTGGCAGTGCCTCGTGCAACCCGGGCTGGGGCGGCCCGGGAGCACACCCAGCGCTCCGGCCCCTGCTGGCGCGTGGAACCCAAGGCACAGCACGGGCACGGAAAGGGGGAAGCGAGAGGAAAAGGAATTTTCTCAAGCTGTCTCGGTCGGGCCTCAGCTCTGCTCTGGAGGAAAGGGGCTAAAAAGCTGCAACTCATTTGGAAATAGTAAAAAGAAAAGCGTTATCTTAGAGAATTTACAAGAATGGACTGAACTGGATTTCAGGGAAGCTAGATTGAGAAGCAGTCACTTTCAATATATTATTAAATGCTGTTAAGAACTATTACTGATAAATCATACATCATTGATAAATACTTACGTAATATTCTATTTTTCTACTAACAAAAGAATACAGCCAGTTTCTCATACTGTGACCCCCTATTTTAGCCTAATTAATAAGATGTCCAGAAACTGATCATTTCTCAGATCAGAATGGGTTAAAGGTGTCTACACTGACCAACAAAAGGATAGGTATTTTACTCAGATGGAGAAAAAACCAGCAGAAATCAGATTTTGTTGAAGTAATTAGAAAGGAAACTTTGCTAGCAGTAGCCTCTTTGGAGGTATAAAAAGCATATTTCCTCTTATTAGTGTATTCACCTTGTTTCTATAATAACTTTTTAATGCAAGGTTGAAAAATTGAGAAGGAATGGAACACCCAAAAAGCAGTTTTTCTTACAGGTGAATTTAAATAAAAAAAACAATAAAAAAAGAAAAAAAAAAGAGGCAGTAATCTACCACTTCTAAATTCTTATAGAAGAAATAGAAAAAAATAGCTCCACTCCTCGAATAAAGTAATTTTTGTCCTCAATATACCTGTCAGCTTCAAAGACAGGGTAGATGAGGGTTGTCTATTCATGTGGTGGTGGAAATATGAACAGGATCTTCAGTGGCTGAGGAAGGGAGAGTGGAAATCCCTTTAGCTGTGCTGGTAAATAAACTCATGTTTTATGCTTTGAAATATATCTTAATTCCTTATTAATTCAGTACGGCTTACCAGCTTTTATCTCACTCAACTCAACAGTAGGCATTATTAGTCTGAAGAGTCTTTATTAATATAAAAGAGATGGTAATGAAACATTTGTGCTCCCTGAAGTAAATATAAAATAAAAGACAAGCAAGTTTAATCTGTACTTCCCAAATGGGCATCACAAATACAACAAGTACCAAATTTAAAATTAAGACTAAAATTGCTTGCTGGTTTCTGCCTATGGAGAACACTGTTTCTTAAAAAAAATCCAAAAACCAAAACAGCAAAAAAACCCACCCCAAAACAGACTGAAGAAATTTAAACAAACAAAAAAAAAAATTCAAAAAAACTGAACACCAGTCCTTCAGTTACCGATTAACTCGGTGCCAGTGAACTGGCCTTATTGCTCCAGATGCTGAAGCACTAAACCATACAGATCCAGCTGCTGGATTTCAAGATCCATCTTTACAGCGAAACATCCCGAAAGGGCTGTTCAGCCTCTGAGCACCCCGAGGATGCTGCATCTCCACAGCCTGGCCTTGGCCATCGCAGCAGGAAAGCAAAGCTGCTGCATTGCTCATGCTAAGATGAAAAGAGGCAAAGATCAAGTTCATGCAAACATTTCCTTTCTCAGCTCCGTAGAAGTTATTTTTTTTTTCAGTTTAACTTACAGCAAGTTTTCCAAACGTGGAAGTGCAAGCCCAGAACATGTGGCAAATTTTCTTTTCAGGTCCACTTTCCTATAAGATGGAGGCGGTTTGTATTTGGGGTATGTGCTTTGATCCTCCTACTTGGAGTCACCCGAGAAGTCAACTCAGTTGCTGTTTTTTGCCCCTAAATCCGTGGGGATTCCTATCACTGCCACGGACACCTAGGCTGGAAAGAGATGAGTGGCTCGTAATGCCTGTTAAGACTTTGTGCTCCTTGCTTAGATGGGCAGGTTGCACAGGTCTGTGCCTGTGTCCTGAGCTCCTGCACATCACGACTTGATGTTTTGGGCAGGATTGCGTAGGAAAAAAAAAAACAAAACAAAAAACAAACACTTTCAAAGGCTCTCAGTGACTACAAGATGCTGACTGAAGTAACACGGTCTGTTAAAATTAAAAAAGATGATCATTGGCAGAAGACGTAAAGAAGTTAAATTCCTTCGAGATTCTCAAATTAACAGCCTACCTAGTAATTAGTAAGGGCTGCTAGCAGAGGGAGGCAGTCCAGCGATTTATTTCAAGGAGGGCGTGGTGGAAACTCTCCTCCCAAACCCGGCGACCTGCGGTCTCAACGACCCGCAGCACTTTCCAGATCCCAACCCTCTTTCAAGAACAACCAGGGCTGCCCGGAAAAGTTCGTGCGGCTCTCCTCTGTGGCGCACCGCGGGG
>VWZN01009452.1:91445-136137 GCA_013396955.1 Regulus satrapa
TTTTTTTGGGGGGGGGGGTTGGGTTTTTTTTTGGTTTTGGTTTTTTTTGACAATCACTTAATGGTCTATAAAGGTCTAAAAATAAAAACCAGTGGAGTGACAGAAAAATTAAAGCCATTAAAACTAACTTTCCTTCTGCTGCATTGATTGCCAGGAAATTCAGGGGTCATGTAGAGTGAGTGTATTTTCTAAGAACAAGCTGTGTGCTCACATACCATGCTTCTTTAAAGTTCTTGTGGTTGGAATCCCAGTGGTATTGGTGGGAAACGTGCAAAGAATTTTTATAAGGTTGTTTGAATAGCTGAGTAACTTACTTTGAAAGCAGTAGAGTGAATACTTCTGCTTTGGAGAAGAATGGTTCTGTGGATGCCTGAGACGATGATAATGAATGATGGACCTTCAAAGTTAAGTCCTACAGACTCTAGAGGATTTAATGAAAACTTAATATTTCAAAAGTGTAATTTATTTTAAGATGGAACACTTGAGTATACCTGTGATGTCTTGGTAGCCATGGTTATGTTCTGATGGGAGGACCTAAAAGGCCATTAGTAGACTTGTAAGCACCAGCGTGTGACTGTATTCATCACAGAGTGGGTTTTAATAGTAGAAGTTGGACTCGATGATCTCAGAAGTCTTTTCCAGCCCGATTGATCGTGTGGCTCTCTAATTGTGTGGAAAGGGAGGTGATGTGATGTATACCCCATTCAGGTGCCAAACTGGAGCGCTGGCCTGTGGTGACGCATCTGCTGATACTCTGTTTGCTTTCCCTTGCAGTTTGGGGCCGAGTTCAGAAGGTTCTCTCTGGATCGCTACAAGCCAGGAAAGTTTGAAGACTTCTACAAATTAATTCTTCACATTCATCACATAGCCAACCTGGAAGTGATGATCGGATATGCTGATGTGCATGGAGACCTTCTCCCTATTAATAACGATGACAACTTCTTCAAGGCTGTTTCGAGTGCTCACCCACTGCTCAGGGTTTTTATCCAAAGACAAGGTAAGATGCAGTTTCATTTCAGTGCCTCGAAGTGTGCTTGCAGCAAGAGGAAGAGTCCTTCTCTGGGAGGCTGAAACGATGTAAGAGGCGTCTAGGAGCCATCTTGCTCTTCCTCAGAGGCACTTCATTGCAGCTGGCAGGAGTGGCTTGGCTTCACGGCGCGTAGAGGGGCTGCACTGCTGCCTGTAAGGTGTCTGGGGGACACCATGCTGAGAATCACCGTGAGCCCCTTTGTTGTCTGAGGCAGATGTGCCTAGTGCTGCTGGTAGCCTGTCATCACCTGAGCATGCCAAGTGCCTCATTCCCCTTGGTGGTGGGGGAAAGGATCCTAGTGCTACTGCTTCACATTTACAGATCTTATCTATCCAACTTGATAGTCAGTGTCATACCCAAATTATTCATGCCTGTGTGTGAATGCACACAGATGTGTAGTTCTGAAAGGAAAACTGTCACAAATGACATCTTCTTTGACTATGTTAACCTGGCAAACAGGCAAATTATGATTTTTTTTTCCCCTCCTCTGTCCTTACACTAAAGAATGCTGATTCTTCCTGTTTTGAATCATCAAGCAAACCTTGGACAGAATTTCCTGAATGTCAAGATGAAATGAGGTTTAAGGGGCCTGTGTGTTGTTCTCCTTAAGGACCATGTTTGGCAGTCTCTTCAGAAAAATGGTTTTTATAATAAGTGTGATAAATGTAATATTATATATATATATATATGTGTGTGTGTGTGTGTGTATTTATGCTACATTATACAATATACAACATTTTATTATATATTACACTTACTATATATATATAATTATATTAATTATATATATATTAAGTGTAATATTTTATCATGAGTGTGTCTTCTTGCAAAGCTCCTTAAATCCCAGGGGAGCCTAACACTGTGTTAACACTTCCTCCACAGTTTTTTTTTTTCAGCCGTGTAGTGATTTATAGAACAGGGCTTTTGGAATTAGCATCTCGTCAGCAACAAATTCAGAAACAAGACTTGATTTGAGACTTGGAGCAGTCATGTAGCTTTTTTTGGCCTGGACTCTTGCTGTGTACTGATTAGGATTTAGCAGGAGGCTCCAACCTGCTCATTGGTTTGAGCTGGTGTAGTGTGTGGTTTGATTTGGTGTCATCAAATACATTCAGGGCTGTGTGGCTCCTGTCTCTTCAGAGCGTATTGTCTGCCACCTTTTAGATGTGACTTTTAGGTGCTCAAGGAGCCAATTGAGAGTTTGTTTAGTTGGTCTGTCTATTAGATGAGTGTAAATGTCTGTGATAGAAAACTTGCTCCTCCTTCTTGTGCAGAAAGTGCAAATGTGTATCACAAATTCGATTAGGTCTTCTTGCAATGCCTGTTAGGGCTTGTGGATGTTCACGGTGGGTCAAGTCATGAGAAATCCTTTGCATTACTTTGTCATGCCTGCTTCAGTTTAGATTTATTCATATCTCTGGATCAGTCCTGTTCAGAACACGGTTGTCTGTGCCCTGGACAGGCTGCTGAAACCACTGACCTAACCCTGCACTGGGAGGGGTTTGCCACTGCAATGCTGATCATGGAGGCAGGCAAATCAGAGAACTGTTGTCTACATAGAGGAAAAAAATTATCCCTCTTCTTCTAGAAGAAGTGTGCTGGTTATTTAGGTTTCTTACTTTTAACCTTAATGTAAAAGGGCAGTATTTACTTTTTAAAAAGCTTTTATTTTACCTGTTGAGAAGAATTTTATTTTACCTGTGAGAAGAATCATGTTGATAAGTGAAGGAAGACAGGCCTGTTCTTCCTCACATGTGGGAAAGCCTGAAATCTTTTCCAATAGGCCTTCTCTCTCTATAAAGCTGAAGGGAACAGTAAATTCTGGCCCATCCCTTTGCTTAGTGCTAACTTTCATAAGGTACTCTTGAGGTGAACATTTGAGATGGTTGGTCCCTAACTGTCATGCTCATCTCCTTTGCTTTAGACAAAGCCTTTAGAAATTTTTCCCTTCAGGAATGAAGGTGATATCTTCATCTCTTTTTCCTTTGCTCTGCTGGGGTGATAGAGCAGTGCTGGTCCTTCTGTTGGAGACCTGCACAAGAGAACAAGGCGACTAGCACCAAGAAATCATTGTGTCATTCAGGGGAATGTGGTGTGCCTGCACCCTAAATTCTGACTTCAGACGCAGGAAATTAGCATGACAGGGATGCTAGTATGTATATGTGTGTGTATATATATATATATATATATATATATATATGTGAGAGCAGTGCTCTCCTGGGACTTTGAAGGAGACTGCAGAGCATGGGCTCTCTGGGCTGTTGGATCAGGGATCAGTGCTTTGTAGTGGGAGTAGTCCTGGGAGCTGGCTGCCAGAGGTTGTTCTCACACTGTTGTGTGGAGTAGGGAGAGTTTCAGGGAACAGGGCAGAAGTATGCAGGCACAGAAGGGCTCAGTAGTTGAAGGTCAGGTCTCTTTTTCTAGCAAAGCAAACTGTTTATCAGCTGTATGATTAGTCATACTGTCTGTTTTCCCAGTTTATAGCTGTTACTCTTTTTCTTGTCAGGTCAATTTCACAGTCATCTTAAACATTCTCAGGGTGGCAAAATAGGTAACCTAGTCTTTGCACAATAATCAAGCAACAATTTCCTAGTTTGATGTTTTTGTTTGCCTAGGTGTTTTTCATCTGAGCTTAGTCTTGCACTTTTGCAGTTCAAAAAAGCCTTTCTCTGACTTGTCCCCAGAGTCAAACACTGTACTCATTGCTTGGACTCTTCATGCCAGATTGGTGTCCAGGTATGGGATGGCTGTTTTATTTCCCTTTCTGTTTTTTTTGTCTTTGGGGTTTTGTTTTTTTTTGGTTTTTTTTGTTTTGTTTTGTTTTGTTTTTGTTTGTTTGTTTTTCTTTTTTTCAGCTCAATTTGCCTGAGCCCTAAAGTTTTTAAGATCACAGTAGTCCCACACAGGGGATGTTAGTGCTTATTAGCCAGCCATTTTAATAAGGACTAGAATTGTGTTCCCAGTGTGCTTGCAACAATTGCTGTTCATAGTTTTTGGGTCTTGAAGAATCTGGGACATTTGCAGGTTATGTTTGACTAAATTCAGCTATAGCAAGTTTTTATAACTCATAGTGAATTGTCTGCTTAAAGTATATGGTGCTCTTTTTTTTTTTTTTCCCTCCAATACGAAATTACAGTGTGGACAAAAATCCTAATTAGAGAACCAGGCTATAAACAGAAAAAGCAGTTTTCCTTTGACTTGCTTTCCCAGGCTGCAAGTGTGGGTCATGTCCTGTGTTATAAATGGACGTGGCTCTTTTGGCTTTGTTAGTACAGTAGTGATTTACATCAACTGATGCTTTGAGCGTGGGGATTTGTTCACTCAGCTGTAACTGATACCAGACATACACAGAACTCCCTATGGAAGGTGCCTGCTGCTGTGAAAGGGAAAGATGTCTCAAGGATCTTAGAACAGGGCAGGAACCTGAGGATGTGTTTGACTTCTCCATAATAACTTCTGCATTTTAGCCAAGACCTGCTTCAAGGAAGGGCTTATCTGATGAAGCTGATCATGATTTTCAAGACTGTTTGGTCTGTCCGACTTAAAGTACACCACTTGAAACAATATCTTGTATACTGCAAAAATATTTAAGTGTAAGCTATGAATTCAAGCAGAAACATAAACCAGAAAAACTGAAAGGAGTTAGTATGATGTACTGTGAATGCAATACATTATTTCTTGTATGATTAAATGGAATGAAGTTATTATCAAATCTTGCTTTAATGCCTGACAGAGGCACAGTATATGTTCAAACTGATCTGTATCGGAGCATCATAAATAGAATGGAATAAATAGCAGAATTATAATGAGTAAACCTGCCTCAAATGGCTTTTTGAACCTCACAGGGGCGTGGTATAGGGATGCAAATAGAGTTCTACCAAGTAAAAGAGATTTGCGAATTTCTCCTATTTTCCTTGTGTTACCGTGTGTGTTCAACCTAGAAAGTTCAGAAACTCAAGGAAGGGTGGCAAAATGAACAAGCTGATCACCTGTAAGTACTCTGCGCAGTGCTTCCTTCCCAAGGTTTCTTTTTGTCCAGGTGGTACGTCTAGGGCCAAGTATAGCAGCAGAATGAACAGAGTGGTTACACCACTGTAAATCCAGGCTAATGATGCTGATTCTGATACTGGGGGGACTGATGAAGGCTGCTGATGACCAGGCCTTCTCTTCCCACCAGGGTCGGCAGGATTTATAGTCTTTGCATGGGCAGTAACAACAAATCTGCTGTAGCTCAAGTTCCAAAGGAGGTGAGGGAGGTGGTGCACGGTGTCTAGCTGGTCTCATCCTGATGCCAGACTAAGGTCAAATAAACTCGCCTGAGAAGCCTTTCTGTTTCACCCACAACAGGAGGCATGTTCTGACTCTATAAATTAATAAATGAGGGGCACTTCGTCAATCCTAAAGCAAATTCTAGATCAAATTCACAATCTTTCCATTAGTAAAGTTAATTTTAAAGTTTTCTAAAGGTTTAAATGGTTTTGTTGTAAGTGTCCTGCAAGTGGGAGACAGATGAAGCACTGAAGTGTCTTGAGACAAATTTGTATTTCAGGTTAACTTTGTCAAGTATTATTACACTTCTTGCCAGGAACATGAAAGGCAAAAACAACCCAAACCTGATCAAGCTGAAGAACATTCTAATGAGCAGTACACTAAACCACATTCCACAGCAAAATGGAGCATGGCCTTGCATCATAAATTTGTAAACACCACAAATTAACTGCAGCAGTTAATTGACATGGATGGAAGTTAAAGAAGGCTGATGACTTCTGAGATCTGTTGTCTTGCATTTTGCAGTCTAGAAAACTGATAGCGTGTAAAAAGCCATCAAGTACCACCTTCAGAAACTTGGTTTGTCTTTTCTTTTGTCTATTTTTTATAGTCCATTACTGTTACAGTAAACCAGTACTGAACACCAGTCATTGCTTTCTTCCTTGAGTGGTTAGAACTGCTGTCTACCATCAGTTCTCACTTCAAGCGTGATCCAAAATCAACAGGGGGAAAATGTGCATTTACCTGGCTGGGTTTTGGATTTGGCTTGTTTTAATGTAAAGATTGGAAGATGCTTATCCTCAACTGCGTACAGTGACTAATGTATTTAGACTGCTGTGCCATGCAGTATATTTGTGCATGTTCAGAAGCAGTCCATAACTCTGCAATTCGTTATTTACCTGGCAAAGTTTTCTGCAGCTCTAAGTACCAACATCTGTGCTTAGCTTTCTTGTATTATAAAATCAGAGCAATCACACTCAGTTTTAAAATAAAAATGTGCTAATGGGAATCATGCCCAGGTCTGCCTGAAAAACCAGTGGTGGGTTGTTTTATTGTCTTTCATACTCTGAGCAGATAATCCCCAGGAATGGTTGTTGGCTGTCTAACCACATGTGTTAAACACAAAAACTGGCTTTGAGGCAGCAGCTATTTCCAGCTACCTAAAACGTTTAACTCTCTGCTCAGCCTTCTAGAGTGGGTACAGTTACAAAAGTTTGAGTTCAGTTATTTCACATCTTCTTTTTGGTCTTCAGTTTGGTAACCCTCCTGTTTGTTTTGCTGTCCAGGCATTGCCTTTGTTTTCTTAAGATGTTTTATTTCTAAACAAGAGCAATGTGATTTTACTGCTCTTGTTAAAAGTATTTGGTACATTAAATAATACAGCAGGTTGCAGCACGTATTAAGGGAAAATACTGAGCTCCTTCTGGTCTTCCTTTTGGTTGAGCTCAGCAGATTTTCACAATGGTGAGAATTGGTCTTCTAGGAGTCTGAGGGAATAGAATAAATTTCATTAAAGTGCAGAGAAGGTGATTTGAGGTCTTCAGTCTTCATCTTCTCCAAAGGAGGGTGAAGGAGAAACTCTGCTGATGCTCGGTGTAGCTCATCGGTGCACTAAAGGATGTGGCTCTGCTGAAGTGACGACTGTCCCAGGGCTGCTTCCCTGTCTCTGCCTTGGCACTAAGGCAGCCCAGTGGCTGAGCTCCCTGAGCTAGCTCTTTGGCAGAAAACAAGCAGCTTGAGCGAGGAGCTAGCATGGGATGCGCAGATTTAAAGCAGTTTAACGCTGCCATGAAGCCTCTGCTTCCTGGGAGGAAGAACTTGTCTGCTCCTAGCCTTTGGAAGTGTGCAGTTCCACTGGATTTGGAAAGGAGACAAAACATTTTGTCTTAGCTTTGACAAGATTAGAGGATGGTGGTAAATTTCGTGCTAGTATATAGGAATTGCTGCTAGGCTTATATTAAATGCTTTCATGATTTTCTTCAGAAACATTTCTGATTTTTAGCTGGAGGGGTCTTTTGAAAGCTTGTCAAGCCAAGTAATCTTTGTCCCACTCAAGTCCTTTGATATCTGAAGATAAGTAAAATGCAGCTGTTTGTTCCAGTGAAGTCTGGCAACAAATTGCTGTAACTTCTCTGTTCCACCTTTCATGTGCAAATTATGAGACTGGGTAATCATTATCTTTCTACTGGTTTATTAAGCAACTTGAAAAACATAAAGTTTTTAATCTGGCTTGTCAGACATAAACAAAAAACAGGCTTGGATTTTGTTGCTGGCATGGTTAGTGATACATGGTGGCTGAGCAGAGGTAATATGGAGCTGCTTCTTTCCTTCTTGAATTTTCCATTTCTCTAGAGTATGAGGATATTTGATTTTCATCACCAGTTACTTTTAATTGCAACCAGAACAGCTGCTAAGGAAGAATTTCAGTGAAAGAGGGATGGAAATAGCATAGCCTACAACTAGGCTTTGTGGGGTCAGTGGATATGATAGTGGGAACTGGTGCAGAAATATGTGCTGCATAAATATTTGTAGTTGCAGTGTAAAGTAATCACAGAACAGAAGCCCGACAAAACCAGCAAACATTTGTTGGGCTTCCATGTTAAAGCTACATGGGATTTGTTTTCAGTTTCAAAGTTTAATAACTTTATATAATTGGTTATGTGTATTTGTTACTAAGGAAAGACTTTCACAGTCTTAAAAATTGCATCAAACTCATACCAGTACCACACACTGTGCTGAATTTAGGCTAAAGAAACTTGTTTACAGTGGGAACTTGTGCAGCCTTTAATAGGAGCCTCTCCTCGACTCCTTGCCTAGCTTCAGTTCCTAACCCATGTCAGAACGAGCAAATAAACACTCTTCTGTCCCTCCAAACTTCTGTTTGTTGTCTTATAGTTGTGAATTGCTGCCCTAAAAGTACTTAAAAAAAACCAAAATATAAGAACTTCCCAATTACATATACTCACAGATAGTATTAAGTAATGCTATTTCTTGTTTCCTTCCCTGGTATATTGCTTTTTCTTCAAGATAGTGAAGCTACTCTGACAGGTGGCATGGCTGTATAAAAACAGTGAAGATGATTTGTCAAATGATCCATCTCTGTTATGGTCCCTGTGTGAGGGGAATTTTCCATTATTTACCTTTTCTTACCTTAGTAGTCAAAACAAGAGATTCTGTTTCCTGCTCATAGCTCAGGTTTTTTCCTGTTTGGCCTAGTTGTCATTTCCCTTCTGTGAGTGATGGAAACAAATATAATGTGCAGATAATAATGAGAGTGAACAGTCTCTTCTTTGACACTGGATTTTACCTGGCAAGACCTCACAAGCTCGAAGTAGCTTTCACGTAGCAGATGAAGGTGGATAGCACAGTGCAAATGCAAATATTAACTCAAGACTCAGGCCTTCAGGAATAGGTTTTCTGATGAAGTTTTGAAGTATTCTAAATTCTTAAGTACATTAAAGGTTTTAAGACAATTTAATTGGTAGACTCTTGCACTGAAAACAAGCATGCAGTGAAGGATATTTCTGCTAGGTGTTTGTAGTAGGCATTGAAAAATTAACTCCAAATATTATATATAGTTCAATAAATATAACTTTTTTTTTTTAAGTGAATGAAACCTTCTCTGTTGTCTTCAGTCTGCGTGTGTCAAATTTAAATGAGTCAGTCTTAATACTGCATAAGAGCTCAGGGTATTTTCCAGCTCCAAGAGAGAAAGAAGTTTGGGGGAGGTTGAAAGAATCCTTTCTTGAACCTGCCCCTGATGATGATCTCCTTGGATTTTATTTTTTCCTCTGCTCTATGTTTAGAGTAGTAAAGAATCCTGTGGGAATATTAAGGAAACTATTAACCTAGAAAAGTTCACTGTTGTTCTTGCTCGACAGGCCCCTGCCATATGCTGATATTAAGTAACCTCTAAAAGCTGAATAACACATGAATGAATAACTTCCGCACCACTTATCTCCCCTGCCACCCCCAAATTTCTTGTAGTTTTTAATCTTCTGCCTTTTTTCCCATGTTTTGCTTTTTCTTCCTCTCAACTGTCGACTTTCTATGCCTTTCCTCAGCTTTTCAATTGCTCTGCAGCGCTGTTGCTGCCTGGGCAAGAGAATGTGTTTGATGAAAGCACACAAGTGCTGGTATGACTTTACTCCCAGCATTAGAAAAAGATCTGGAGAACAGTAACAGAACAGGTATGGAACTAACACCTCGGGAGGAGAATTGGCCTTCTGCTGTTGAGTCTTGGACCAGTTAGTTTTCTTCTCTGATTTTCCCTTTGCATTAGAAATAATAGATTACTTAAGAATTAAAAAAAAAAAAAGTTGTAAATTTTTGAAGAAAAAGTATTATTTCATTGGAATTGATATATAAGTAAGAAATCCTGTACTGTCTGGTGTCTTTGGAAATCAGCTGGAATTCAGTGGAGTTGGGGCAAAGATCCGCCTGCGGGAGCACTGTGAGGCCACGCAGCTGCTGGTAGTGGTGAGCTCTGAGCCAACCTTCCTGCCTCTTCAGCTGCTGTAGGTGAACTCAACTGCCTCCTTTGAAGCTGAGTTACCAGCTGAGATCTGAAAAGGGCTAAAGCTGTTTCACTCATCCCTGGATGCCATGAAGGTGTCCTAAGAGAAGGTCTGTTAGTTATGGCCTCAGGATGGACACTGGTGGCAGCCCATTTGTTCACTTTATTAGCCTGGTTTATTATGGCTTTGTTTTCATTCCGCCAGGCAATTTGGTAGTTTTAGTAGTATGATGCAGTGATTTTTGTATACAAAATAATGTAATCTCTAAATTTGGGCTTTTGTGTGTTTACTAAGGTCTAGTCTAGCTTGAACTGCAGCTGACGTGAGTAAAGGGGAGGAAAACCTGTTGCAGTAACAAAACACATTATGTTAATCAGAACGCCATGAAGTTTCTTGCAGTTTGGGAGAAATTCTTTCTGAGACTGAATGAATAAATTATTGCTTTATAAATAACTCCTAGGGTAGTGCCTTTGTGGCTAATAAAAATGAAAAATGGCGTTTCCTAAGCTTGTATTCCTTGAAGCAGCATGATTCTAACGTGCCTTATCCTTTATAGGAGGGAAAAAACCCCAGGATAAGACATTTGGAGTACAGTATGCAACAAGAAATGTTAAAAACCTTGTTTCAGAATGATTCCTAGCTGAAAAAAAGAATATCAATAGTAAGAGGAGTGTGTGTGTGTCTGCATTATTCTTCAGTCACTTAAAAGTGCACTGAACACTGGTGCAATGTACTAATTGCATTTTAAAATCCCTGCATGTTAGAGAGGAGGAGAGGTAGCATGTCAATATTTGTGCATCAAATCTTGGCATGGGGTTTATCTGTACTGCTTACAAAATGTGAGATCCTTGTTTCCAGTGTTAAACTGAACTTGGGTCATACAGTGCTACGGTTCAAGAGTTGCTTCTTCATCCATGAGGCTCTTTAATCAGAGAGTTACTTTTCTGTATGAGTAACCATGATGTCTCCATTTATCAGCTTGTACCCAAAAGTATCCCAAATGTTTGCCCTGGGCAGACAATAATTGAGGGCAAACAGTGCTGACAATCATCTGCTAGTGAGCTTAACATGTGCCTAGGTGACTGGAAATGCTAATACTGGTCATGATTTTTACTAGATCTGGCTGACACTTCTTGTGTAAATAGCCCAAGCCCAAATGCACATCAGATTACTTTTTTGTTTTTAGTTGACTTCAGGAGTTGTATGGCTGGTGCCTTTCTGACCTCATCAAGGTTATCTGTGCTTGTAATAGGCTGTGACTCTGAAAAACAGGAAACTTTTTAAACTTACACTTCTCTTCAGGTTTCATGCATTTTGCATGCAAAAGTGCTGTTGATAGTATTGTGGAATTTTCCCTTCCCTGTTTTTTTGGCTGACTTCACGGGCTATATGACAGCATTACCTGGCAGCTTCTGTCACCCATGTGTAGAGTTAACATTTCTTGCCCTGAAAGAGGAATTGAATAGCTGTCTGCAGGCTGTCCTGAGGGTCCCAGCCTATCCTCCAGAAGAACACTAGTTCCCTGTGCTGTATTTTGCTTAAAGTGGGGTTTAATTTCTCCTTCCTTGATGCACTTGGCTACCATAGCATAGCATTCCTCCCCCTGCCACACACAGATTCCAGTCACCTGGCAGGGGACGTGCTGAGTGACAAAGGAGTGTGGTACCTGTGGGTGTAATAGAGGGTCTGTGTTAGAGGTTGTTCTGTGCTGTACGCTGCTCTCTGTTGTACAGGCGCTGCTGGGCACTCTGGGCTGCTGGGGAGGCTTTTAAGCTCATCTCACAGGCACGCCATGCCATCTAGAAGGGGTGGAGAGAAGAGGAGCTCTGGGAGAAGCTGCAGGCTGGATGTCTGTTACAATTTAGCATGTTCTGCTGTGGGCAGAGTGGCTTGGCAGTGCCTCAGAACCCATCTCCTGTCCCTGAAACATTCCCAGAAGCAGCTGGCCACAGGAGCCAGCTCATGGGGTGCAGATCACAGGAAACAGCTTGCTGCAACCAACTCTTCTTCCTTTGCTTGGATGACCCCTCAGCAAGGGCACGTGTCATCTGCCTCTGGCAAGTGCACACTGGTGGTGAGCCAGAGAAAGGGTATTGTTGGAGGTGTGGACCAAGCCCTGTCTTACAGTGGACTTCACCATGTGCAGAGCATCCCTGCAGCTATTTTGTCCTGCCTCTGGATGCCTGGAATAATAATTTCCCTGGGTGGATTTTTTTAGCACTGTACCTCATTCACTCCCAGTTCAGCTGGTAAATGGTGGTCATGTCCCCCACCCTTCCTCTTACCCCTTTCATCCTGAGATCCCAGAGCTGTATTGCATCATGAGGAAGTACTGGAGCTGCAGAGTGTGGTCCAGGTGCCTTTCTACCATGATGGGTGTCATACAGTGTGTGGGAAACACGCTCCTGAGTCTTGTTGGTCTGGTTTATGGGCGTGTGCTTATCTTGGAAAATCGGAGTTCCTAGCACCATCTGTCTTCAGAAATGTTATTGCCTTTGTTTCAGACCACTTTAGCTCGATGTAGATGTTCTAAGAGAGCTGAAAGAGATCAGTGTGATGGAGATGCTTGTGTATGTGCATCAGCAGCAGCCGTGAGAGAACCTGCTAGTGTAACCCAGGTTAGCTAGGCTGCTTGCCAGCATCTTGCTGAACGGTACCATTCCACTGGCTTTCACAACTGGTGTCAACTGAACAATCCTAGCAAACCAGGTCTCCCTGCCCTAGAGACCTCCTGGCACTACCAGGCACATCAGTGTCAATAACAAATTGCTGTATGCGCATGGAAATAACAAGCAGAGCAGGGAGGGAGGGATCACTGTGGAGGGAATGCTGCTGGAGGTATTTCAGGGATTGTGCTGAGATCCAAGGTTCTGAAAAGGTGGCGTGCTACGGTCCTGTGTCTGTAAAGTGCACAAAGGTTTTGGCATGGCCTTGCATCCTTCCTGCTTGATAGGGCTGTGTCAGCTCTGTGCCATGCAGTTGTGGGTCTCTGTCCCTGCTCATTGTGGGGGGTTGGACTACATGACCTTTAAAGCTACCTTCCAACCCAAACTCTTCTGCGATTGCTCACATTTGGTTCCTGTTGTCTTGCTGAGACATTGTTCTCTGACTGTTAGTGTTTGTACTGTTTCAAGGCAAACATAAGATTTGCTTATGTTATTAGCTTTCATGCAGCCTAAAATAAATCAGGAATGCTTGTTATTGCATGCAATGAACCCTGTCCTGTTGAATGTGGTATTTGACTACAGCACACATGGATGGGCTCTGTGCGCTGATCCAGAGGTTGGTGCACTTTGGTGCAGAGTTCAGGATCAAAAGGGGAGTTTTGTCCCTGTTCGGGTGCAGTCTGGGTCTCTTTGGGCTCACACTGCACCTGACTTCCAACTGTGCACTTGGCTGCTTTGTTAGACTACAGGAGGTCTGATGGTTCTGAGATTGCTATCTTCATATCTCCAAGGTTTCCTCCAGAATATACCTCCCACAAACACAAAGTTCTAGTAAAATTCAAAGTGCAGGGCAAGAGAGAATGCACAGAAAAGATCTATGGGAAAGATGGGGAAAAGAAAACAGAGGGGGAAAAAAGGGCAAAACCTCATTGGTTTTAAAGAGGAATACTTCAGTTCCAAGTCCACATATTTTATCTGCAAAACCTTGCTCCCTAGATTTTTGACTAAAGACTTTTTCTTAATGTAATCAAAAGGTAAATAATTTTAAAACATATAATCAGCTGAACTCTGTAACACTTAGCAGTCTCAACCCACTGGCTTGAAAATACAAGTGCAGAAACAGTAGCTGTTCTGAACAGCAGTTTGAGATGTGGAGGTAGCTGATATCCCACAATTTGGATAGAATGGCTTTGGAGAAATCCTGTCAGGGAGGACATCACAAGGAGACTGGATGTTGAATTTGGATAGTACAGTATATAGTTCAAGCATTTTATCAGTGTCAATGGCACTGAAAATATTGGCATTTGGAAGGAACAGAACAGTTGTAGTATTTGTCTATACTTGTTGTTTTATCTAAATCTCAACTCAATCTTTGGCAGCTTGAATGTCAGTAAAATCAAGTTATTTGTAAGATGTGGAAGAGTAGAGCTTCTGAAACACAGCCCCTGAAGTTGCTTGCAGTGTAGAGCTTCTGTAGAGAGCTTTGCTTTTTGCTCTTCAGAGTGGTGCTTCTTTTGGAAACAGAGGGTGGGCAACTGATGATTGCCAAGCTGCCAGTTCACACAAGTGTCTGCCAGGGTGGTGGCACAGTCACTGCCACCAGCCACTCCTGAATAATGTAATCATTTCCATGATAAAGCATATGAGCTTTTGCAACTTCCAGAATCCTGCTTTCCCAGCAGCCGGAGGTGGGTACGCTTCTGGTTTTCCTCTTGTGATTTGCAAGTTGTATGCCTCTTTATCATCCCAGTAGGACCTGGGTGAGCAGCTTTTGCACTGGTTTTATGAGATTTTATTGAGGCCAACAATCATCAGGTGTTTTTAAGACACTTAGATCCCATGCCACATTAGTTGTTTTTAATGATGGGGGAAAAAACTAAGGAGTTTATTTTCTTGTCCAGTGCACCTTCAACTGGGAATCCACGTCAGCTGGGACGTAGTTGCCAGCTAATAATTTTAAAATAGTTATGATGAGTAATCTACTCAGAACTCATGTATACATTTCTGAGTGGTTTACTTTGATTTAAAAAACTGTCAAATGCACAATTCCACCATTTTAAAAAAAGTTGTTTCCTGTCTGTCATTTTCTCTCTGTCTCTCCAAACACCAGCATGATACCACTTCTACACTCTGCTGCTCTTTATTTGTACCTTGATTCCCAGCCCTTCCAGGGGGGCGGTGACCAATAACAGGTCATCATCTAAATAGGCCACAGCCCAGGACCTTTGGAGGATGGTGAGTTTCAAAGGTGATGGGCCAGGTTCAATTAAAGTCCTGTAAAGACTCCAAGAAGAAGAACTGTTCCTCTAGTTTGGGTTAGAAAATTCTGACTCCTCATATATGAAGATGGTTGTGTCTGATAGCTCAGAGGATCTGATGTGACCAATGCAAGACAAAAACTCTCATGTCTGTGGGAACTCTCTTGCCCAGCAGATGTGTAAATTGGGAGCTATTAAAAAGCTTCTTCTCTTCAGACGTGGCATGTTTGTCTGTTTTCAAAGCAAAAGATGGAGTTTAAAGGGAAGTTGACAACCACAGTAATCATCATCATGGTCATCTGTGTGCATTCCTCTGGAAATGCTAAATATGGTATGTTATGCCTGTAGTTTTAGTACAGATTTACAGGAAGGAAGGGAGTTTTATTTCAATTGTTTTGAAACTGTGTGGTACCATCTTTTTTGTATTTAAATATATTTACAAGAAGTCTTAGGCATATGTTACTCCCTGTGCTCTTCATGTGGCAAAAATTGGAGAAGAACATAATTCATACATCTATTATGTAACTTCTGTTATGTATCAATCCAGTAACTTTTTCTGCCAGGCCCTCTTTGAAATGGGGAATTTTCATTATTTTTTTAAAACAACCAACCAACCAAACCTAACAGTGGTTTTTATTTGGTACGTTGACTGTTTCCTGCAAGTGCTGGGAGGTCTTATGTGCCCAGTTTTATTATCTCTGCAGAAGTTGGGTAAACAACTCCTGTGCTAGCGTGACACATTGAAAGCAGTCAGAAGCTGCTTCGGAGTGCATCACTTCTGTAGGTAGAGAGAGGAGCTGTGCTGTGGGTGTGTTGTCTCGTGTACCTGTATTATCTCTGAGAGGCAGGTGAGATACTGGATCCTTAAATAACAACTCTGGTCTTAAGCAAGTGTTTCATAATGAAGTTATTTGACTCATCCGCTGCTGGGAATAGCCCAGGTCCATTTTGCTCGTGGGGAAATGGCTCCATGGGAGAGGCTTTGTGAAGGCTTAGCACGATTCTCTGCCTGCAACTGCATTTAGTTTGTGTTTTCTCTTGTGGCTGGAATGCAGTGTGGTGGTAAATTGGTTAAGCTTGGAGCATGAGGTCCTCTCCTAGGCTGCTTGTGCAGCCCCATGGTTCTTTTGCAGAAAAAGGAGAAAGAGGCCTTATTTTGGAGTGCTGCCACTGTGTCTGCTGAATCATGACCATGAAAACTGCTGAAGGGGGTCTGTGCTAAATAACAAGTGTTGCATGCCAATGGTTATTTTTGGTGGTTTCAATTACAATCCTCCTTTCTCCAAGAACCACACTGGTGTTTGTGTAAATGGATGCTGAACAGCAACAGCAAAGCCATTGAGTAACAGAACCAAATCTGAAGGAGAGTGGACACGTTTGCAGCAATGTGCCTGCTCTTCTCAGCTGTTCCACCCTGTGACCCTCAGCCTCTTCCTTGTGTAAACATAGATGGAAACAGTCAGGGACATCTGTGTTTAGGAGCAATATCTGGAGCTTAGCTGGGAAGAGGGAGCGCAGAGGATGGAGCAGTTGTTAGGCTACTCAGGCTTTGTCTCAGTGGGAAAGTATGAATGCATTTCATACTGTATTTGCACTCTTAGCTGGCTGGGACCCAGCACTGACCACGGTGCCAGTTGATGCTGCAGGGATTGCTTTGACTTTTAGTACATGGTTGAAGGAAGAATACCTCAGGAGCTTATTAACAGGTTGAGAAGAACAACCTCCTTTCTTCCCTTTCACTTTTCTCTTTTTGTTTTTCTTTCTTTTCCTGTTCTTTCAGCAGGACTCACTGTTTAGACATCTTGTGAATAAATGGAGGAAACTTTTTGACTTCTGTTTTGAGGGGAAGCCAGGAGTGACTAACATTCCTTAATCTGATTTTATTGCACATTCTTGTCTTGGATATGTTTTCTCTTTTTTCCCCTAACCAGAAGAAAAAAACAATCCCTTGTGCAAGTGGCTTCTAAGCTCTGTCTTCCTGTAGCTCCACATGTAGCGCTCTGTATCCGTTTGGGAACTGACTTCACGTATTGTTTTTCTTTTCATGCAAAAGATCTTTCTGCAAACTGTGGCTTGAATAAAAACAGGAGGGAGTTCAGATACTGGGAGTCCCTGGTGTCAGCTGAGGCAGGCAGCAGATAATCCCTGCACTGTTCTGTACATTCATTAGCATTCTAGAAATACCTGACGTGTCTGTTTCCTGATTAGGAGATCTCTAGTCAAATGCTTATTTTCTCACAGGAAACAAAGTATTCAGAATTTGTCTGGAAAAATTTAGGGATGTGTTTCCATGTGCATAACTGGCTTTTTTTCATTTGCACATGTTGCTGGCCCCTGTTTGTCAGGGACCTCTCTGAATCCTGGTAAAGTTTTTGACACACAAACAAGAGACACTATTTGCTCCTTGCACCCCCATTAATTTCAATTTGTGCTTCTTCCTTTAACTGGCAGACGTGGGAGATGGGCTTGACAGGAGTTGAGAGAATTGAAAATTATTTGAAGGGGAGCCTTATCCTAAAGATAAAGCCATCAAAGCTGGCTATTATCACTGAAATGTGATTGTTGCTATTGATGCTTGCTTACAGCTTGTTAAGTCTTATGTATGTGTACAGTTTCATTTTGTAGGCAGATGGCTTTTAAGTCAAATAACGAGTTCTCAGTGTGCTCTCCTAAAGTGAAACACTGCTTCCTTCCTTTCCGTCTGCTCCCCAACCTAAAGTTTAAAGTCTTCAGCTAACCGGGAGTGCTCCGTTCTACCCAAGACTACATGTGTCCTGTTTGCTTAATAAATAATCAGCTGGCTTTGATTTTTCTGGCTTAATTTAGTCTAAGTGCTTGGGGGTGGCTGGATGGGAATGTGGTGTAGGGGGTGGAGACTTCCAAGGAAAAAATCAAGGAGTAGAAAATTAAAGTAGCAGCGCATGCTGTTGCTCATAGTTTCAAAGAATGAAACAGTGACTTCCAAGAAAGTATGTTATAGTTAACATGCTCTTAGCTAGGTAAACTTCAACTGCTTTATTTAGTTCTGACAGTGCAGGGTGTTTTTATTTGCAAAGCCCTTGCATTCTAGAGTCTGTGGTCAACTTCTGAGACGCTTCTGAAAGTTGTCTATTTTTCATAGTTACCAAGGAAAAAAGAATTTGACCTGAAAACACAAGCAGTACAAGGTATCTAAGGGCATAGTGGTACAGGCAGCTGCATTTTGGCTGCTCTGCTTTCTTGGCTGAACATGACCTGGTTTTGCTCCAGAAGCCACATAGCTGGGTTAGTGTGGTGCCAAGCTCATACTCCTGTGCCTGGTGTCTGGAGTGGGCTGGGAGAGCAGCCATCCTCTGTGGGCAGGAGAGCTATGCCCTTGGCCTTGGTCCTTTGTGGGTAAATTAACAGGACTATGTATGTTTGTTTTATTTTGCTGCGCTGTGCCCTCTTTTTGGGTGAGGAAGTGGAGGAGGGGAATTTACAATGCGTGGCTCACACCAGTTATTCGCTATACTATAAGCAGATATTTTCTCTACTGCGCCTCAAATTTTGTAGCATATGAGGTAGAAACAGTCTTTTACCAGCATTAAAATAAGCACCTGTGCAGCCAGAAGAGTCACTGGGTGACAGCAAACAAATGCATGTCCTCGGGGGACAGATTTTTCCTGAAAAGTTTGTATGGCCTCTATCACCACGTGTTACAGGAAGGAAGAAAATTGGTGGTTTCCAGAGGCTAACCTCAGTCCTTTGATGGTGACTCACAGCAGTGGGGACTAGAATGGGCCTCAATGAGGAGTGGGACTGAAGGAGGCTGCTGTTTGAGGACAAAGAAGAGGGTTTGAGGACCCTCCTGAGAGCACAAGAGTCTGGCTTTGCTACTCACACTGTTTCCTAGCTTGATTTGAATCCCCCTTGGCATGCATTGAGTTACCCGGGTCGTTGCTTTCTGAACCAGCTGGGGAGAGTGATGCAGACAAGTGCTGTCAGCCTTGAGAGCATCAGTGACTGCAGCGATGGAGGGAGGAAATTAAATGCCAGTGTGTTGATGTCAAACTCCTTGGAACAGGAGGAAAATTTACTTGATGCAGTTTTCCGACTTAGACTCAAGTTTCCTGCCATACAGCCGTTCTGTGCCTGGCAGCGTCTTTCACATTGCTATTGCACAGAAACTAATAAGACTTTGAATTATAGTATGCATACTAATAAGAATTTATTGGGTTTTTTCCCTTGAAATAAACAAAAACACTCCCACTTGGTATCTCCCAGCTGGAGAAAGGCACACTGTTGCCCTTGTGCTTTCCTCTTCCCTGTCTCAAGTACTCTTTTGTGCTGTGAGAAGTTGCTGCAGATTTGCTCTGTAGATCGTGCAGCTTTGTTCCCTCAGCTGCCAGAAGTGTAACCCCTGTCCGTCTTCATGTGGGCAGCGGTGGATCTCTGGAAACCTGGAGTATGGATGCATGTGGAAAGAGGGAAAAGTGTATGGTCCTGTATTAAGCAATTGAGCTGAGACTGCAACTGAAGGTCTTGAGGAGTGTTTTGAGTATTATTCAACAGGACCAAGTTATGCTTCCAGACTCTGCAGCCTGGCAAAGCATCCATCTTTCCTTGGCCCATGGCCCTGCATGTCCATAAGCCTGGTGCAGCTGGTGGTAATGCTTGTTTTCTCAAGAAGGTTCCTCAGCCGAGGAGCCTTCCAGTTCACAGAGTTGCTGCTCTGTGATACCCCTCCCACTCCACCAGTAAGTACTTTCAGCTGGACCAGGGTCCTTGTCCTGGCTGCTGTTTCCCATCCCTCCCTGCTCCAGCAGCAGTCCAGCACCTGGCCCATGCAATGGACTTGTCAGTGCAGTGTCTTCTTCCTCCCTCACTGCTCCTGTCAGCCCTGAGCCATTCTGTAAGCAGTGCTGCAAGTGGTGCTGGTGGGGGGCTCTTCAAAAACAGTTGTAAAAGCTGTTCTGTCCGTCAGTGGTTTCATCCAGCCTTGTCAATGGCAGATTAGGGAACACGACATAGAAACATGTTGCAAAGATTGCATTCATCTATAAAATCAGCACACTGGCAGCTGAGAAGTAATTTGGCACAAGGGGAGTCTCTATTTAATGAACTGTGCTCTTTTTTGACTACTAACCCTTCAGCTTATGAAAGAAGGGTCCAGAGGTATGCAGCAAGAAGGCAAAGAGGCTTAGAAAACTTTTTTCCTTCTCTTGTTTCCCAAAGTGAGCAGATGAACTGAGGGGGGAGAACAAGTGTCTGATACTAGTATGGGGTAAAGGCATTGGAAGTTTAGTGGCCCTTTATATTTTGATTTTGATGAGGAAGGTGCTTCTAAAGTGAACCTCTTGACGTCCCCCCTGTATTGTCCTGTGTGCTGGCTGGCATTACTGAACAGCATCAGGAGATGCAAGCTGGATTCCTTCTACCTAAAACAAATCCAGAGGCTGCATTCTCAAAACCCATCTGGCTCGCTTGATGTGCTGGGTGATTGATCAGCAGCAGGAGACCTGGTTTGAAATAAAAGCCATGTAGACCTTTAATCATCAGGCTGTTGAGCCTGTCATTGTTCTTTAGGTTGCTTCAAGTCAGCCAAACTATTTGGAACTGCACAGCCAGCTCTAATGTGATGGTAAGAACCAACATCCCAGAGGAGAGGCTGGAAGCAGTCAATGTTGACTTGCTGTGGCTGCAGATCCCCTTGTTCGAGTGGAAATGCGTGGCACAATTTTGTGCTCCCTTTCAGTGGATTCACATTTTTTGGGGGGTGGGGGGTTTTGTTTGTTTCTTTGTTTTTTTTCTTTTGTTGTTGTGTCATGTTGTGTTGTTTGGTTTTTTTATAGATGCCTTTCATGCTGTCATTGAAAGTTGTCAGAAGCCCTTTTTTCATCATCTTGCTATTTTCCTTTCCTGGGAAAGAATTGATTTTGGTCTTGCAGTAGAGGATGGCACTAAATGGTCTCTTGAGGAGCTTTCTCAGTCCCTGCATACCAAACAGGTGGTACTTGGTAGGACTCTTCCTTGGCTGCTGCGTGCTCCTGCAGAGATATTTAGAGATGCCTGTGTGCCTTTCACCATAAGCATATGATGTTGTTGCAGTCTTAGCATATTTTGCCCAGATTGAAATGATGGTGTAGGAGAGTGAATAAGACAAAAATCAAACATGAAGTGGGGAAAGCAAAGCCGTGCTCTTCCCCAGAATAGGGTTACAAAAGGTAACATAAGAAAGATTGGTCCTACTAGAAGTGAAGTACTGTTTTTCCTCATGGGAAACACTGAAACAGGTTGCCCAGAGAAGCTGGGGATGCCCCATCCCTGGAAATATTTCAGGCCAAGTTGGATGGAGCTCTTAGCAACCTGGTCTAGTGGAAAGTGCCCCTCCCATGGCATGGGGGTTGGAACTGGATAATCTTTAAAGGTCCCTTCCAACCCAGGCCATTATATGATTTTATGATTTTGCTTCCTTTTGCTTCTTTCCTTCTCCTTCACCCCCCCAACATTTGAAATTGCCTAAGATGGAAGAGGAGGGAACATTATTGATTGACATAAACAGTAAATAAATAACACCTAATCTGAATGAAGGATGCTGTGTCCTAAATGGCACATAAGCTCATTATGCTGCATGTTTAAATTTGGCTAGCTCAGGAAGCAATTCTAACCATTAATCACCATTAATTGCCCTGTGATTGGATGGTTGGGATGTGTTCCTGCAGGAGAGACAGATGCATTAAATGCTGTGTCTTGTTTTGAAGCTCCAAGGCAGATACATGTCAGCATTCTTAAACCCTTTTTAGTAGCACAGAGAAGTTCCACAGCTTGGCAGTTTGGTCTTTCACAGGGCTCTCCATTATTGAATTTGTATCTTGTGCTCTGTTGTCTTGCCTCTTCTTGGGGAGCTTGCCGCTTGCTGTGACTTTTGGCCACGCTCTGCCGTGTTCAGGTGCACCAGATGTTTGCTGTAAGTAGCTGATGTGAGAAAAGCCTCTGTCTTCGGTGGCTAGACTGGTTTTTGCCCTGATGATGACTTCATCTTTTGACTATGCAATGTGTCTCAGACTAGGTCTGCTGGAGACACACCTGAGTAACTTCAGTTGTGGAGATTATTAAAGAAAAATGTTCCCCCTCTAGTTATAATAAAACTTCTGCAATCCATTTCCTGAGTCTTAGTGCAAAGGCAGTCTCTGAGTGAACTATTATGTTAATTATTTTTAAAAATAATTTCTCCCTTGTTGTTTGATCAGCATTCAATGCCAGTATTGCTGGATCAAGTTAAGTTCAGAAGACCTAGTTTTGCTGCTTTTATATGAGGGAAGGAAATGGTATGCTACTCTGTCCTAGAAAAGGAAATCCTCCCTGGATTGAGGCATAAAAACTTGATTCCATTTAAACATGGCATGTTATAGCAGGAAAGGGCCGGAGTGCCTTGAACATGCTTAGGTTTAGATTTTTTTAGTGTTCAGCCCTGTTTCTGTTGACTTCTTAAAATGGTCTCTGCTGGAATTTACACATGTTGGAAGCTGCTCTTCACTTCCTTGATCTTCCTATATAAGTTGGCAATTGTAAAGTGGAAGGAGTTCACAGCAGACTTTTGACTGCTTGGTCTCTTTGTTTAGTAAGTAGAAGAGACTTCAATGATATGCTGTGAACCTCTGGATTCAGAATTAATTCAATCTATAATTAAGTTTTCATTGCATTACAACCTCGTGGCTATCTGCACTGGGCTGTACCCAATTTATAGCATATGCTTCTGCCCCCGTTTCTGAAGGAGCATTTCCTGGCTGCAGCCTCCATCTCAGGGCCTGTGGGATCTGGCATCAGACATTGTTTGTGTTCATTGGTGGTGATATAAAAAGGAAAGGTGTGGAACTCCTCCTGCTCAGCAGCATCTCTTTTTCTGCTCCTGAGCCAGAAGCTTTTGCATGTGGCCTTGGGTGCAAAATCGTGTTCCAGCAGGTTGAATGGGAGGATTAGTAAGAGCCAGCTGTTGGCAGGAAGGCGTCTTACTGTCAGTGTCACGGTGTGAAATCGATTGGATCACTACAGCTCTTGTGTCTTACTGGGGAACTTTTTTAACATGCGTTAATCACTGTGGGAAATCTGGAATCAAATACCAAACACTTCCCCCTGCCTCCTCCGGCCCTAAACTGAGGCAAAAATCCTGGGAATTCTTGGTTTTGTTTTTTGATGACTGCCGTATGGGATAAATAAGGACCTGGCCTTTATGCAGTGGGCTTCTGTCCTGCTGTGTCTCGACTGAAGCTTTCCAACTTTTCCTCCTTCGGACTCTGAAACAAAGTTGCAGTCTTGCAGGGTGAAAAGCAAGCCCCTCAAAAAGGGCAAAATTTTAAAGAATCTGAGATGTCCCCAGGGAACAGCTGCAGTGAGAAAATTCACTCACTGCAACTGTTGTGGGGTGGCTGCTGGCACAGGTGAGGAGTTCTGCATTTCTCATGCCTGATAAAATCATATGGCACAGTGTTACAGAACTCTTGACCTTAGTTAGCAGGCAACACGACTACAAGTCGTTTGGTACTGGCCGATCTTCTCAAGAGAGGAGATTAAAGGACTTTTAGGATGGCTCTTCAGATGCCATTTCAGTAGATGGTCGTTTGTCCTGATGGTTTTAGACTATAAGTTTGGCAGGGTAACTTGTTCTTAAGTCTGTGTGTGCTCTGTAAACCAAATGTTTTTATATCTGAGTTTGAATAGGCTGATCACTAAGATATGAGTCTGGTAGAGGTAGTGGCTAAGGTGGAAAAGCAATGGGTGATTAATGTGTGGGCTCTCTTTGAAAGAGTATATTGTTTTTTCGTAGTCCTTCCATTGTGCACATCGGGTGTTTATCTTGGTTTGCAGTCATCAGTGATTTTCTCCTTAGATAAGTGACCAGTAGCTGAGCTGTCAGGCAAATGATTTCATGCCTGCACCACCCCGACTGGGCACCTAAATGAGAACCAAAACCACAAACCTACGGCTGCATATTGTGTGGCTGCTGCATTTCATAACTGCTATGAAACAATCACAGTGGGGCTTTTCCTTTCTAAAATGTCAAGACAATAGAGATATTTCTTCTAAAGAAAGAACAAATGGAAGAGGAAGGCTCTAATTGCCCTTTAAAAACAAAATTCGTATCTTGCTGTGCTGCTTCTGGTCTAAAATTAAAATATTGGATTAATCTTTGAAGCAATGCAAGAATCCCCAAGTGTTGTCCTCTATCCACCCAGTACATGCTGGGGTTTTCCACTTCATTTAGGAACAGGGATAAGCTGAATTTTGTTTCTTGTTGCCATGAGCACTGAGATGGATTCAAAATTGAGGAGGCAAGAGGAGCAGCACACTGATCTCCCTTCTCCTCCTCCAAAACAAATAAGGGTTGGATTTTTATTAAAATCACAGTTAAGTTTTGTTTCTTAAATGAAAACACACACTTTATTGACTTTTTAAATCACGTCTAACCCTTCCAGTCATGTTTTGTTATTAAATATGCCCTTGTCTTAGTCTCTCTGAAATCACTTGCAAGTGGAGTTTAATAAAGAATATGTTTTGATGTTTTTATAGTAAAGAGGGAGGAGATCAGGCTGTAGTTGATCTGCTAATGAGACTTTGAGGAAATCTCTCCCCAGTGTTCATCTGTTTCAATTACCTCTACGATGGCTGACTTTCCCCTGTGCCTTGGCAGAAGGGCATCTGCTTTGCCAGCAGGCAGGGGATGAGATGCTGATGTTTGTCTTGCTGATTCTGGCAATACTGCTCCTTCCATCCTCTGCCTTCCTTCAGCAGCTGCTTCTGCTGAATGAGAAATGCGCTTTCCCCCTGTCCTGCTATGTATGAAGGGAGAATTTATTTTTTGGTTTTATCCTATTTCTGGCTTCACTGAAAATGCCAGTCTAAATGGGGAGAAGAAATGAACATGTTTCTGTGCTTGAGACATCCAAGATGAATGGTTTTCCATCCTTGCTGCAGGAGTTGGTGAAATCTTGTATGTGTCTTTGAAAAACTCTTCTCCAGAACCTTGCTTGCTGGCTTGCAGGTCTGACATAGAGCAGCAGGTGTTAACCACTGGTTTCCCTACAACAGTGATGCCACTTTGGTTTGCTGGTTTTGGCAACTGTTTCTGCTTGCCAGCATTCCATAGGTCTCCTCAGTAAATGGAGCCAAGCTGTGACTTCACAAGATGCGTAGGTGGACGTGCAGTGTGTTGCTAAAGCTGCTTTAATTTCTTCACAAATATGTCTGTGCTGGCAAGATTCAGGCTGACTGTCACAGCAGTCTCACAGCACCACGGCTGTATGGCACAGACTTCTTATCCCCTTGCTCCTGTGTAGAAAGGGACTTTTGCTGACTAGAAAGACTTGAATTGTTGGGATCTGGAGGAGGCGAGTGGCAGGTACCTGGAAGTCTCTTCTCCACACTACTTGCTGCAGAAGAAGCATTGCATTTTGCTGATGTGAAGCTGTGACTTAGTTGTTTTGTTGTTTGTTGTGTTTTTCTTTCATGGCTGGAATCTCGGCAGACCGTTCTTGCTGGGAATCCACGGGAAGGGGGTGGCTGGAGGTGTCTCGCTACCTCATGAAAACATGTCAGTTTTGTGATGTCTGCTCTTTCAGCAGGTGGTGCTTATGGAATGAGTAGCCTTACCTGGGGTGTGGGAGGGGGCAGATTGAGTGAGGAGTGGTAATGCTGATTTGACACTCTTGAAAATTCTCAAGCAGTTTGTTGGAGTCTTTCATGATCAGGTCTAGTGTGATACAGAATGCCAGGGGAGCCAAGGGGAGAGAAACAGATGCCAAAGTCTGGATTACACACTTCCCCCAAAAAAGGCAACATAAGCAAATGCAATAAACAAAGGACTTAATTATCTTCTGTTACCTCTGGTGAAATTGAAGGGTGATGTTTAAATATTGGGAAAAAACATTAATGTTTTCTCAGTAAGTTTCTCACAAAACTCTGAGAATTGTGCTATTTTGTTTTTTATTTGACATGCCCTCATGCTCCTATTTTCAAGCCTCAGCTTGTCAAAACTAACATGCCTGTTCCTATTCTGTTCTTGTAAACTTCTGACTTTGTCATAGGTGAAATAATGGAGCAGCAGCTCTGAAATGCTTCTGCTTGTAGTCCAGGCTATTGCAGATGCCTTCAGGTCACTCAGAGCTAGAAAAATAGAAAATGGGAGCTCATTAGATGGCAAAGACCTGGCTACACCAATCCAAAGATCATTGCTCCTGGCCAGAGAATCATGTAAGGAGGATTTTTACAGATGTCAATGTATGAAGCACTGATGGGTGAGACTGGGGAAGGGAAAGAACATAAAGAAGCTGAAGGCTTGTTTTGGCATGAGGATGTTTCTGAACTGAAATATACCTGTGCTGCAGCTCAAATGGTCTCTAATCAAAGAAACATGTGATTTCAGAGAGCCTTCCCATGATAAAAAATGAAAAACAGCATATAACTGGCTTCAGGAGACCACTCTATGAAATTGAGTGTGGTACTGAAGATTGAACACGTGCTCTCCAAAATTTCTCCAAACCTGAAAGCTTGCAAATACCTCACTATGCCCTTCTAGGGGTGTTGTTTCTGGGTTAAAGAGGAGCTGTATTATGAGGGAGGCTTGTGCTGCTACTGAGTGTGCTAGTCTGAAGAGTTGCTAGAAAACTTTATATTCCAACAGGAATTGACTATGACAAACACCAAATCAATGTAGTGATCTGGCAGCACTGAATACTGACATACAGCAATGGCTGCATTGTGTTGGATTTAAAATCCATGTTAAAACCTGCTCTGGTGAGGGGAGAGCAATTTTTGCCAGAAATAAGAGTTGGAGTGTGTACTCCTGGAGTAATGTGGCTGCACTGTACAGACATTCACTGCAGGAGATGGGTCAGTCTGATGGTGCTGACTCAGGAAAGGCTTGGTGATAATCTTAAATCTTGACCAAATTTATCATGTGCGGAGTGGCTTTTATAGTGAATCCTTTCAGCCTTTGGCTACAGCGACAGAGAGAGAGGAGTGAAATGACTGATTAATGCTAATCATCCAGCTGTTCGGGAAGTATATGCTCAGTTTTTCAAGTTATGCAGAAGAATTTTTAAGTGGGTTGAATCCAGTATCCCAACTTGAATGGGCATGTTTTCAGGCTAAGTGTTGAGTACAGTTGTACTGGAATACCTTATAGCAAAGGTAGGGTGGAAGATCTTTTGTCTTAATTACCTAAACAAGCTTAGGCTGGAATATGTTTTTGCAAGGCGGTGCCATGTTTTGTGGGATTAAGTCTGTAACCTGGTGTTATCTGGCTTGCTTTTTTTTTTTTTCCCCTAGGAAGCAAGCTGACCACCTCTTCTGGATTGCTGAAGTTGTGGACAAGCATGCTTAGTAAACTAATGGTGATAGTTCAATATCTAATTCTCATCATCCTGTTCCACAGAATGGTTCTGTGACTTGTTATTCTCTTTTGACAGAGTTGCATGACTAGTAAGTCAACTGAAAACTCACTACTTCCTTCCTTCAGCATCTGTTTGCTTCATAGGTTGTAGCATAGCAGTCACCACTCCTGAAAAAGAAATTATGTTTTGGGAGAGTCTGATGTAAGTGGGAATATGAAAGAAGTCAGCAATGTGACACCAGTTATTCAAAGGAGATGAGATAAGGATTGTTGCAGGCATATGGCACAGGGACATTTTGTATGTCTTGGCTTTTCCCAAACATAATGTTTGTGCTGCTTCTTATGCTCTCCCCTCTTCCCGTATCTGCTCTTCTCTTCCTGTCAAGAGCCTGTTAGAGTCATCCTTCAATTCCCATCTTTTATTCCTCAGGAGTTCTGTAGAGCATATGCACACAAGTGATTGATAAGCCTTTAGTTGCAGAACTGCTTTTACTTCCACAACTCCCAAGAGACTGGTGTGGTTTTGGGCCAGCCCTGTTCTTGTTCAGACATCTCTTAACATGTCTGTCAGGTGTGCTTTCTTTCCTCTCCCTCTCTCCTGTTTTTCTTGATAGCTGTGTGAGATCATCTTTTACCACCACCCCCACCACCCTTATCCCTCCTCCCAACACTTAGCATTCATTACTTGAGAGAACAGAGTCGCAGGAGTGAGAGATTTTTCTCTGTGGCCTCATCAGTTCAGGGAACAAGAATTCTCTGCTGAGTGCAGTTCAGCAGCTGGCTCAACCTCCTATCTCCTCTGGCCTTAGTTCTGTTTTTGTGCTCTGCTGTAGGAGTGGAGCTGTACAACTTGATTGCTTCACTGGCTGAGAGGCATTAAATGACTTCAGGGTAGGGTCAAAAATTATTTTTCGTGGTGTGTTGCTGGGTTGGAAATGTCTTTTCCTAGTTTTAAGCAATGCTCCTGTCTTTCAGCAGCACTGAAGTGGAATGGCGTGGCTCCTGCCCACTTGCAAGTTAACCTTAGCCTTCGTTGGGAAGTCACGGTGTGATAAATTTATCCGTGTAGGCTAAAGAGCTTATAAGGCACTATTCATTGAACACCTGTGTAGACTTTGGACAGTGCAATCCACCCAGGAATAACTCTTCAGAGGACATCTCGACAACTGTTAGGCTGCAAATGTTGGTCCCAAGTTCTGAGCAGTTGAGGCAGGCACTGGCTTTGAAGGCTTTCAGAAGACTAGGCCCAAGCCTTAAAGACTTTACCAAAAACAGAAGTCAGGATTCACTGTCTTGGTGGAAAATATATAAATCTCTGAAAGATAGATAATATTGTTTTTCTGCAACTTGACAGCACATCAGGCTGATGTTTAAGTAGTGAAGTTCATGAAGCCAAACCAGCTGCAACTCCTCTGACTTCAGTGGAGTGATAGGGATACATGATGATGCAGCTCTGTAAAACCTAGTCACAGCACACAGAACCCTTACAATGTAGAGTTCTTAATGTATCATTTGACAATAAAAGCTACAGCTTTCTTTTTCTAGAGGTGAAAATGAAAGATTTTGATGTGAGTTTGGAATAGGGTTTTCTACCTGTTTACTGTCTTCAGTGGAAAGAAAAGAGGATACAAATAAATCAGTATTTTGTATTTAAGTGGGGTGAATGGTAAACTTTTTCTTCATATGCCTTCTGGAATCTGCATCAAAAAGAGCATATCTCAGACTGAAGTGAGGTGTTTGAGGAAATGTATGTAGGTCTATTAACAGAAGTCCTTTCAGTCTTAACTGGTTTTGTTTCCATCCTCTCCCAAATAATGAATCTCATTTTTTCTCAGTGCTGGCCACAGTGCTCTTTCTACTTCATAAGCTAATGTCTTACCCTCCAGTTTTCTTATCTTCATTCCCTCTGACCAGCCTTCTAAGACTGTACAGACTTTGAGTCTTGCAAATGCTCTCTGTGATTCTTCTCCATGATACATGCTCCTTGTAATGTAGCCATTTACTCAGCACTAACCCACTCCACACCCCCCTTTTCTTCCTTTCTCCTCTGTTCCTGTTAATTTTTATTATTTCTCTTTCTCTGTTGTGCTTCTCTAAATATGAGTGTCCGTCACAGCCTTTGGCTCTCTATGTGTATACTGGGCTACTGCCTTGCATGCCTCTGCTGTAAAATCCAGATTCTTAAGAGTGGATATCTATAAAGTTTACTGTCTGAAGGACAGGCTGTGCTTGCTTTTGTTTTTCTGGAAGTTAATTTTTTCACTTAAGTAGCCACTGTTTCAGTGAGCTCAGCAGATGGTCAGATGCTTTTTCCTCCTGCCACAGTAGCACTTAACACTGCTTTCCATCTGCTGGCATATCATCATAGCTCTGCTGGCCTTTGTTAGTGATGCTGACCAGACCCCAAGTATTGTTTTAAGATCCTGACAGAACCTCCTAGGACAAACAACCCTGGTTTTTATCCGCTCTTACTCCAAATCTCACTCAACATCAGATGCAAACCTTTCTTTAGATGTTCTTCAGAATTTAACCAGATTGTCAAAGTGAGCCGTGGTGCTCTCCCTTCTCCGGGTTCCACTGCTCATACTGAAGTAACTTGCTGCCAGTTCCCTGCAGATTGGACTAGAAGGATGTCTGACATTTAGAACAGAATCTGAGTTACAGCCCTGTGTTTAGGAACTTGGGGTTACATTCACGAATGGTGAATCCACAGGTCAGCTTCTGTTTCGTGCTGTAAGGCAATGAGCAGCCATACAGACAGCAGGAATCCTTTTGGAGCAAGTTGTTGGCTGGAAACAGTAGGAGCAGCACATCCTGCAGTCAGCAGTCTGACTTTAAAGGCCTTTTGTATGCAGATATATTCACAGAGTTTATCACCCCCTGATGTTGGCCACATGGCCTAGCTTCAGGGAGTGCTCTGCAGACCTTATCATCATCTGTTCTCCAGCACATCTGTGCATGAACATCTTTGTTCCAGAAGGAGCTTGATGAGGGCAGAGGTTCTTCACTGTCCTTTTGATCCTGAGGCTGCTCAAGGATTGGTAGACAAATTTCAAGGATTTATTCTGAAACCAGGACAGATGAACAGCCATTAACTAGCTTGCTATCTTTGTGGTTTTTGTTAATAGTCTTTCAAGTGTTTCCCTTATCTCCAAAGCAGAAGTCATGACTTTACTTCCTGCCTGCTTTCCTCAGTAGCTTCAGAGGTGGTGTCTGTATAGTCAGGTGATAACATGCATAAGATTGCTGATTACTGCTATAAAGTCATCCAGAAATAGCTGATAGAGAGCTATGATATGTATTTAACTTTATTTGACAGGCCTCTCTTGACTTGAAAAGAATCCTTTCCAAAGCAAAGTCTGCACATCAAACTTGCAGAAGGCAAGGCTTAGGGTTTTGAGCTAAGACAACATAGGGAACATTTATCTCCAAGGACAGATCTTTTCAACGTGTGATATAAGTTATCCTGAATTGGTAGTCTTCTGTACAAACTTGCACATAAACTGCATTAAATAATTGTGTACTCCCAGAAAATGTATGTGTTTTTTGGGTTTTTTTTTTGTCATCCTGGAAACCTCTTAGGAAGGGAGCAAGGGGATGATGAAGTGAAAAATTTTTAGTTATGTTGGAAATTGTAGGAGGGAGCTGGGTGATTTGACTTGGCCTGGAAACATCTCACTGTTTAGCTAGGAGGATTCAGGAGAAACAGTCCATGCACTAGATATCCCACAGTCAAGAAAAGGTTAATGTAAAAATAATCTTGTTAATACTGGTCGGTGAAATTGCTGGCAGCATTACTGCTACTTCATTACCCTGATGAATCCTAAATTTCTAGTTTCCCATGAGGAGAGACTAAAAGCCAGAGTTGGTTATCTGTAGGAACTAGCAGCAACTTCTTCCTGATGGCTCGGAGGCTGTCAGGAAAGAAACACTCTTACCTGGCCACAAAACCTGCTGTCCTGGGAAAGTGGAGAAGAATACAGCAGTGGGTTTGACTTGCTGTAGCAATCCTGAGATCAGGCTGCAGTCATATCGTGGCACAGCCTGAGAAGATTGAGGCAGGGACCAACTGGATTAGTCACAAAAGCTAGATGGAGGTGTAGGCAGGAAGTCAACCCAAATTCAAGCTTGAGTACAGTGTGTATTTAAAATTCTCAGTCTGAGACCTAAACTCGTGGCCTTGAACTATGGAGGCAATGCTGGAGTTACTCATGGATTGAATCTGTCCTTTCTGCAAAACTACCAACAGGCTGGATGTGGTCCTCATTACTCACATGTCTGTTCATAGCCCTTCTTCAGAATCGATACTTCTTTCCTGCTGCCTCTCAAATGTGTTTTCCATATTGCTTTTTTACTTTTCATGGTGCAAACAGAGAACAACTTTCACACTCCATGTCTCTCTGTGACTGAAATGGAATGTATCACTGACATAAGCCTTCCCTTCTCTTAGGTTGCCTCTTCACAAGTAGAATTGCCAATAAAGTTCAATTGAGGCAAAGTTGCTTTTTGGGTTGAATCCAGATTGTCTTCAGGCCTGTTCTGTCTAAACTTGGAAACTGTGGAATGTTCAATACAGTGTGGCTGTCTTCCAGACAGCAGTGGGCCAAAGCAAATGAAAATGTGTGATTGAAAATTGTGAAATGCTTGTTCATATGTATGTAGGAACATAATTTTTATATATATGTGTGTGTGTGTGTGTGTGTGTGTATATATATATATAAGACATTGCATTATTTTTACAGGAGAATTTTTCAGATTGTTTACAAACCAGTTCTTTCTCTGCTTGCATTTTCTCTTCCACAAGCTTCAATGATCTCCGTCTCCGTTTAGAATTTGAAGACTCGTGTACCAAAAATGTGGATCCAGTCCCTGCCCTGAAAGAAGTCTATCAGGAGAGACTAGAAAGAGTTGCTTCATGAGCAGAGTGAAGCAGGCCAATGGCTGACAAATTATTTGTTTCTCCAAGTGGTTGTCTGTCAATGGCCCTGTTTTTTATTGGTGTGGTGATTGGGGTTTTGTCTCCTCAAGCTTTCTGTTGTGTAGAGCCACCTGCTAGAGTGTTGCATGTATTAGTACAACCATCAGTAATCAAAAGGAGTTTGTTTATCAGCCAGGAGCATCCTGGACAACCTAGTCTCTTGACAGGATGAAAGAGCTGAGGGTGGAGTTTAGTTATCAAAGATCAGGTTTGTCTATGGGAAGCTGGCAGCACTGGAGGTTTCAGACTGGGCCTGTTGGGTGGGTTTGGCAGAGCTGCACTATTGGTAGGAATCAGCCAGCCGTGAATAGGCAGAAATGTGATCTGTCTGTGTGTTACACTCAGCAACGAGTCAGCTTGTGTTCCGAGGGCCTCACTGCCCTTACTCAGGAGACATGAGGTGATATCCTCAGCAGGCGTGTTGTTTCCCAACACTGGGCAGGAATCTGGCCTTTATTTGGGTTGAGAGCTTTCATGAGAAGACCCACGGTGTGTCTGCTTCCCCTCTCCCCATTTTGCAACAATTAATTCAGCAAGACTAGGACAGGGCTGTGCTCTGCCCTGGCTGGAGTAGGTGGCATTCTGCTTGTGCAGGATGGTAGGTATGTTGTCCTTGCAGTGGCAAGTCCCAGCTTTAACAGCATTGTTTGACTCTCACACTTACTATTTTTTGTATTTTATATATATATATAGTATAATATTGTATTGTATTACTATACAGATACTAGTGACTCTCTGCCTATGTTTTATGATCAGGTTTGCATTTTAAGTCTAAGGTACCTTTTAGCAAGCCAACTGCAGCTAACAGCTCATGGCTTAACTTTTAAGAGACCTGTAAAAGTAATACAGCATCTAAAACAAAAAAAAATCACGAAGTCAAGCCTGCCCTAAAATGAAATGACAGATCGTAGCTTTTGGAAGCTGAAGCCTGTGCATGCCTGGCAGAGGCATGTGTCAGAATCCGTATAGCAGTCTGAGCCCTGACAATGACATTTGGGAGTACAATAGCATGACACAGAGTACACCTCTTTTTTTGCGTGGTTGTACTCTGAGGGGATAGGGCCACATCTCTCCTCTGGCATCACTTCCTGCCCTAACAGGCATCGAGCAATGCTTTTCTGCATGTCCCACTCCTCTCATGCTAATCGCTGATCACCCTTCTGCAATGATTCTTCATCGGCAAACCTTAGATAAACATCTGTGCTAATGACACACAAATTGGTGTGGTGTTAGCTTGTAATTGGAAGTCCTTTCCCCAGTAAATTTTCAAGTCTTAACAGTAAACAGCTATTCCTCCACTTTCTGCACCCCACTGACGGCATGAATTTTTGTGATGAAAATTCTTTGAAGGATGTGATCTGGCTTTTTTTTTCTTATATTAGAGGTGCTGACAGGTTATATAATACAGTCTATAAATTTTAGAGCTAGAGTCTCTTGGCTGTATTGCTGGCAGAGAGAGACAGCAAAGAAGACAGAGCAACAGCTTCCATGCTTCATTAGACATGTGAAGGGGGGGAAATAAAAATGTTGGAGGAGGGAAAAAGTCTGATACAGTAGCCTGTCTTTTTTTTCTCATGTGGTTTTCCCTGCTAGAGCACTAGAGAGAAATTTATCAGTATTGATCTTGTATAAATTCCTAGAAACAAAAGAACTTCTCCCTCATTCTGGGTGAAGCTCCACAGTGTAAGAAATCTGAATTTTCTTGCCATGCTTGGCTGTCTTACTTTGCCCTTAGACTGCAGGGCTTGAGACAGAAGTTGAATTTGGAAGCAGTTTTGTCAGGTGGTGGTGTCGGCTGCTGCTGAGCTGATGAAAACTGGCAGTAGGCAGCAGAGCTGGCAAAGCCCCCTGTGAGAGGAATTGTGGTTCAGAGTTTCAGCCAGTTTCAGTGACAGCTTAGTCATCTAAAGGGAACTTGCTGTGCAAACATTCTGCCTAAACCAAGTTCTCAAACTTTACAAGTTACTCCAATTGTAAATGCTTTATCAAGATGGTCACTTTCATTTGTTTGCCTCCCCTGTAATGTGAGCAATTTCTTGAAATGGATGTAGGGAGAACACTATTATGGAAAGGCAGGCTTGAAGAGTCTGCAAATAATTATGGTTGGTGATAAGTGTTTGCTGACAATTAATATCTACATGAACAATTAATCTGCAATCACTGCAAATGCCAGTTAGGGACACTTTGAGTGTGCTATTGCCCCATGTGCTGATACCTCAAAAATAGAAACCTGAAAGTCAATTTCAGAAAACTGTTTCCTCATAAGAAGAAATAAACCTGGGTCTTGAAAGGCTGCATTCCTTGAGTTTGTTAAGACACGGTTTCTGTTGGCTTAGAGAAGAAAGATGTTCGAAATGCCCTCATAAACGGGCAGCAGGATCTTAGTATTTTATTAAAAGAAAAACAGAGGCTCTTGCAAGGCTTGATTTTGTGGGTTTGGGGTTACAGTGTTAAAAGCCTATGACACCTTTGTTTTTGTCTGTTAACTGATGGCAGCCAATAGGGAATGGAGTATACACAGTGAAGGAGATAAAACCTGGGGATTTAAGCATTTTGATCAAGTTGTTGAGCCTTATTTTAAGTCTTACTTAGGGCATCTATAAATTCCAGAGAGGAATAGGGAAGAGTTTTTACTCATAGTTACTTTTTTTCCCATCTGTGGCCTTAAGGAAAGCATCCTAGAGACCTGAGATAATACACACAAATAAAAAGGCTTGAAAGGATGTGTATTTAGTCTATTGTCAGACAGTTTTAAAACTTCTTAGAGGGGGCAAAGTGATAATATATGTCTCCCAATGATCAATGTAGTGGAAGGGGTTTACATCCTCATTTTCTGTAGACCATTTTGAAGACATGCAATTGTTGCATGTGATAGTTGCTCATACAAGTGTCCAGCTTTTTATAAAGCATTTCTGATATGGAAGGCAGTTGGCATGCTTTGCAAAGCAAAATCCTCTGAGGGTAATAGATCTGTTAGAATTAGACAAAAGCCAGCTTAAGGGTCTTGATTCATTAATGCACTTTTTCTTGAGTGGCTGCTTAGTGGTGTTCTCACAGCTTCCTAGCCAGCCTTTGGTGTGACATTCATCCTAACTCTACTATTCCATAAACTTGGCTCTGTGCTGCTCCCTTACTGTCTGCTTCAAAGGTGCAGTCAATGCATCTCCATTAGCCCTTTTTAGAAGTAAACTTTCAGCTCAAGATGTGAATGTCATGTGCAGAGTGTATTTGCTGTGAAGCAAGAAAGACTTCCTTAAGTGCACTGCTAAATGTCTTCAGCACTGCTCATCAGATAGCATGGGGGTAAATTGCTAGAGCTTATGGAATAAACTGGTGTGTTGAGAGCCCTTAATTCCTCAGTTTATTCTTAGCCTTAGCTAGTAAATATGTGCCGCCTTGTATACAGTATTAACCACCTTGTTTGACACGTAAGCAGTCCTTTTAATTATTCAGTGCCTTGTTTATTGATATCTCCCATGAAACTCAGCTTGACCAGTACAAAATGGGTTGGGGGGCTATGTTTGTTTATTTTTTCCTGACTAGCTTGGTCACACCTTGCAAATTCTTGATGGTCAACTGTAGCTGCTGAAATGCCTAAACCTTCCTCAGACTTTGAGAATCAATCAGGTTGATAGCTCCTTACCTTGCTCCTGTCTGTGCTGAGCTGCTGTGATTGCTGTCCTGTGGGTGCCCTGTGCCACCATGCCTGGCTCCTGTTTGTGAGGGCTTTTTCCTGCTTCCCAGACACTGGACAAGGTGGTAGCCACTCTGATCTGCATTTCCACGTCCTGCTCTGCTAAAGGCCTTGAAGAGATTAGGCAAAGACAATATGGTATTCAAAAGAATATCTAATTCTAATATCTAGTATTCTTCAGTGATTGGAATAACTTCTGAAGATCTCTAATTTTCAGACATATTAAATTGTAAGTTACTTCTGAACTGCAAGTTTTATGACCTGTGAATTGGAGATTCGATGTTAGCCACACTTAACTAAAAGTAGTGAGACACAAGCTCGTTTAGGCTGGTAAACATAGCTGCTGCCTCACCAACTGGTGACATTATTTCCTTCTGGATATTCCCTGTTGGCCTGCAAGTCCCTGCCAAGGTATATAGACTGACTCATTCCTTGTAGTGCTTCCAAGATGGAAATTCTAAAGTGTAAGCTCGGAGGACAATAGTAATATTTTTCACTTGTTAGGCTAGGGGTGAGCCCAAAGGGGACACATCCATATCAAGTAACTCCCCAGCTAGTGACTGCCTTTTGCTTACCGAGTGGATTTTTGTGAGGCTGGCTTTCTGTTTGGGTTTGGACAGCCTTGTAGTTTTAGGGAGGATTTTATGTCGCTCTTTGGCAGAAAGCTCCCATTGTGAAGGAGCTGGGGCTGACGCTGCATAACGTGAGGAGTCTCCTACTCAGCGTCCTCCCACGGCCTGCCAGCCCGAGAGCACAGCACTGGTGCTCCGCAGAGCAGAGGGGAGAGCGCTGGGAGCTATTGGCCAACGTGATTATGAAGTTCGGAATCTCCTCCTCACTTCCTGTGGGCTGTGTAGCACAAGAGCGAGACTTTTTAATTAACACGACAATCCAAAGCGAGCAAAAGAGCAGAGCTCAGCTAAAACAGTTTTCCCAGTTGTTTGGGCAAGCAGATGATGTGAAATCTGGCATGTTAACTTTACATTGGCCTTTGATGGATCTGACATGAGAGGCATAAAACCAAACAGGACAGTGGTCCTTTTCTAGGAGAAATATGTGTTACAAATGAGATTCTCCCTTCTATTGACTGGCTTTTTGATGTCTGTGATGCGTAGCTGGTCTTGAATGCCTCTCCACTCTTTCACTATACTTCAGGTAGTCTTAGTATCAGGATTTTCCAGATTTTTTTACTCTGCAAACAAGCAGGTAATTCATAGCCACAGCCCTTTTCTCAATTTCCTTTCTTAAACTTTCAGTACTGTATCTGTGTATTAAAAAATGGAGGCTAAGAGTTCAAGTAGATTCCTTTCAACTAACATATCATTTGATTTGCCATGGTCGAAGGCCTGACTTGTGTGAAATGAGCTGATACAGACAACAGCAAGATGAGCTGTCTTGTGTAGAGTTTTAGCGTGGTGATGTGGTTGTTAAATTGCATCCATGCAGAAGGAAAAACTGGAGCTTAACAGATAAATACAGTCTGCCTGGGTAAGGAAAAGAAACCCAGGAAAAAAAAAAAATTCTACTTCTCTTTTTTATTTTATTTTTTCTCACTACAGCTCCCTGAATTAATGCGGTGTTAGCTGCTAAGCTAAGGAGGACAGGTGTCGTTAAGTTTGGAACTTGTTTAACCTGTCTCTTTGATGCTCTCTGTCTGTCCTTCAGCAGGGGAGGAAGCTTGGGTTCTTTCCGGTTTCTGCAGGAGCTCCCCTGCACTGATGCTTGTACAGAACAAAAAGGTGCTGCACTTTGATTCCTGACCGCCTTTAAACATGTCCATAACACTTAATATAAGCACAATGAAAATATCCTTAACCCCGAGAGTGAGTTGTTGGTTCTTAATGTTGATCTCTACACTGCAACTGCAAAACTTCATCAAGTTGGTAGACTGTAAATAAGATGTTCCATTAGCTAGTGTGTTAATGAGCACAACAAAAATATGGCACAACTTAGTGCTGAGTGTTTGTATCCCCACCCCCCCCGCACCAAGAGCATCTTAGCAAGAAGGCATTTTAATCACGTCAACCTCTGAGCTATTGTTTTGTCTCATATTTGTCTTCACTTTTCACGTCTTTGGAACATTTTTCTTCTGGAGATAGAACACGTCATTGAATAAAAATTCCTGTCTTGGTCACCATTTGGCTCCTGTTGTGGGAATTTAGTATGGATTTAGTAATAGTGCCTGATCTTATTAATAAAGATCTTGCCAATTTCTGATGCTGTCTAGCAATTTAGGTGAGGTGAAGAAAGACAGAAAAGGGACACTGGGCTTTTGTCTAAAGAAAGCAGAAGGTGGTTTTAATTAATTTTTGTTTCATACGGGAGGCGAAGATGTGATCTGGCTGCTCACAGTAGAGCCCTCAAGGGACTGAAGGTGGAGAAAGGTCTCAGAAGCAGACACAAGAAGTGGTGAGCCAAGGTTATTGGTAGCAGTTCACAGTCCCTGGGCTGGGACACGGCTTGTGTTGAATCTTGTCAGCTTAACAAGCACTTGCCTTTTGTATGGAGAGGATGCTTCTGTTGAAAGCATTCTTGGAAACAAACTATGCAGTGTAATGAAAATAAGTCCTAACATATCTCATCTGTTCTTTCCTGCCTTTGAACCCTGCAAATCCCTCCTCTTTCCTTTAAAGCTGCTGGGCTTTGCGTAACCTCTGATGTATTCTCCAGGTTTTTAGTTTAACCATTTTAATGGGAGCTTAGTCTCCCGTGAATGGTAAACTTTTATTTTTAGCACTTCAGGATTCACAGATGAAAAGGACTTTATGTAATTAGTTCTCTTGTGTGGGATGCTTTTCTCTAAGGTGTCTTTTCTGGAACCTGAAATGGTAGTAAATCAGGAGGAACAATTCCACACTAAGGAGTTGTACAGCAGTAGTCTGGCCACATCTTAATTTTCCAGCTACAGTAAAATTCATGTTTTAAAATAGTTTGTGCACTTAGAGCAGGGATCAGGCTGTGAAGGCTGTATGTTCTGCCAGGTAAGATGTCTACCCCTACCCCCCCCAACAATCAACAGGCAGATGTGGTGGTGACTCAGTGCTATTATCTCTTGTGTAACAGGAAAACTGAGATCATTAAGGGAATTCCCAGTGGCATGAGTACTGGGTGTACTCGTGGCATTGGGAACCTCCGTTCATTGTGGCAAGAGATTGTTAGCAACAGAATTGAGGGCTGAACTCGAGCAGTGTCTGTGTTTAGCATCTCTGGAGCAGCCGTGCCAGTCAAAGCAGGAGCAGAAGTGCCATCACTTGCTGCTGCCTCTGGCAGAGCTATGCTTTCATTCAAAAGAATTTTTTTGGGGTAGAATCTGTAGGTCTGTATTTCTGTGTTTGGTTTAACTTTGCTGGTGAAATACATGGAGTAGCTGGTGCTCCCAGGAGACGTGTCGATGCTCACAGCTGCCAACGCTGATACTCACTAAGGAGGCAAAGTGCTTGCATAAGGCCTGAATTATATTTAGTAAATAAGGAAAGTTTTCTTACATTTGAGCCAGGAAATGTCAGCTTCACTTGCCATGTGTCATGTTTTGTTCTGATATCAGGGAACCTGATCTAATTCTTTAATTTCTGAATAATCACTTCCTGTCTGCCACTCCCTTGTTTGTATCATGTGCTCATAGGAAGAAGCACTTTTTTAAAGGAAAAAGCGCACTAGCCTCAAGCTTACCACACTCACATAATGATGGAGCATCTCAAAAGCTGGAAGAAAGAAGCCAGGTTTTAAGAAGTGTAAACATAGGTGGTGTACTTGGGATTTTTTTTTCTCTCGTTGTTTTTTTCAGTGTTGCAGAGCAGTGCTTAATGTTCTAGGAAAAGAGAAACTTCACAGTCCAGTTAGTGGTCATCTGTGGGATAAGCCCCTCAAGTATGCAGGTGCTGTGAGTGTCAGCAGATCTTGGGGAGTCTCCTCAGGTGCAAAGTTTGCCCCAGCAGCAGCCTTTAATTACCTTGTGTACATAATTGGGTATGGAGCTGTAGCCAGCAATGGAGAAAGGAATACAGCATTATAAAAATGTTATGGAAATCACTTAGCCAGCAACTCTACACAGCTGATCCTTCTGCCTGAATTGCCATGATCCTTTAAGCTGCTTCTAAGTAAAACATGCAGTTTTTACTGACAGAATTGGGGATGAGAGTTAAGGGCCTCTTGCTTTTTGATGATGGCCAGGAAAGGTTATTGCTAATCTAGCATTAGAAGTAACAAGTTGATTTTGTTTTAAACAGTGGAAGCCATGGTTCTTGTATGTTAGGCAAGCCTTCATTTCTGTTTTGAGGAAGAGGGGTGGGGACACTGCTGTAACCCTCTTGCTTCATGGTGTTAAGGGAGCAGAGGAAATGAGGAGGTGGCATAGTAATATGTCGTATAGGCATACAAGTGTGAAGACCATGGGGATTATGGTAAATATCACACTGAAGAACCTGTGAGATAAAGGGTTTTTTTTCCTATTGTTGCACTGTGGGGGGGGAAAAAAAAAAAAGAAAAAAAAAAAAGATGTATTGTGGAGCCTCTTCCTCCACCAAGATTGCCAGCGTGTCCTTGGCTCTGCAGGGAGGCTGTACAGGGAGCAAAGACAGGCAGTCCTCCTTGGACTGTTCTTTTTCATCCCTTCCTTAGCTTGTGGGGCTCAGGATACACCAGTAGCGGTGTTCAGTTGGGGGCAGCTGTGTTTTGTTTCCCAAGTGGGGAGTTCTCCCCAGCCTCTCTAAGTAGAGCAGATCAGACTGCCTGGCACACGGCTGGGCCTCTCTCTGCAGGAGCGACCAGGCTCTACAGAAACGTCTTCTTTGCTTCTGCCCTCATGATCATTTAGGAAAATTCTGACTTTGTACTCTGCAGGCAGCTTTTATTGCTGAGCAACATGTCCTCATGAAAGAGGGCTTTCTGGCTTTTGCTTTCTTTATAACCGGGAAGAAGATGATTTCCATTTGTGAGGTGAGGATCCATGTCCTCTGAAGGGGGAAGAGTGCCGGCAACTTGGGGAAGTGTTCCAGATGCAGTTGGAATTGTAACAGACTGGGCTCTTGACCTTGCTTCTCCTCTGCACCAGAAAACCAAACATTAAATATATTTATATAGTAGGTGTTTGCAGCTTTTCTGCTTTGCACCAGCAGTACTTTGAAGTTTCTCCTCCCTTGTCCCCCACCACCTGAGGAGCCCAGGATTTTCGCTTGCTGATGCTCGTTTTCAGTGCTGTCATGTCCGTGTGGGACGCGTGGGGTTGCGCTGGCCCGACTCCTTGGCGTGGATGGTGAGTGCCTCAGAGCCGCTTCTGCCAGAGCTCGGTGCCGCTCCTTCTCCTCCTGCCTGCGGGCTCGCTCCTGCCTGCCCCAGCCTGCTCCAGCCTGGGGAACAGGGGGGCTGGAAAACGTGTCTCTACAGGGGCTGTGCCGCCTGTTCCTGCCCCACCAGAACACAGGAGATAAGCCGTCTGGGATTCCCACAGTCCCACCAGCCAGGAGGGCATCCCGGTGCATCCGGGAGGCCGCAGGTGGAGGCAGGAGCCTGCCAGCGCCGTAGGGCCCGGGGCATCCGGGGCAGCGGCTGCGTGGGGCTGATGAGACCGTGCAGCTGTCCGGGCTGGCCACCACCGCTGCTTATCTTGTGACTAACCTGACTCCAGCCAGCAAAGGCTGGGAGACTCCCAGAGGTCGTGACTTGAAAGACAAGTGTTGTAATTAATTTCTTATGCCACGCTTGTTTCGAAGCCTTTTTAATTCCATGATAAGAGGCGGAATCTGGACTTAATTTACAATCTTCCGGGTTGGAGGCAGGAACCAGAAAAGTGCTTTGTGAAGAACTGCAAATGTTTTTCTCTCCTTCTTCTCGTTTTGCAGGATGTATGTGGTATTATCACACCACAACAGTGAAACTATAAAAACATTATTGTGTCTTTTTTTTTTTTTTTTGAAGAGAGAAAACACAACTGTAGAAAAAAGTTTTAACTGTATAAAATCACATCTTTCTCTGAGAAAATCTGGTAGCAACTTCAGAACACTCCAGGTTAGAGTGTGAAAGAGATTGTCTTTTATTTCTTTGAGACTTATATTTTCATTAATTATTAACTTCTCCAAAGTTCAGTATTTTTTTTAAAAATTATTTTTACTGGGAATTTAGAAGGATACGTGAAAAGGCACTTCCTAGCTTGTCTGAACTAGCTTGGGATGAATAAGGTGTTACTCAGCAAAAGAATGCGTGAGAAAGAACTACTTCAGTACAGAAAACAGTCTTCAGTAGTATCCTTGTATGTCAGGTTCAATGTTTGCAGCAATTGAATGTCTCTATTTCTACCTTTCAGTAAGTGCTCCCAGTTCTGGGATATCTTTTCCTTCCAAGGAGAAAAACTGCTTGCACACTACATGATTAGCAGTTAGCTGAGCACTGGGTAATGAAAGAACCTTGATCACTATCAGTTTTGCTTTTAGCTATGGAGAGGAGGAGAGCACCTGGCAGAGAAGGCCTGCAGAAGTGGCAGACAGTAGCAGAAGGGAGTGTGAAGTACTACACTGGCTTCTGGTTCCCTCGGGTGAGCCATAAACTTAGTGTTAGCTGGGTAATAGAGGTCCTGCCTTCCTGGCACGGCTCACCTCTGTTGGCTGTTGAAGTGATCTTTGATGCTGATCAAGTTACCTCTGAACAGAGGAAAAGGCTGTGTTTTAATACTCTTGTCTATAGGAGGATGGTTATGATCAGGTTCAGTACTGCAGCCCTTAAAAATAATTTCCTTTCACCGATGGCTGTGTAAATAGTCTCACCATGCAAATATACCACCTTTATTTTGTGCTGCCTGATGTTGCGCTGACTTTCCAAGCTACATTTGAAGCTTCTCCTGAGATCGGTATGAGACAAAAATTCTGTTTCTTTTCAGAGGTATAAAATTCGTCTTCTGAATTCCTCTGATCCTGCGGTGAAATTTTTATTACTTGTTGTTTTTCCAAGTATTTCAGCTATGAAAATTAGAATTATCTTCTTCTGAATTGCTCTTTGGCCCAATTTGTAAACATTTTGCACCTTCCACACTTTAGACTTGTGCAAGAAATAATGTTTTCTACTACCAATTGGGAAACCATTATATTCAATATTCACTTGATAAAATTTACCACTTTTTCTGTCATTAATGAGATTTTTATGGTATCTGCACTGGCTAATAAGAGCTATTACAGTTTTGTCTCTCATTTGTTTTGCATAACATACACATTTTCTATAGGAAAAAGGGATTCCTTTAGTGCCTGCTTGAGGGAGCAAATGGTGCTTCCCTCAAATTGCCTGATCTGAATAAAAGGGACCGTGTTTGCAGGTGAAAAATTGAGTGTTTGAAATAGAATAATTAAAGGTTGCTTTTTAATAACTTTAAATCGTAAAGTTTATAATGATGACTTGCTGAAGAGATTTTGTGAAATTATCGGTTGGAGAGGGTGTTTTTGAGGGTGGTTTGTTTGGTTTTTTTTTTCTCCCCCAGACATCTTTGAGTAGGGTTGCTAGCCCTCCCATTTTGGTACCACCAGCTGAGTGAATGCAGTTGTTGATGGCTGCTGGGAGTTGCTGGATCCATGGTGATAGGCTCCTTTTGCCAGGCCTGCAGGAGAGCTGTTTTACAGGTGATGCTGTTGCTCTCTGCATGCACCACCGATCCATTACTGCTGCCGGGTGTCCTGGGAAGCCAGCTCACCATCAAAACCTCCCAGACAGCACCTGTGACCTGGCATGACATAATAATGATGGATATCTGTGAAGTGCAGCAGAAACATGACTTCTCCCAACTTCTGACTGACCTCCTGCAGGAAGTGGGAAAGATGAACTAACACTTTTTTTAAAAACCCAGCAATGAAGCCAAAGCTCAAGCCCCACAATTTTCTAGTCCTGCAATAATGTAATGTCGGCAGATTGTGGTTTGTGGAAAGCAACAACAGGAGAAAGGCTGTTTTTGTTATGGTTTGGGATAGAAGTCGCAGATCAAACTTAGAGGAAAAAAACCCTGACAATCCTGGTAATCACTGCACTTCCACTGTAAAATTTGGAGTCCTGTAGTTGGCTCATGGGACAGTTTGGAGAGCTGGGTTTTGATAGTTCTGAGGACGAGGATGACTTTGGGAGGTACGTGCCTGGGTGCTTACTCATCTTTGGTAGCACGTGTCTCTTCCCAAGGCCTCACTTCTTTCATGGGGTGAACTTGCAGGTGGTGCTTCTGCTCCATTGAAGCGGGGTTGGGAGTCAGAAACGAGGGCCTCCTGCTGGGAAAGGAAGAGATTCGGCAAGGGAACAGTGGCCTCTGATGACAAGCAGCGAGAAGTGCAGGAGGCCACACCAGTAGTGCAGGCTAAAGTCCCAAAGAATTTATTGTGTCCATCCTCAAAGCAACCAGCTTAAAAATGTTTTTTAGACATGTCTGACACTGTAAACAGACTGACGCAATTGTAGCTTTGACTGCTGTAACATGCTAAACCAAAGAACAAAGTTACATTTACCTTCTTGTAAAAAGTTTGGATATTCAAAGTTTATAAACATGTTGGAAGTAGAGATATATTTGTGTTATATATCTGTGCTACATTTTAATCCTAACCTACTAATAAACACTTCCTTGGTAGGAAGGCAAATTTATCTCTCTAGTACTGACTGAATCACTGGAGAAGGTTGCCTTTTGCAAAACTGCAGTTTATTAGGCATAGTTCCTGCTTCAAAACTCCTGTTGAATCTTAATGATAAACTATAGCATTTAGGTAGTCTTCTAAATGTTGATGAGATCGTGTCCAGTTTCTTCTGATACAGCGACATGAGGGGAGAGAGAAGCATGAGTATCTGTGTGTGGGTGTGTGGGATACATTACTTGATTTTTGACTGAAGAGCAGCTACAACTACTTTACCTCCAATGTGGTTTTTTGGTTTGGTTCACCCAGAGGTTGCTGGCAGCAGTATGGCTGCATTTAATTTCTT